>OX463788.1:68138915-68458915 GCA_949825025.1 Siphlonurus alternatus
CATCTTAGAATAATACTTTATTTTCAAGCATATTAGTAAACTCGGAAGATCATCATTCTTCTGCCATCTCGTGAGGAACAATTGTACCAAGTTTCAAACCAGAGCAACGCTGCTGCCACCTCGCGTACATTTAGTCTACTGCTCAATGCGTTCAATGTTCTCTGTCTGATTTTAAACCAATGGAGCAAAACGCAAAACCAATTTGATTTTATCTGACCATTAAAAAATGTGTGTTTTAAATTTGAGACGAGAAAACTGTTTTGTAGTTGGCAAGTTAAATAACACGAGATCTCGCCACGAGGGAGGGGGGGGGGGGAGACGTTCAATTTAATTACGGGTTTCATCATATTACATTAATTCCCATTTTGCAAATTCAAATTATTAATTCAAATTTCCTAAAATCCAAACAAAAGGCACGTAAAATTTACATTATTTGAGCATGAACTGGAGCCAAATAACCATTTGAACTTTAAGTTCAAGTTCAGGGAGTCACAATTATATAAAAGCATCATGCACGTTCTAAATAATGCAAAAATATTAAGAACTTTTAGAGAACTTTACAACTCAACCATGTAGGTAAATACACAATAATTAAAAGTACGGCCGCTTGGTCAAAATGTGCTTAGTATTTTTTATTTTATATACACAGTATATTCCTTAAAAATATAAGACTTTTTAACTTTCAATTGAAGTCGGATCAATCATTTGTTTTGCATGGCTTAGTTATATTAAATTATCCCCAAATTTTCAGTAATAACTTCTGTGCATGACGCACTTTTCTGGGTGATCCCAATGGTTCTAGTAAACTTCTGTGGGGGAATTCTGCCCAGAGTAACCTGATACCGATGGGTCTCTCCTCACTCTACTACATGCGGAATATGCAATTTTATTTATTTTTTTTAATTTATATCCTCGCACATTAATTTTTTTTTTTTGTTTCGACTTTCAAATGTTTCAAATGCAGATTTCACCGCATGTCTTTATTCTTGCATTGTGTACCCACGAATGAATGAAATTTAAATTTGGGAAGCTTGAACTTTCGCTCAAAATTTCATACTTAAAAAAATAAAAATTTATGAATGAAACAATGAATGTAAAATGTATGTTACAGTCCTCAATAAATTTGAAAATGAAAAATTGGTGCAGAGGCTTTTAACACGTACCCTCCGAAAAAACGCAGTTTGGTGAGAAGACTGAGAAGAAATTAAGAACCAAAATTGCACACATACCAGGTGCAATAGAGTGAATAGGCCTCTAAAACAGTCTGAAATTTGTCTTCTGAACCGAAGGAAATGTGGAAACTTTCAGGTCCATCCTCGACCTCAAATCTCAACTCCATCATAACACTCGCGATTTCTGAGGCAATTAAGCTCTTTTTTTTTCAACTATATAGATATGAAGGCTTCAAGAAGTCAGCTGATTTTGCGGTGTTTCCGTTTGTCCTAACCAAACCTATGTAAAAAAAAAGAAAGAAACTTGAAATTGTTTTTTTGTCATTAAAAAAATTTTATAAGAAGAAAATAAGCTCTTGAAACATTATCAGAAGAACCCTAATTGGGGGGGGGGAAGGAGATGGTTTCAAATTCATAGCTTTAATATATATAGCTATACGGAGAAAATTTTCAAATTTTCCAACATGATGGCTTATGGAGGAAATTTTCCCGCCGAGGAACACTTGAAGCCTCCATAAATTAGCATAAATAGATTTGTTTCATTCGTAATACTCGATTTGTTGTTACACACTTTGTAATTTGTTTCTCTTGGTAAAAAGTACTAGTTAAACAAAAGTGCAACAAAATGCTCGCATCCCAGACGTTCAAAGTCAAGTACAGCGTCTCATTTTAATTTGATGGGAGACTAATATGTGGCGCAGTGCATTGGACAGTTCTCGTTAGATCACCGAAGTCAAGCAACACCAAGCGTGGTTAGAAACTGGAAGGGTGACCAATTTCAACGAAAACCACGTTTCTCAACCAGGGATAAATAGTTGCACTTTTTCGTTATGTATAGTTCCCCTGACTTTGCACCAATCCAGTTCATTTACAAAAGCTGTGGCGTGTGTCCATCTTGGCAGGCGCGGATCCAGGTAAGGGGGGGGGGGGTAGCATCCCCCGAAAATTTTGATGGATTTAACATGGCCAATATAGGCATTTCCCACTCCATTTTTTTTAACATTGGCCTTGTGGAGGCAGCCCTCTTCATATAGCATTGCGCCACGTCCGTCATTCAAATGCGATGGTGCAATCCGTGCAATACATAAGACTTTCTGTGCAGTGTGACAGTATATGGAGTGCATGAGTCATATATATATATTATATATAATTATATATATATATATATATATAATTTTTAATTTAAAAAATTATTTTTTTCTGCATTCGCATGCTGGTTGAAGTTCCCACGTTCCCTCAGTCCCTGCAGGCAAATGCCGGGATGGATTGCAAAGCAGTGGGTGCCCCCGTTCCCGATGAGTCCGCAGAACAAGGAAGGTTCTGCATGGCTTTCAAACTTTCAATTAGTGACTAAGTAAAAGTATACTCAATTGTGGTTTCATAAAAAATAAAAAAAATTAATTGCACTTTTTTAACATCAGTTAGCTTTCAAAGTTGGATTAAATATTTTTAGATTACGAGTTACGTGATGTGGCAGGTGGAAGAATCGACCTTTTTATCGTCCGACACAAAAGTTGTACAAAATTTGAGCAATAAATAGCGTAGCTCTCTGGTGCAGCATCGAATGTTATTAGCCGTTTTTCATAGTGACATAATGCAAAATATGATTTGCTTTAAATAACCAAAAAATGAAAGAGATATTGAATAGAATAATGTCTTTATTTAGGCGATGTTTGGTCTAATGACCATTCTTACACATAACCTCTATACAGAAATAGTTACATAATCATAGTAAATTTGTTAAACAACACAGTTCTTCTTACATCATTACCAAATCTTACAATGCAGTTCTGATTTATGGGGATATGATTTGGAGCACAATATACGAAATAGTTACACCAGATAATATATATGTGTGTGTATATATATATATATATATATATATATATATATATATATATATATATATATATATATATATATCGTCCCTCGTCTGGAATAATGAGCTATCCGTGCTTCCCACAATTAATTGCAATTAGATATGAGCTGTAAATCAATATAAAATAAAGCTCATAATTTGCGCTCACCTGAAATAGCCGACAGCTCATTATTGTGGACGAGGGACGATATAATATAATTATGTGTGTGCGTAATATTTATTACAGTATAGTATTTAAATATTATCGCGTTTACAAAAATTGTTAATTTTGTAGGATGTTGTAGTTTAAATCAATCTATAAAATATTCAAATATAATTTCAGCACATATTATAATTCAAGCACGCCGAAGTTGATATTAATTCTTCATTAGTATGTTTTAGACAAATATGAAGTCAAAGCTTAATTAAATTTTTATAAAGTCACAGAGGTCACAAAACGAAAATGCTGATGAGTGCTACGAGAACTCATTTGCTTTCTTTCATTTCTCTCGTGTTTTAAATTACTTTTAATTCTTTATTTTGAAATTTTATTACTGCATGTACTTGTATATTAAATTTATAATTTACATTTTTAATTAGAAATTAAAAAAGTACATTCAATGAGGCCATTAATTGTTCTTAAGATTTGCAATTCACTACTAATAAAAACTACTCTTAGTTTTTAATTACAATAAAAAAGTATTTAACGTAAGTAGAAGCTGTAGCAGAACTAGAAAAAACTTCTTGCCGTTTGCATGAAAAGTCTGGTGAAAAGTGCACAATCTTGAAGCTGCAACGTGGCTCTTCATTATTGGAAAAGAGTATTATACGACACGAATAAGGTCGTTGCTTGACATTATCGTGGCATTATCTTGAAGACTTAGTACCAATGTAAAATTAACTTTATTTATTTACTTTTTGTAGTTTTAAGAATTTTCATTACCTGTCATCGTTTCCGTAATATATCAACTATAAACATGGTAAAATTGTTATATTTCGGATATTAATATAATTATGAATTATAGTAGTTAGAATCCTTATGATTGATATATATTATAAATGAATGAAAAACCATTAAATAATTTTTATTGCTTCAATAAATCACATTTTAAATTTCAAAAAAAGAGTTGCAATTTAACGACACGCTGTTTGTCATATTTGTTATTATATTTTTATATTTTGGTCCATGCAGATATATATATATATATATATATATATATATATATATATATATATATATATATATATATATATATATATATTATGTATGATGCGGTCGTCACACCCTAAAAATATTGGGCGCGATTCACGAAGCAGTTAGCCAGGCTTTAACCACGTTTAGCTTAACTATGCACGTTTAAACTATACCTGTTTTACGTGTTAAATCACCTTGCTAAACGCGGATAAAAACCTGGATAACTCTTTCGTGAATCGCCCCCATTGTCGCCTGGACCACCCGTTGTTGGCCAGCCCAACTCAAAGCGCTCTACCCTAAACGCGACATACAATCATAGTTCATAACTTTCAAAATAAATGTTTAACATTACATTTTGTACCAGTGTTTAAATCTGATCATTAGCAACATATTATAAGCTGTAATTTTTATTTTGGAAAAAATGTTTTATAATTATAATTTAAAGTAAAGTAATGAAAGTTGTTATCAAATTAAATGATTTCTACAAAAATGAGAATGTATACTTCCAGCTGTGTTTTGTTATTTGATATTTTTTATACAAATTGATGTAAAAAGTAAAAACAATTATGTCATCATCTTAAAAAATTCAAGGTTCTACTATGTGTATAAGTATTAATTTATCTTTTTACAAATTTTCAATAATTTAATATAAATTTTGCATTTAATATTGCATACTTTAATAACAAAAAGTGAAGTGATTTTAATATATTTCATATGTTTATAAATTTAAAGAAAGTGCAATTTTTAAAGTTCCTGTCATAAATCTTATTATAACAGTTGTGATACTATACGAAGCAAGGATAAGAAGAAAAGACATTATTTTATTCCATGAATATGTTTGTTATGTACGTATCTGTATAGAGGTTATGTGTAAGAATGGCTCAGTCTGAGCCAAACATCGCCTATAATAAAGAAATTATTCTAAAATTATTCTATACATTTTTTTTAATAAATAATGTCACTATTCAAATTTAGTAGACAGGTATACCTATAAATTAATTACATCATGGTGCAAGTGAGCTCATAGATACTGTACGTATTATAGGTCATCACGGGGTGATGACATGTGACGAAGGGGATATGTCGCGTTTAGGGTATTATAGAGCGGACTGAGTTAGGCTGGCCAACAACGGGTGGTCCAACTTGGGGTAGCTCTAACCCCGCACATTAATGTGCTACCTCATGTCATGTGGCGAGCTGGGTTGTTACACGGCGAGTCCGGCTGCAGCGTGTAACTGCAGCTTACGTTGCAATTGCACGCTGCTGCTGTGAGGCACCTCGGCCCAGCTCGTGGTTATAGATTGAAGATGGGAGCCACCACCGATGGTTGTGCCTGAGGGCACTCTTACTCTTAGTTATAAGGTAATACCTCTCTCCTTGTTTGTGTACCTGTTATTATGATTTGTCCTTTATTAATAAACCATGGTCCAACCTTTGTTGCGACTTTCATTTAAATTCTTATATATTCCCTCTCACTCCAATTAGGCTAACTTTAGGGGCGCCCATCCCGGCAAGCAGGGCACCCTCCAGGTGACTGTGACAATATCAATAAAGCCTCCCAACTTTATTTCGTGCTTCTTTTCTTGCTTTTCATATCGACTCTCATTCGAAAAAATTTCCCCTCGTCCGCAGATAATTATAACCAACCAACAAAATAAAATGCATACGTCTTCAACTCATCCTCAAAACCTAATCTTTTTACCTCAAAAACACATCTTATTTCCTCTTCGCTCAAAGCGAGGATGTAATGAAAACAATATTTCTAACATTTTATACTCAAGAAGAGGAAAAAAGACAAAATATCATCTTTTTCCCTTTAAATGTTGCAAAATAGGATGAAATATATTAGACGAGGGGAGAGCTTAATAGCGAATAAAAGATGAATGTTATTTCAACTCGGGATTATACTTGTTTTTTTCTGTTAATTTAATATAATTATAGTAATTTGTGAAAAAAAAATCATTATTATGCAAGAGTTTTCAGTTGAAGTATGTATCAATTGCAAGCTTTTTCGGAGCAAACGGTACATCGGCTCTCGTGTCACTTTAGTGAATTCAAAAGAGCGAGCATCAATTGTCTGACGAAGTTCCTTTTGTCGCTACTTGTGAGCAAAAATAATGACGTAAGAGACACCACGTGTTCTAAGGCTATAAAATGTAGCAAAAAACTGCAGAGACAGTATAGTCTGTTTTCTGAATAAATATAATAAATAAATAAAATAAATCAATGACCAAACAGATTTTCCCAAATTTTAATAATAAATTAATAATTTTATTATTTGCCATATAAATCATTAAAAGTTCAACCAAGTATTTAATAAATAGTTACTGCATAAAATTAATAAATAATATTCTGAACAACTCTACTATAATATTTGTAGCGGAAATGCGCGTTAATTTATAACCTAGCATGGCACAAAATCAAGGTCGGCGTGGCAGTATATAATGTAGAAAAGGTCACAAGTACATTCGTTACATGATAAACTAGCAAATAAATTTATGAAGCGATAGATTATACTCCATGGCCGTGCAGAAAGAGAACTGTAAGTAAAGGCCAGTTTGTTATCCTTTGTAAAGAGATAACGACCTAACGTTCGTTTCCAAGCAAGCTCCATTTATCAAGAAATTAATGTTACATCTATAGAACACACTGTATGGAAATTATCTTGGGGAATATTGCACATAGTTGATTCTTAATAGTTGTGTGTTATTGACGTCATAAAATTAGCAGCAAACCTGGTGGCACTAGCTGAATCAGAGATTTTATAGTGTAGAGATATAGAACGCTTATGGCCAAAATTCTGTTCAAACATCACAGATCTTGAAGGAAGTGCGAGTACGAAAAAATGTGTTATTCCAAAGTTTCAGCGCAGGGGCGTTCAGATGGCGTTGCAGCTGCAAGTTATAAGCAATTGGGGGGGGGGGGGGGGGGTTGGTCGCCATCTGGACGCCCAAATAATAAGTTCTCATTTTCACTTCATCTAGACTTTTTCTTTGGTTTATACGTTAAATGCTAGGAAAAATATTTAACATCATGGGCGTTCGATCTCTTTACAATGTAAGCTCTTTGGCTGAACTACGTGCGCCTAGCGAGGCCCCTTCAGACGATTTAACGTTGTAAAATCATGCAAATACTCTGACACGGCAGAGCATAATTTTGACAACACCATAATTAGTTGTCAGACAAGTAATAAAAATTTTAACTTCATAAATGATGTCTTTCATATAAATTTTTGTCAGTTTT
Source organism: Siphlonurus alternatus (assembly GCA_949825025.1). Lineage (NCBI taxonomy): Eukaryota > Metazoa > Arthropoda > Insecta > Ephemeroptera > Siphlonuridae > Siphlonurus > Siphlonurus alternatus. The sequence continues at coordinate 68,146,384 of OX463788.1, forward strand.
GTGATTCTTCCAATGCTACAGGTATCCTCAATGCAAACAGCCAAAATTTCTGCGCGCAATGCCATCTTTTGGTCTCAAAAACTAATAATAAACAACCTGAATGAATTGATATTAAATTTGTATATAGATCGAAGAGCTCTCATTATTTATTTTCCTCTATTTATTAATATTCCAACACTCTTATATATTTAATTAATTCCAATATATATATATATATATATATATATATATTAATATTCTGCGAAAACGCCATCTATTGTTCCTATATATAAGGAAGCCCCTGGAACTTAGCCTTTCCCACGTGACTCAATGAGTTGCACGCTGCATACTCTGCACGGAGAAATGAAAGAATAAAAAAATTATTTTTCTTTAACATTAATTGCTATTTTTTTCTCTGTGGATCACTACAGCATGATAATTTGTGATGTAATTTTTATGCTATACATTTAAAAGGACCATCGACCTCAAAAATATTTATTGCAAAAATAGATAGAGGGTGCAAAGGTGTGCCACTCTGATTTTTTCAGATTTTTTAGAGCCCAGGAAGTATTGCTAACAATTGCCGAGGTCGGGTTTGAAACCACGCCCTTTTTAGGTCATATCTTTTTATTAAGAGGGACGTCCAGAGGCGTCACTTTCTCTGTACTTCCAAATATTTTTTTAAAAATAGTTCCAAAACTCTAAAAAATATAAAAAAACAAATTAGAAAGTATAATATAACGTTGCACCCTCTATCCATTTCTGCAATAAAAATTTTGAAGTCGATACTCCATTCGGTAAATTCCTTACAGCATTGTTAATACGATGTACGGTGGTTGCCGCTTGCACAGAGATTTGAGACCAAAATCTCATCAAAATTTGCTAGGATAAAGTAGGCACGTTTTTGAACTTCACAAACGAGGTATCTTATGATTCAATTCAAATGTTCGGGCATTGCATTTCATTACGTTATGTTTAGAATATAATTACTTATCAAAATATTAATGAGCGTGGGAAAATGTTAATAGGAAAATGAGGGCACAGTAATGATGGGATGAAAAACTCACTTGGCAAAACACAGACAAGGCAAAAGACATATATGTAATTATATTGCAATGTTTAAAATTAAAACATTGGACCTTTCCATAACGTCTCATAATTTATAACAATCATCAATCATCTTTTTGCTGCATAATTTCAATATTTTTTGCAAATCTTCAATATTGTCCCCGGCAGGAATTTTCATCACAAGACTTGTAGAAATAACACTCGATGCCTGAAAGAGCTTTGTGCCAAAAGAGAGAAAATGTGTTCATTGAAGAGGGAAAGGGCCTTTAAAATATTGGAAAAGAAAACCGTCAGTAAGAAAACACAACACTTTATATTACCCTCATTAGAGGGGAATGCAAAACAGAGCCAAGACATGTATTATCATGTTGGAATGTGGAAATAAACATTTGTATAACGTCACAGATTTTGAAATGATCATCAATAATATTTGACTTCAAGTCTCTTTCTTGCATAATTTCAATATTTTTTGTAACTCTTCAATATTTTAAAGTTATTTTAGTAAAATAAAATGGAAGAATAATAAAAAACAGTTTGGATTTAATTTTAAGTATCTAGTGAATTATTACTCACACACAAAATGGATTATAATTATGCAAAAAAGAAACTAAACCCGAGTTGAATTAAATTTCATATTTTATTCGCTATTAAACTCTCTACTCGTCAATACTCTCCTATTTTGCACCATTTTAGAGGACAAAAAGACGAGATAACGTCTTCTTTGTTCTTCTTGAACATAAAATGTTAGAAATATTGGGGGGCATTCACAAAGCACTTTAACCCCCACTTTAGCCTCGATTTTTATCCCTGGTGCTAAACTATGAGCTTTACATGGTTAGCCCCTGGTTTAGCACCATGTTTAGCACCAGGGATAAATATCGAGGTTAATGTGGGGGCTAAAGTGCTTTGTGAATATCCCACATTGTCTCCATTTCATCCTCATTTTGAACAAAGAAGAAATAAGACGTGTTTTTGAAATAAAATGATTAGGTTTAGACGTGGAAAGAATGAGTTGAAGACGTAATTTTTCAACTAGAGTACACACAAAAAAAGACTGAATTATATACAAAAAGAGTTAAATTAAACAAACATGGTGCAACGGTCAATAAATTTAATCGGCGTGTTATTGGAGAATTGCGAGGGTGTTGCAGTATTAAATTTTATTAATACTGTCCCATTTCTTTAATGTCTGGCGGCAAGTGCTTGATGATGACGGCCAATTAACTTAACTTTTTCTTATCACCAACTTTAACATGTGCACCAGCGCAGATCGCTATGCTGCAGTGTCCTTGGGAAGTGAGAGGGAGGGAGGGAGGGAGTTCGCAGCCAATTATCTTTACACTCTCCTAGTTCTTGGCAATGCATTAGTGTTGAAATATTGAATAAAAATAATTATGCTTTCTTGATTATGAATTTTTTTACACTTTCAAAATTGAATTAATGTTAAGAAAGAGGGTAAAATATAATTAATAAATAGAAATTTCAATTATTTATAAAGCACTACTTTCCCGAGTTGAAATCAATTTCATTTTTTATTCCGCGCTATTAAGTTCTCTCCTCGTCTAATTTCCTCCTATTTTGCTATTTTAGAGGAAAAAATACGCGCGAGATTACGTTTTTCTTCCTCTTCTCGAGAATAAAATGTTTGAAATATTGTCTTCATTTTATCCTCACTTTGATCCAGGAGGAAATAAGATGTGTTTTAGAGGTAAAACTCAACCTTTACACGTCTAAAACTAATATTTATTAGTTTTAGACGTGTAAAGGTTGAGTTGAAGACGTAATTTTTCAGCTATGGTATGCGTTGTTGATTATGAATATTTCTACACTTTCATATAAAATTGAATTAATATTAAAAAATGGTAAAATATAATTAATTGGTAGAGATTTTCATGACAAGATTCTTTGCCTTTAAATTTTGTTATTTATTTCTTCGTTAATTTTAAACTCCTAACAAATTATACTCAAGCTTCTTAAGTTTTTGTCTCGACTTAAGAATTTGTTGTTTTTGTCGACAGTGTTACGAGTTCATTTATCGAGATTCGCAGCGGGTGGAACCGCTGGCCATTAATTAGAACACAGCTTAGGCTGCACGCAAAGCAGACGACGCTCTCGCTCGTTCCTTACAAATCACTGCTTGCTCTATACTAAGCCTCCTAGAACGAACATTCGTGTTCTTTCAAATATTGATCTTTGCAGCAAATAAACGACTTGGTTAATTCGTAACGACACCGGCAAACTCATTTCCAAAATTGATTTTAGTTGAATTTTCTGCGGTTTATATTTGATTGCTCTCTTTTGAGTTGCAAGACACATCATTAAGAATTTAGTAAACAACTCACTTCAGATAATTAGCAGAGTTATTTCTTTCAGCTTATTAGAAAAATATGGTGGTAAAAAAGTATATAGATACCCGACTTGAAATAAATTTTATCTTTTATTCGCTATTAAGCTCTCCTCTCCTCTAATTTCCTCTTTTTTTTTGCATCATTTTAGAGGTTCAAGTAATAAGACGTCTCTTTCCCTCTTCTTCAGCATAAAATGTTAGAAATATTGTCCTCATTTCATCCTCATCTTTGAGCGAGGAGGAAATAAGATGTTTTTTTACAGGTAAAAAGATTAGGTTTAGACGTGTAAAAAAGAAGTGCATAAAATGCGTTGACACACATTTATTGCATGGTAATTCTCGACTTCTTCTGACAATTGCAATAAATGTGTTCCCTAAAATTTAAGATTTTTTAAATTTCTAGCTAAGGATTGACTTCAGTTGATTGAGATCTCGGAATCGGCCCCCTTAAATGCTACAAGATTTACAGAGAACTTAGAACTCACCATCAATAGGGTGGCATACAATTTTTGAAGTGGATTGTTCTTATCAGTTTTGAGAAAACTGAGGTGGAAGTTTAATATTGGCCTTATGGACGGAAACCGGAAATGGAGCTGCTGTGAGGAAACCGCCCTCTTGAATCTGCTCAAACCATAAACGATTAATAGAGCGTTCTCGAAATTTTATAATTTAATTCTTTCGATTCCGTCTGACAGAAATTTCCTTTGACTCGCGTAGTAACTGAGGTCAATCGTTAATTGTGTTGTAGTTGTGTTGAATTAAAGACAATTTATCAAACCATAAAAATTAAAACGAATCTTGAAGTCCACGTTTAACGTGTGTTTTCTGACTAATGGAGTATTGACCTCAATTTTTTTTTATTGCAGAAATAGATATAGGGTGCAAAGTTATGCTACCCTGATTTTTTTCAGATTTTTTTAGAGGCTGGGAAGTATTTTTAAAAAATTATTGAAAGTTATTTTTGTGACGTCACGAGACGCCGCTCCTTAAGAAAAATATAGGATTTGCCGCCGCGTGACGTCACAAAAAGAACTTTCAATAATTTTTTAAAAATACTTTACTGGCTCTAAAAAATCTGAAAAAAATCAGGGTAGCATAACTTTGCACCCTCTATCCATTCTTGCAATAGAAAAATTGAGGCCGATACTCCTTTGATAAAAAATCAATTCGTCTCAGCGAATATTATTATGGTTATACTCTGTGTTGTACGTATTATTTTATATATATTTATTTGTACTGTAGGTATAGTCATGTATAATGTGTGTATGTATTTGTCGTATTTTAATTATGTTTTAGGATTGTATTAATTATATATGTATCCATCAATGTATCCAAAACAAGGACTTGGAACTTGGAACACATAATCAAATTATGACATTAAGATTAAGACCGGTTCATTCAGTACATTACAACTTGAGTGATTGTTTTAAGATGAATTGAAGCCTATAATAGGATAATTATTTAATATAATTGTGCAGTGTAAAGAAATTAGGAGAAAACATTTTCTAGTTTTAATTATTTGCTGGGCATCGCAGCGTCATATTTAACAAATCGCTTTTAAACCCATCTCGACTATCGTTAAGTTCTTTGCCGTGAGACAAGCGTATTCATTTGGCCGACATGCACTATGGGTATGCGAGTAAAACTTATGCAACATGAAACCGTAACTTAGGGAGGGGCGTTCTGAAAATTCTCCCATGTGGGAATCTAATTGAAATTTGTGTTCTGCAGTATGTTGACTGTAAATTGTAAAATATAATGCGACGTAAAACTTAAACTAAATACAAAGAAAATTACAATTTAAGATATTATTTCACCAACATGTTGAACCTTGTTTTACAATTATTGTAAAACATCAAAAGAAATTATTGTATACAATAACGTTAAAGAGTGAAAGAAATTATTGCGGACAATAATGTATCATTGTTAATGTGTTCCAATTGCGAAATTTACTATATTTTGTTCTCAAATATTTGCTCAAGGTAAAAGTGAAACCGACAGTTTCATTTTCAGATTAATTCTTACCGTTTTGATTTTATACTTTCAACGGTTAATATCCGTACTATGTGTATTAAAGCTGCCCAAGGGACACTCTTGTGTATCTCATTTTATAAATGTTATTAATATGCTCACTGTACCGTCTATTGAACTTTTTCCTCTAGTTCGTTGCTCATATATGATGATTCATTTATGATTTATGATTATGATTCATTTTTGGTACTTTTTTTTTCTCTCTTTGTTGTAGACAAAAGTCATGTATGTGTTGTGTTTCGATGTTATTGTTATGTATTTTTGTTAATATTAAGTTTAATTGACATGAAAATATGTTGTCTTGTATGTACAGAACAATCGAAAAAGTTCGAATAAAGAAAATAAAAATAAAATATTTAAAACTGCAAAACTTATTATTACATTTTTTCATTGTGAACAGATCCCTAGTTCGTTTGGGCCTATATATGTATGGTGTTGCAACATTACGTCTAAAACACATCCTTTACACGTCTTTATACCTCAAAAACACATCTTATTTTGTTCTCGCTCAAAGTGAGGATGAAATGAAGACAATATTGTTAACATTTTATGCTCAAGGAGAGGGAAAAATACGTAATTTCATCTTTTCCCTCTTTTTTCCCCTAAAATGTTGCAAAATACGAAAAAGTTAGACGAAAAGAGAGCTTAATAGCGAATATAAAAGATGAAATTTATTTCTACTCTGGATTGCATTGCGCAATGCAAGTGTAAGAGATTCCTGCGACCTTGCTCACTAAAAGAACCATCTATATTCTCTGGTGCTGCTGGTCATTTGGTGCATGTGCATGTTGCCTTGAGTGCACCACGTTGCATGCAATGTCTATAACATTCAACGTAAGCATCACTTGCACTTGTCATGCATCTGAAGGAAACTGTACTTTTAGATTATCGTGTTTGGACATGCAGTAACAGAAGAAAAGAAAAAAAAAAGTTGAATGTAATTTTTACCTCTACATAAGGATTGTGCAGTAAGTAAAACGTAATAAGCAAATGATTGAAGTTGTTTGGTGCAAACGCGATTACAAATTGTGTACACTCGTTGCTCGGAAAATTTTCCGTTACAGCTTTGTAAATCATCATACCCATGATTATTCTTACAGAGCCTAGTGATTAAAAAACCACAGAGGGAAATCTTCTGAGGCGACGACTGTACAAAATAATTTTTGATAAGGTGGTGTTTTGCTCTCATTTTTTTTCCATTTTGATGCATTTTAAATTAAAAATATATTTATAATTAAAATCTATAATGATCGAGCATTTCATTTTAAATTTTAGCAACATTGATCTTTAGGTAGAACAGTAAAGAGGATATCTAATAATGAGGGAGCATTGCATCAGTTTGATTTTTAATTTGATGTTGCAACAAACTTTGTACGACAAACATATTTATGCACTTTTTATTGGTTTAGTTTAACCTACTTTTCTGTTGCACACTAATACAAGTTTGGTCCTTCCATAATTTCCAATACATTTGGCAGGGCTTATTGTGATTAGTGAGGTGCACTCCGTTAAGTATTATTACACTTGTTTTCACCTCTCTCTTGTTTCTCTGCTGGCCCATTATCATTTGACCAAGCTCTTGGCAACAGCTGCGCAATTGCATGTTGCAAACAACAGAAACAAATTCCAGATAGTGCACTATTCTTTCAAGGCTGAAGGAGCACGTGTTTGGGATGTATACTGAAAAGTAAACGCGCATTAACTCAAACTGCAGCTATAATTTATGACAAAACATCACTTTTAATTACTTTTATGTATGTAAATGTTCGTCTTTCAACGGAATGAGCAGCAAATGTTCAGTACATATATAAGTTATTTATTTTTGTTATTTTTGTTATTTATTTATTTATTTATTTATTTATTTATTTATTTATTATTTATTTATTTATTTATTTATTTATTTATTTATTTATTTATTTATTTATTTATTTATTTATTTATTTATTTATTTATTTATTTATTTATTTATTTATTTATTTATTTATTTATTTATTTATTTATTTATTTATTTATTTATTTATTTATTTATTTATCTTGTGGTTGTACATAATACAACATAGAGACAAAAAACTTATAAATATAACTCAAAAATTAAATTAACATGATACCATATTATATGAATTTAGAATTATTACAAAAAATTAAAACAATCATTAAAATAACATTCATTCCCATATATAAATCATGATAATACATCAAATTGGCATTTATCCGCTATGTTAATTCTTAAGATTGATATATTACTGAATAAAACTGGTGCGCTAATTATAGATTTTTTTAATACCTTCGCAAATTTTTTATTACAATCAATATTTTTAATTGCCGTTGGCAGTTTATTATAAATTGTTATAAGGTCAAAGTGAGGACATTTGAAATTTTTTTACACTTGAGGATCATTTCTGCTTCTTGTATTATGATTATGAAGGGTGGCGTTAGTTTCAAAAAGTTCGGATTGATTTCTTACAAATTTTGCACTTTCTAGTATATATATACAAACGCCTTAATGTTAGGATTTTTTGTTGCATAAAAGTTATTTTTACATGACTCTGTTTTTTTGAGATTGTATTATCAGCACCTTCAGTGCTGATTTTTGTAGTGAAAATAGTGTACTAGCATCTTTTTTGTTACCCCAAAATATTATGGCATATAAAAGATGTGCGTGTACATGCCATGTGCATAATACAATTGTTTATTTAAGTTTTCTGACAATTTTTTATTGTCATTTCTTAACACGTGAATACCTTTTGCGATACATTTTGCCTTTGAGTTTATGTGTGCCGACCATTGTAGGTCGTCTGTTATTGTTACACCTAATTAAGTTAATTAAGTATATTACTTTCGTAATTTTTTTTATGTTTTGTGATTGAATTGTTATGCGTGGGGTGAAATTATGTTCTTTGCCTTTTGATTTGAAATGTATGAATGTAGTTTTTTGTGGATTCAGTAATAATTTGTTCTCTGAACTCCGGTCTGTGAGCTCCTCTGTAGTTTTACATCCTTCCTCTGTGAGTTGCGAAAAGTGGTTGGCGCATGCGGTATCATCCGCATACTGCGCTTTGTCGTCCTCTGTTATCGCATCTGACAGATCGTTGGTGGCTATTGCATACAGTATCGGGCTAAGGGAGGACCCCTGTGGGACCCTTAGGGTTCTTTTGAGCTCCTTGGACATTGCACATAGTATTTCATTGTCTGTTTCGTACAAGAAAGACACTATTTGTGATCTGTTAGTTAAAAAAGATTTAATAAAATTTTGTTCTCTCCCTTGTACCCCATACGTTTTTAATTTTTTGTACAATAATGCATGGTCCAGCATATCAAAAGCCTTTGAAAAATAAAAAAAGTTGCATGTGGCTAATTTTTTTGCTTGAAAACTGGCTTGAGTAATGTATATACTGCGGTTGTGGTGGATTAAATTATTTTTTTTTATAGCTGTGTTGTGTTTTTGAAAAAATGTTGTTAGATTGTTGGTGTTCTTCAAGTTGTATGCGAAATAGGGTTTCTATATTATTTTTGACAAAGCTGACAATACTGCTATTGGTCTGAAATTTTTTGATAGTATTGAATTTTTCTTCTTAGGTAAGGGTGTTACTCTCGCCGTTCTGAGTGCGGCGGGAAAGATACCCTGATAGAAACAAGAGTTTATTATATTTTGGAGCGGAGCGGGAATATGATGGGCACAAGCTTTTAATATTGAGATAGGGATTTCGTCAATACCAGCAGCAGTTTTGTTTTTATGTGAGTGTATAACTTTCAAGACATCTTTTGTACTTATTGGCTGAATTTGCATTTTATTATAAACTTTAGCATTATTTGTATTTATTGTTTTGTGTGATGTCTTTATTTTGATGCAAAGTTCCTGCGCAGCATAGCAAAATTGTTCATTTAATTTTTGGGCAATTTTTAATGTTTTTTTTTTCTATAGTGTCATTGAACTGTACTGATTTAAAATACTTTTTTCCTATGTTTTTGAGTTTTCGTTAATTATGGACCATGATGCCATTTCTTTCTTTTTTGCCGTTTTTATAAGATTATCATTACAGATTATTCTTGCTTTAGCCATATCTTTTCTTAGCTTTATTAGTTTAATTTTGTATTCAGCTTTTTTTGTTATGTCGACATATTTACTGGTGTACAATAGTTTTCTTGTTTCTGCCCATTGTGCTTTAATTTTACAAGTGATCCACCTAAGATTTTGAAATTTATTTTTTTATTTTTTTACGTATTTTTGGAAATGCCAAGTTAAAATGAATTTTAAATTTTTCATAAAACATGTCAAATTTATAATCTGCATCTGCAGTATTATAAACTTGTAACCATTCTTGAGTGCTCAGTAAGTAGCACAATTGACTTATATTTCTTTCTGAAAAGATCCTGTTGTTCACATATTTTTGTATATTCTCTTTGTATTTATGCGTGTGTATTGTTATGTATACAACCCGTTGTAATCCGAGCACCCCGTGTCTGAGACGTAGGACCACGAATCTATGTTAGTTATTATGTAGTCTATTTATGTTTTTGTGGAGGAAAGTGAAGTCGTTAATTTATATGTAGGCAGATCATTAGTATTATGTAATAAAAATGAGTCAAGTAGGTTACCTAAACGTTTCTTGTTGTTTAGTTTGTTATGAATATTATTTTTTGCAAGTAAATCTATATTTAAATCTCCATAAATAACAATTTTATCAATTTTTTGCACTTATTTTTTACACATTTGATTAGTTCCTCTAATTTTACAAAAAAAATGACCCGTCTCGATCGAGTCACTAGTTGGAAATCTGTACACACATAACAGATATTATTCCCTGTGCGCTTTCAGTGCTTTCAATCTTTGCAATACAACATTCTAACATTTTTCCTCGCTATGATTAAATTGTAATTTTTTTATTTTAACATTGTTTTTTTTTTGCAAATATGGCAACTCCGCCTTTAACATATTAAGTTCTAGTGGTTTTGCAAAAGTTATTTATTTATTTCACCCAAAATACAAATATAATATGCAATACCAAATTTTAATAATGGGTGCGGATTGCAACAAAGCACCGATGGCACTATTTCACTGAAAAGTGGCTACAATCCTTATTTATATAACTACTGAAAAAAAAAATTAGCTGTAAGCTAGTGTTAAAATATATAATCATTATATACTATTTTTACAAATATAGTGTTTCTTTAAAACACGTACTAGGAAACTGTTTTTCAGAACAGTTCTCGATAGGACCCGGAAGCCGATTCCACTCATCCACGGCTCTTATTACAAAGCCATTTTTGTAACGATCAATTCGAGCTTTTGGTGGAATGAGCCGAACCGCCCTGTCTTGCCCTGTCATGGGACGTTTTTTGACTACAGCATAAAATAATTTTCATAAAATATACAAAAATATATAGATAGCCTTGATTAAAGCCGTGCAATCGAGAGGCTGTAAATTAGTTAAAACCACTTTTAAAAAAAAAAGCGTTAAAATAAAACGTTCATTTCTATACCTGACGTTACCTTATTTTAATTCTTGTTTTACATGTTATAAAAAAATATTATGATATACCCCGAGTTGAAGTAAATTTCATCTTATATTCACTATTAAGCTCCTGTCTCATCTAATTTCCTCCTATTTTGGACCATTTTAGAGACGAAAAAATGGAAAAGACAAGATTACGTCTTTTTTCCTCTTCTTGAGCATAAAATTTTAGAAATATTTTCTTTGTTTCATCCTCACTTTGATTAAGGAGGAAATAAGATGTGTTTTAGAGATAAAAAGATCAGGTTTAGACATAAAGGATGATTTAAAGTCGTAATTTTTCAACACAGGATCTCGATCTGGTATTGAATCTTGTACTTAAGCTTGACACTCCACAGTTGGAACCTTCTCCAACAGGACATTTTGGGACATGACAGACGTACTCCCTGCCTCACTTGCATCTAGCCCGAGTGTTAAGGAGGTTTCCAATTTTGCGGAAGTAATTCTGAAGGTCACAAGGAAAAGCGTGACAAGGTCTCAAATAGAGCTGCAGGGGCAAACAATGCGTCGGGGAATCAACAATTGACAACCTTCATGAATTTTTTTTGCATATAGTATTTCGATTGATGAAAAGACAAACGGAGAAACAACCTGACAATTTTTGCAACTAAATATTTGGAATGAAATACCTTTTAAAATGTTAGATCAAGTATTGATAACAAAATTTTATTGAAAAAACAGGCTTAAGAAACTCTTCCTATATAGAATGAATTAATGTAATCTGGTTCCAACTTTATAATTATAACATTAATAATAAAAATTAAATGTTATTTATAATTGAGTTTTTTTCTGAATTATTATTTTTTTCTCTTTTCTTTTATTTTACATTGCTTAGTTATATATTCTAGATTAATTTGATGTAACTCAGCTCCGACCGATAAGGATTTTCCCATGAGGGGCCTTGGTTGGACTGCATTTGTAATATGATTTAATAAAAAAACATTTAAAAATATGTTTATATATATTATGTTTTCATTTCAGATTATTTTGAATCCTCTAACGTTTCCCCAATATTGTTGTGACGTCATAGTCATGCAAATACTTACCATACAAAGAATAACGTTTTCATAAAGCACGCCATGCCATTCATGTTCTGGATATGTGTCTTCAAAACATTTTGTCAAACTCTTGCTTGTGAAAACTTCCCATACCAATTAGATGCCACGAACTAAAACTTATTTGTTAGTGGCGGAAGTTTCAGGGGCGCTGAGTGTACATTTCCTATTAATAGACTTTCGTTTATGAAGTTTCGACCCCAAAATTTTGTATTGCAGAAATGGATAGAGGGTGCAAAGTTATGCTACTCTGATTTTTTTTAAATATTTTTTTAGAGTCCGGAAACTGTTTTTAAATTTTTTTTAAAGTATAATAGATAGGGAGAGTGACGCTTCTTGATGCCTTTCTTAACAAAAGGATAGGACTAAAAAGTAGCGTGGGTTCAAACCCAAACTCGGCAAAACTTTTTAGCAATAATTCCCTGGCTCATAAAAATCTAAAAAAATAGAGTATCGTAACCTTGCACCCTCGATTTTTGCAATATATATTTTTTTTTAGGTCAATACTCCATTTTCTATTATGGAGATAAATTTGAAACAAAAAGTCGTTCCTTCAAGCGTACAGAGTTCAAGCAGAGATAGGCTGACTTTAAAATGTACTTTTAATATTTTTTTCTCTCCTCTCCACATGAGATTATAAAAGTTAAGAAAACTTTTTAAAACTTGAACCATTATCCCTCGGTTGAGCACCGATGAAAGTAAAGTGTGGCCTGCAGCACTGAGAGAGAACACACTAATTATGTAACTGCTTCTTGCCCTTATAATGCTATATATTCATAAGGTAAGCTCGCATTATCTAATGCCATACTCGTTATATATGGCAGCAAGGAAAATATTCCTATTCGTTCACATGATGACTTTAAATTATGGATTTGTGGACGACGTATATAAGTTTATAATCTGTTTATTATAAGAATAGTTTATTATAACTAAGAATAACATTATCGACGGATACATAAAACACCATCATGTAAGCATAGTGTATGCCAAAGTATATATTATATCGTCCCTCGTCCGGAATAATGAGCTATTTGCTCATATGTCAGGTGAGAGAGTTTTATTTTATACCAATTTTCAGCTCATAATTGTACTTACCTGAAATAGCAGATAGTTCATTTTTCCAGACAACGATTTATAAACAGTTGAAAATATTCTTACTGCGCTAATAATCAAAATAGTTGCTATTATTTTACAATTAAGTTACATAAATTGACGCGCATCTGATTCATTATCAATAGGCTATAAGCTCGATTCCACACACTGTTGAAAATTTATTTTATATATTATTAATTATTATTATATATAATATATATTATACAGGGTGCCCCAAATATCTTTATATATTTCAATGTGTGTAGGGTCATGAAATTTTTCAAAATCCATTTTTTTTTTTTTTTTTTTTCAGCCAAATAAATATTTAAACCTATATTATTATTATTACTTGGGTGAGGCCTACAACATATATGTGGAAATCAAAATTTTTCATTGACCTTGCCAACTCTAGGTTCTTTTCACAAATTCGTTACCTTTTACCTATGAATGCATTATCGATGCCTGCATACTGCAGACGGTGGCATTTCTACCACTATACTTGACGGACTGCCCCGATCGTCTCTGACGTGTATTGTCACCTCTTTGATCTGCGAGAGATTGTTTTTAGTCATATCCATCCTTATCAATCAACTTGTTTTACATGCAAATTATTTTCACCGTAAATTTTATTTCCCCCAAATACATATTGCATATAGGACAAAATAGAAAAATGGGGTGGGATAACTAACAAAGCATCAAATGACACTATATCACAAATAAATATAACAGTTATCCACATTTAATATTATACAAGCAGTTAATAATATTATTATAAATTATCAAAAAAAAAAATAACTTAATTAAAATGATGGAAAATGGAAAATTTCATGGCAATTGTAACATAAAATTTTATATATACTTAATTCACATACCAATATTAACGATTGATGAAATATGTTATGTAGTCGAATTAAAGTGTGACTTTAAAATCGATGTAAAATTCATCATATTTTAATTTAATTAAATTTAACTTAAAACATTGCAATCACCTGTAACAACAATGTGGAAATTACTTTTTAAAAAATCCTTAGTTAAATAACTAATTAAATATAAATAAAATTTATTGCAGTTGTAAAATTAAAAATAATAATTCAATTGCTTTTTTTTGTCGTTTTTTTTATTTTTCTTAATATATAAAAGCTTGTTTATTGAAAAGAAAATAATTGTTTTTGTTTTTTCCCCTAGGCTGTGTTTTTCTTCGTTTTATTTTTTGTCTCCATTTAGCCCCGACTGCCACGTGCCACGAGAGGTCAACATTCGGGTCACACGTGCCACCCCCGTGCAACAAGCTTGGTTAGTTAACACCCCTTGTTTCTGACGTTTTCCAGTAGAGTCTAAACCACCCTTCTGGGGGTGACTAACAAGGGGCTGCTTTGCTTAGTGTCACTCTGAAAGACACGCAGGCAAGCAAGTCACTAACCGAGAGGAAATAATTTATATCAAATGCCTGTAGAGGCTGAAACAAATTTACTTGGAAAGTTCAATATCCGTAAAAAATATAATTATTCTCACTAAATTTTATTTACATAATTATGTTGACATAGATTCAGGGGATTTAATGTCTCATATAAATATAACTTTTATATAATGTCTACTAGCTACTTGTTGCATTGCTTTGAATTTGAAGATGTATACCATAATTATAATATAATCTATGCAATGTGCAATGCAGTGAAATAACTATATAATTATGTTATTAAAATTTCCCTTCCGTAGTATTTCAAAGAGAAATAATATAGTGCTAAAACTATGTGCTATGTAGGAGATGTGGCTCAATGCGTTTCATCGGGTCCCGTCAGATCACCGAAGTCAAGCAACGCCGAGCGTGGTTAGTAGTTTGATGGGTGACCATTTTCAGCAAAAACCACGTCCCAGGGGTAAATCATTGCGCTTTTTTCACTCTGTGGTTCCCCTTGCTTTGGACCATTGCACTTCCGGTCCAACCTGGCTGAGGTTTCCTCGTTTCCCTCAGCCGCCAGTAAACGCCGCGCGGGATGGATTGCAAGATTGTGGCCGCCCCCATTCCACGCGCGAAACGCTCAAGTTATGGTTTCGTAAGGTTCTGGGTTTCAATGTTAGTGAGTAATTAATAAATAGAAATAGATCCAGTTATATTAGGGTTTGATTACAAAAAATAAAATAAAGATTAAAAAATGTATGTGATAATATATATATATATATATATATATATATATATATATATATATATATATATATATATATGTTCAAATAAACAAATAAAATAAAAAACATATATATATATATATATATATATATATATATATATATTTATATATTATATGCGTATATGTGTGCTTGTGTGTATTTGTGTGTGTGTCAACACCTGAATTCTATGTCTATTGTCACAATTTGTTAATATTCTAAAAACTAATCTTGTAAAGCAAATTTTTTGTCATCTTTGCCATCTTGCCTAAAATTATCTAAAAACTGACGTTCCCCGTTTATGAGTTTTCCAAACTCTTGGGGTTTATTGTAATAATCGATAACCACACACAAGTATAATATCACTGCACTGGGTGGAAAGGGAGACGAATTTACCTCGGGGAGGGAGCAATGAATATCAATAAATCTTCCAAAATGTTTATAATGTTGCATAATTCCATTTTCGCACAAAAAAAAATCCATTCATGTGAATATCCTAACTTTTGAACTTTGTTATGGCGATGCAGAATACTAACACAGTTATACAACAAATACTCAAGCGGTTGTTTTAAGTCTTCATACTGCGATACGTTTTTTACACAATGGCGCTTTTATTAGTGTTAAAAAACGATTTGTTGTTTACACATTTCTTGTGTTGAATAAGGAAAGAAAAACATTCTGGAATCAAACAAGTGTTCATTTGTTAAATAAATTATCGTAATACTCAAATAAATTTTCTTGCTGCATGGCATAAGTCGAATCTATAAGAACGAACAGATTTCTGAAAAAATTGGAAAATATTCTTTTTGTCTAGTGGAATTCAAAGAAATAAATCATCCCTAGTTGAAACAAATTTCATCTTTTATTTGCTATTAAGCTCTCTTCTCATCATTTGTCCTCTTATTTTGTAACATTCTGGTGGAAAAAAGACGGGATTACGTCTTCTTCCCTCTTCTTGAGCATGAAATGTTAAATGTTTAAAATATTGTCTCCTTTTCGTCTTCATTTTTAGCGAAGAGGAAATAAAATGTGTTTTAGAGGTAAAAAAATTAGGTTCAGACGTGTAAAGGATGAGTTGAAAACGTAATTTTTCAACTATAATAGGGAATGCACCAATAACAATCAAATTTTTTTGGTACATTTTAAACGTTCTATTTACAGAGACATTAAAATTAATCTGAGCCTCCACTAACAAATATTTCTCCTCTTTTTTTCTGGTAAATTTATCGACTAGATCAGCTGAGCAGTTTTCAAGCAGTCACAACATGTATTTCTTTGTTAATGGACTCCTGCAAGTTTCACGTTTGTTACGCAACCTCTCCGGTCAGTCTTTTTCTGGATTTATCAGCAAGCTTCTGATTTGAAAATTTTAGTGTTTTGCTGTTTTGGACCCTAAAATTAACCTCTACTGGGTACTGGACACTGAATTTAACTACCCGATTCTTCGTGAAACCGACATTATTGCTTTGCTATATAAGGATTTTGTGGTTCCCTTCCAAACCGGGCGGTCATGGCCTATCAATATATATATATATATATATATATATATATATATATATATATATATATATATATATATATATATATATATATATATATATTGAATTCCTTTCCTTTATGGAGGTTGTGACTGAGGGGACCCATTGAAACCTCAGTCAAGATGGTCATTAATTAATGGAGGATACGTTCCGATATTTTTTAGCAACCGCCATGTTGAAAAGTTTGGTGCCAGCCAGGAATCAGGAATCAAACTCATGACCGTCCGATTTCGAATCAGATACAAAAACCGAACAGTATGGCACGATTTGTTTAATCAGGATCGTCTCCATTCCAGACGCTTGGGTTCGCTGTTACCTGTATGCAGTTTGTGAGTGATCCTGAGTGCACTCGCCAGGTGGCTGCAGCTTGCAAGTCAAGCACTGTATCGGGAGGTCCTAAAGTTCACTTTGGTGCCGTTTGCCTTGACGATGGTTTTCTGTGGTTTACCATCGTCACTACCAGGCAAATTGCAATAGCAGAATATACTTAGCTAACATTGTAAAAAAAAAAAAAAAAAAAAAAAAAAAAAATTGTTTGGTTTTATTTTTATTTGATGGTTCATTGTTATTGATACAATTAAACAAAATTGTGTTTATTTTGGGCACAATAATTTCCTTTCTGCATGCATGCTGTGGTATTACATAATATTTTTCTCTACGAAACTAAGCATTATCAGCCTACACCTTAACAAGATGTGCTGAATGCATGATGATAATAATAATAATTTTTATTTGAACATAAAGGTCGTACAAGACAACATTGATCAAGTCAGAAAGATAGCATAATACACTAAACATACAATACAGCACATAATATCCATTGATAATGGTCAATGCTACAAAGTCACAAGAAAAAAATCAAATCAGGTTATCTAAAACTGTAAACAATTTTCTGACAATTTATTTGCAAAAAATATCTTAATAGAATAAAATTCCTTGTTAAGTAAAAATAACTTCAGTTTTGATTTAAAAAGCTTGATGCTTTTTATACAAGAGGGAAGAAAATCATAAATCTTGGCACATTGATGGTGGGGATTTCTTTCAGCAAATACAGAATTTTGTTTATCCACCAAAGTATATTCTTTGTTTCTAGTATTGCAAAGGTGAATTGAATTGATTTGTGAACAAATTTGAATGCTTCCTTCTAAACATTGGGCACTGAACAATGAACATACAGGGCAATGTAAGCATATTATTTGCTTTGAAATATATTACACACGAATCACGCTTTTTAAATCATAACATTGTCCTTAATGCTCGTTTTTGCAGTGTAAAAGTAAAAAGTTTACACAGCAGCTTGTTAATAGAGTATTGTCCTCAATTTTTTTTATTGCAGAAATGGATAGAGGGTGCAAAGTTATGCTACCCTGATTTTTTTCAGATTTTTTACAGCCCGGGAACTATTTTTAAAAAATTATCGAAAGTCCTTTTCGTGACGTCACGAGACGCCGCTCCTTAAGAAAAAGATAGGACTTGCCGCCGCGTGACGTCACAAAAAGGACTTTCAATAATTTTTTAAAAATAGTTCCAGGTCTCAAAAAAATCTGAAAAAAATCAGGATAGCATAACTTTGCATCCTCTATCCATTTCTGCAATAAAAAAATTGAGGACAATACTCCATTGATAAAAAAAAAATCAATCCATAAGACAAATGTGAATACACATAAGCATAGTGAACAGAGATTAAGGACTACAATCATCCCTTAAAGATTATAATGCAAAATTTTTCACTGCTGAGTTTTTGACTGAATTATTGCAGTAAGTTTAGGGACGTGAAATGCCATCAGGGGCCCGAGGGGCACTGTTTACACGTGAAATTTCAGACCCCTTCCCTCCCAATTTAGATGAATAGCTAAACTTGTTCTTTGCTTGAGGATTAAGTGAAGTGAACGGTCCAGAAGAGTTACATATGATAGATAGCACAGACTGCATGGCCCTCTGCGAAAAATGAGAGATATTTGAAGTCTGTATATGCCATGTTCTCTCCAGATTTGCTGATCGCTGAGCAATTCGAAGAGAGACCATCTGATATTAGGTTTCCGCGGTTCCCTCAGAAGATGGAGCTAATACAGAAGGCCATCGGAACAAAAAGACCAAAAAATAGTAGGTTGTGCGTGGCGCAGTGCATTGACCGGTTCTCATTAGATTATCGAAGTCAAGCTACGTCGAGCGTGGTTAAAACTTGGATGAGTGATCATTTGAAATGAAAGTCACTTTGCTCCCTTCGTGGGGTAAATCATCTCGCTTTGATGAGGTTTTCCACGGTTCCCTCAGTCTTACCTCAGCGAATGCTGGGATGCGTAACAGGTCTTAATTGGCTACATCCTCTCCCTCACTTATCCCTAATACCCATTACCTCGCTTCGAGCTCCAAGAAAAAAAAATAAAAAATACCCCCCCCCCCTAATTGTTACAAGCGACGTCTGATCACGTCATAAATATGCCAACTTAAGCGAGCTATTTCGGCCTCCTGGGCAGCATGAAGGAAAGCGAAGGCGGTTACTTGGAAATTATAACAACTTAAAAAATTAGTCGAGGAAAAGGTGCTGTTTCAACTCTAAGAAAAACAAAATTCACATATATGTAGCAAAAGTTCTTTGAATTTTAAAAATAACAATAATTTTTCCTTAAAAATGAGCTAAAAATTTATTTACCGGCCCAGTTAAATTTCTAAATTTAGTATTAAATTAATAGCCATTTAAAAAACGTATATTAAAACAAAATTTACTAATTATTTTGTGTGACTCATGTTTATTTACATCCAATGTATTTCATCTCAACAATTTTCGTTTATGACTCACACTTGAAATTTATACTTGTGCTGTTTTATATTTTCGCGCATGTAGCAACATTGCAATAGCTCTATTAGCACGTTTGAATTTTCTTTGCGAACCAAAATAAATGTTTCAACAAAGACGTTTTAAACAGCACCTTTGTACATATATATATATATATATATATATATATATATATATATTATTATATATAATATGCTTTATGTTCAGCGAGAATTGAAAACATCAAAGGAAGAAAGTAAAATAGCCAACTTGCAGTACAGTATATAATTTTACTTTAGATGCCACGGGCTGTTCCCTATATGCTGCAATAAGTCAATAATGGAGTTATGACCTCAAAATTTTTATTGCAAAATTGAATAGAGGGTGCAAAATTACATCACTCTGATTTTTTCAGATATTTTAGAGTCCGGGACAATTTTTTTAAAAATTATTGAATTTACAAAAGATTCCTGGCCTTAACAAAAATCAGAGTAACATAACTATGCACCCTGTAGCCATGTTCGTAATAAAAAATTTGAGGTCGATACTCCATGGTGCAATCAAGGTAACCAATAAGAGTTACTCGTTTGAATCTTTAAATTTGGTGTGTGTAAACGGTTTCAATTTTTATCCGAATAGCCATTGGGTCGAACACAATTTAAATAAATCGCTAGTATGAAGTGACAATACGTGAAGTCGAGCGTGGCGCAGTACATTGACCGGTTCTAGTTGGATCACCGATGTCAAGCTACATCGAACGTGGTTAGTATTTGGATGGGTGACCGTTTCAAGTAAAAATCACGCGCGTTACTCCCTCCCTGGAGTAAATTCGTCTCGCTTTCCACACATCAGTGCAGTGATGCACTTGTGTGTGGTTCCCCAGGCTTTTTAATTTATCACAGGACAAATTAAGCGTTAGACAAGAATATAAATCAGAATGTAAGAGGGTTAACTGTGGAGTTCCACAGGGATCTGTGTTGGGTCCATTATTGTTTTTATTGTATGTTAATGACCTGCCTGAGTTTTGTTTATCACTTGGTGTTTCCCCAATATTTTATGCTGATGACTCAAATGTTCGAATCTCTGCCCATGATAATTTTAACTTGGCAGAGAAGATAAACTGTATTCTCCCAAAGTTGGACAAATGGTTTCAGTATAATGGTTTGGCACTAAATGGGAAAAAGACAGAAGTAGTTGTTTTTAATACTGTTCAGAATAAAGATTTGTTTACACAGGATATAAATATAAATAATGAAACAGTGAATACAACGGAGGGTACAAAATTTCTTGGAGTTTATGTGGATTGTAATATAAAATGGGCAAAGCACATTAGGGGCATAAAAATGAGATTAGCATCCGTTGTATATGGAATTAATGAACTGAAATTTGCCTGTGATGTGAAATGTTTGAAGATATTGTATTATGCAAACTTCCATTCCATTTTGAAGTATGGGGTTATTATGTGGGGTAATTCTACTGACTCAAGAAAGATTTTTATTTTGCAAAAAAGGGTAATTCGAACAATGTTAAACTTACCCTACCGTGAATCATGTAAAAAACATTTTCAATCTCATTGTATTCTCACATTACCATGCATTTTTATTTTAGAGTGTGTTTGTTTTGTTAAGAGTAATTTTGATATTTTTCATAAGGAGAAAGTCCATGACCATAATACTAGGAATATAAATAGTACTATATTACCTCCAAAAAGCAGACTTAAACTTTTAGACAAAGGTCCTATGTGCTCATGTATTAAAATCTACAATAAACTTCCTGTTTCATTAAAAGATATCTACACATATATAGAATTTAAAAACGCTGTAAAATTGTTTCTTAATAAGTATTGTTTTTATAGTGTAGATGAATACTTGAATGCTAAATTTTGACAGATTTGGATGTGTAAAATTTTTTTTTTCTTGTTGTTTTGTGTGTGTGTTAATATATTCTTTGTTCTAAAATGACGCGTCTTACCCATGCATGATACCATGTATTTTATGTGTACCTTGTATTTGGAATGAGATAAAATAAATAATTTGAATTTTGAATTTGAATTTGAATTTGGACATCGGAAAAAAGTATAGAGGTTTCCGTCCTGACTGAGGTTTTCCACCATTCCCTCAGCCTAACCTCAGCGAATGCTGGGACGCGTAACAGGCCGTAGCCAACAATCCTTTCGAATTCCTACCCATTATTCCGCCGCGAGCTGTAAGCTCGATTATTTCATCACTGCCGGCTATATCTCACTTCAAAGCAAACCTTTTAGCCAGCAACAATATTTTGACTAGTTCGAACAAGAGATCGCATTTCATCAGTCAAGTGATTTCAACTCATCACTGCATCGATAGAAAAGGTTGCAGCTGCTAGTTGGGCAAGCTTGAAGAAGGATTTTTCTTCTATACACATAAAACGTTTGGATCGAAACCTACGTCACCTACGTGCAACTGTAAGGACAGTTTTAATTTTTATTAAAATTGCAGACAACTTAAAAAACTTAACAGTGTCCAAAAACCAAAAAAGAAGAAAAAAAAAACAACTTTCGATTTTGTTAAATATAAAGTAAAGTTAACAAGTTTATAATAATAAGACACTATATGATCAAGTAATTTTTTACTTCAATTTTTGATAATTAAACTGCACAATGGACTGGAGAGTATTGACCTCCCAATTTTTTATTGCAGAGGTACTCTGAGTCTTTTATCAGAATTTTTAGAGACCAGGAAGTATTGCTAAATAGTTTTGCCGAGCTCGGGTTGAACCCACGCCCCTATTAAGTCCTATACTTTTATTAAAAAAGGCATCCAGAGGCGTCACTTTCTCTGTACTTTCAATATTTTTTTTTTTTAAATAGTTCGCGAACTCTAAAAAATCTGATAAAAATCGGAGTTGCATTACGTTGCACCCTGTATCCTTTTCCGTAATAAAAAATCTTGAGGTCGATACTCCATTGTTTTCAGTTCTGTAGGCTGCAAGATTTGAACTAAAAGTGAGTACCTTAAAAATCTTATCAAGATCTTGGTAAGATCTTACTTAAGATCTTGGTAAGTTCTTGGCAAGATCTTTTCACAAAATCTTGAAAGATCTTGTCAAGATCGACTATCTTATCAAGAACTTGGCAAGATCTTGTTTAAAACTTGCCAAGATCTTGGCAAAATCTTGCACATATCTTGGTTAAAACTTGCACATATCTTGGTTATATCTTAAAACTATTGGGCAAAATCTTGACAAATTTTATTGTAAATTTGACTTAATTATTAAAAATACAACATGCTCATTGTGATTTGTAATCTTTTTCTCTTATGTTTGAACGTTTGTAATATGCTTAAATGAGTATAAAATATAATATCAAACTGTTTTAAACCTTAAGTCATATGTACATGAGGTTAAAATTCTGTTGGTGTATAATTTAAAATATTTAAATAGATATTTAGCTAAATCATCACTATGAAATAATAAATATATATAGTACAACAATATTTAGCAACAATATATTATATTTAATTAATAAAATACAGTTATTATAATAGAATTTACAAATTTTATAACACCATTCCCGCCAACGGAAAGTACGGTGTCACATCAGTCACATGCATAATACATTCATTTCCGTTGACATTTGTGCAAAAAAACATATTACAGTAGTACACTAGCACTTCCGGTTCATTGACAAAAGCTGTAGCGTCCATCCTGGCTGAGGTTTCCACGTTTCCCTCAGCCGCAGGCAAATGCCGGGATGGATTTGCAAGGCCGTGGCCGCCCCCGTTCCAGAAGAGCCCGCGAAACGCTCAAGTTAGGGTTTCGGACGGTTCGGGGTTTCAAAGTAGTATGTAATTAGTAAATAAAAGTACCCAATAGGGTTTGATTTAAAAATAAAAAATAATATACTTATGTAACTATGTAAGCACTAGGATTGGATTGAAACGAACAACAAAATAAGAGACATCTATAGATGAAGTTTTACATAACACGTGTCATCACTTCAAACATAGCATCCATTACTGACGCGATGCGTCAAGGGAAATTTCCACTCCAACTGTCGACTAATTCCCCTCATTTCCCTTTTGTTAAGATCTTACCAAGATCTTGACAAATTTTTAAAGTAATATTATTTTTTTTCTTAAATGAAGAATTAAATATAGATTTTTTTTATTGATATTTCTACTCCATTGGCAAAGTTGCATTGAATTTTTTACAACTTACCAATTTTACCAAGATCTTACCAAGTACTTGGTAAGATATTTTTTTTTTGGTAAGATTTAGCCAAGAAATTAGTAAACAAGATCTTGGCAATTTCTTGGAATGTTTTGGACAAAATCTTGTCTCATACTTGCTAAGATTTAACCAAGAAATTAAAATTTGTATTCTTGGCAATATGTTAGCAAGTTCTTGTCAAGATCTTTCAACTTGGTAAGAACTTACAAGAACTTACAAAATCATACAAGATCTTACAAGTTCTTGCTAAAATTTTTCAGCAGGGGTTCCAAAGCAAACAACGCCAGGGAGACAAAATATTCAAAATTACAATTTTTGCATCCTCAAGTTAAGATGTTAATTTGGTCACGTAAAGCATGCTAGAAATTCGGCTGCTTGGCTGCATGCCAGGACATCTATGTCTAGCTGTTGTGGCTCACAGCAGAAAGATCAGAGCCACGTTGCTCTTGCAGCACCTGATAGAGGGAGGCATATTATGCTACTCTATTTATTTATTTATTTATTTATTTATTTATTTATTTATTTATTTATTTATTTATTTATTTATTTATTTATTTATTTATTTATTTATTTATTTATTTATTTATTTATTTATTTATTTATTTATTTATTTATTTATTTATTTATTTATTTATTTATTTATTTATTTATTTATTTATTTATTTACAAGGATACATCCCTAAGAGCTTACAGCTCGTGGCGGGGTAATGGGTAGGGAACGGATGGTGACCACAGTCTGTTACGCGTCCCAGCATTCACTGAAGTGAGACTGAGGGAACCGTGGAAAACCTCAGACAGGACGGACACCTCTACTTTTTTTCAATGGACCAAAGCGATGTCCAAAAGGCCTGGGGAACCACATACAAGTGCATCACGGCACTGGGTGGAAAACGAGATGAATTTAGCTCATGGAGGAAGCAATACATGTATCATGCACTTATTTTTGTAAAAAACTATCCTCATTATTTCGACCATAATATTGTACATCTCACCCATAATACTAGATTTAAAGATTTCTTTTTCTTGTTGACATGTCTTTGGAAGATGAATATAAATTTTTAATTTTGAAGGTAATTTTTACTTGAAATGGTCACCCATCCAAGTTCTAACCACGCTCGACGTAGCTTGACTTCGGTAATCTAACGAAAACCGGTATATGCACTGTGCCACGCTTGACTTGTTTTTGAATCCAGGAACTTTCATTAAAAAAAATAATTGAAAGTGCTGCCCTGGAGGAGTTAATAGGCGTTTAGGCCCTATTATTTTTATTAAGATTCCAGGAACTAACAGAAATTTTACTAATTTTTAAAACATTCATAGTAGCATAGTTTGGCACCCTCTATTAACTTTTGCAATAAAAAATTTCATGCAAGTTGTCCATTGTCAGGTAAAATGGCTGACAAAATCGCCTCTAAACTTGGCACCTGAAGCACCTTGCGTAAAGGAGCCACCCCCCTGAATGTGGAACAACACATTCCCCGCTCTCTTTTTTCAATTTTTATGCAGCGTGTGATATTTACACACGAAAAAATGACGCTGTTAATTTAAATTTAATTTCTTAAATAATGAAACAAGTTGGTATTGCGTTATAAAAACTTCTTCCCTAATTATTATTATTATTATTTTTAATTTAATTTATTATTATTAATATTTTTTTGCTCGTGTACATCCATCTCCGTGTTCTTGTTCATTCAAGACAGACTCTTATCGACAGGTGCTATGGTTTTCACTGCCGACTTAATTTATTCATCCCAGACGAGGGGAACCGTGGACACCCCAAGTCAGGATGGTCGGTGTCAGATCACGTTCAGCAGTGACTCGTCTCTGACCAGGCGAAGGTTCAGACTTATCGATCTTTTTACCTCCCAGTAGGATTCGAACGCACGACCTTTTGATTCTGACCTTGGAATTGTCATTTTCTTTAATATTTTTTGAACCTTTCTCAGAATCGAAGGGAGAGACACTGTGACATCATAGTCTTTCTAAGACGTAATTTTTCAACTGGAGCTCAGTTTTTTAACAACAATATTAAAAATCAATGGATCGTCTCAATAACAATTATTATAGTACGTATAGACAGGATATATATTGAACATTTATAGACAAGTTTTTTTTATCTATAATCTCTATGTTTCATTACATTTTATTAAAAACTTACTTTTGAGTTTTCAAGTTTTCCTCAAGGTGTACGTGCCGCTTGCACCGTCCATCCTCGCCAATTAATAACCGAGATCGCGAGTAGTAATTATCAGATCCGTAACCAATATTGAGGCGGAATTCGTCATTAAGATAATATTCATTAACATGGCTCCAGAAATAACTATTTGATATTACACTTGAAACGTAGACCACCTCAAACCAAGCAAGTGGCTGTTTTAATACTTGTGTTGGTATAGTTTTCAGGTATAATGGATACTTGAAGAACTGAAATTGAGGGGGGAGGGGGGCTGGAACGCCCGGGTGATAACTTCAACGAGCTTACGGGCTGTCATTTTTTTAATGCCTCAATCAAAAAAGGTAGTGGAAAAATACCCCTTCGAATTTTTTGCGATTTTTTTTAGTATATACTGTTACATAGTTCATCGCTTGTTTGACCAAAGAATTTAATAACGTCATATTTAGGCGTGTCGGAAGGAGCCACGTGACCTTTTTAAATCTACATTTTAGATATGATGCGGTACTAAAATAAAAAAAAAGAGAAAAATATTCGAAGGGGTATTTTTTGACCTCCACTTATAATTGAGCCTGCAGAAAAGACACCCCGTATGCTTATTGGATGCTACGGGTTATAATAGGCAATCAATAGACAATCACAGCACGAGAAAATGACGTCACGGTTGTCCCACCCTAATTCAGATATTTGAAATATAATATATATATATATATATATATATATATTAAATTAGTTCCCTCACTCAAAAAAATCTGAAAAAATCAGAAAAGCATAATATCATATGCAGCTAGGGTGTGCACAAAGTTATTGACATTTTTAGGCGCCAATAAAAACTAATAAGGTTAACGTCACACATATTTTTAATACATCAAAATGTAGCTTGAATTTCTGTGATTTAGAAACTTTTTACAAAAATTAAGTTGATCGTATGGTTCTCGTCCAGTAAAATTAGGAACCAAAAAAGAGAGTTTTTTTGTGGTTTCAGTCTCGTCACTCATGTTTTTCAGCTTTCAGGTAGCCGGTAATCCCTGAAACTGTTAAAATTTAATATTTCTGTCTAGATGGCTGTGTTTTACTGGACTCACCTTAGAGCTCCTCTCAGTATTGGCACTGTTGGTGGCGCAGCATTTGTTGCAGCGCATCTTCAGCTCTCAGTCTTATTGCGCATGGCACCCCGTATTAAGTTTTCTCATTCCTTGGCTTTTCTGCCTTTTCAAAAGGTTTCCTGTCCTAGATTATCACTTCTTTTATGAGATTATGTGTTGGATAAGGTGCTCAATACAAATATTCCACAGTCAATCAAAGTGTCCACATTTATCTTATGGTTCTTTTATAGTTAAAGAAAAAAAAATAGGGAAATTTTTTTTTTCCGTGATTTCAGCCTTTAACTTTTCACTTCCAATCATTAGCGTTAGGTTTGATGGCACCCCTGAAATTGTTTTAATAAAATCTTACCGTTTGGATTACTCATTTTTGAATGGAGTAACTTTAAAAGCATCTTCCTGCTTCACCACATAGGCACTGTTGGTGACACAGCAGCCAGCACTGATCAAGGCGCACCTAGAGCTCACTAAAAATTTTTCGCAGCATGATGGACTGAGGAACTGGATGGCCGTGGTGATTCTCTAGAGATGCTTCAATGCAACATAATGTGGGCGTATTGAACACCTTTTCCATACATAAACTCATAAAAAACAGAAGGGATGAGCTAGGACAGGAACCCTGAAAAGCCACGGTCTGAGAAAAGTTTATACGGGCATTTACCTACGGGCCCTTACTGCACATGATGCAAGACTGATGGCGACCAACAGTGCCATCAACAGTGTCAATACTGAGAGGAGCTCTAAGGTGAGTCCAGTAAAACACAGCCATCTAGACAGAAATATTAAATTTTAACAGTTTCAGGGATTACCGGCTACTTGAAGGCTGAAAAACACGAGTGATGAGACTGAAATCACAAAAAAGCTCTCTTTTTTGGTTCCTAATTTTACTGGACGAGAACCATAAGATAAACCTTATTTCTGTACAAAGTTTCTAAATAATAGAAATTCAAGCTACAATTTGATGTATTAAAAGTATGTCATATGTGTGACATTAACCTTTATAGTTTTTATTGACACCTAAAAATGTCAATAACTTTGTGCACACCCTGTATATTTTCTAATTATGAAAAAAAAAAAAATGCAATCATTATTGTGTATTAGGTGCAACGTAGCCCTACTAGTAATTGGGTGTTACGTGCAGTATAGTTTATAGTTACGTATAGCGTTCTTTCTGCGAGCACTTGGAGTCCTTTAAGTTTAATGGAAGTAAAAGAGAGAGAAGATTTTTTTTAAGAAAACGTATCAGAGAGTAGAAAAAGTAGCAGCTGTGAAGAAATGTTTGTAGCACAGCACCTTCATCACCGCCTCAGTCAGTGCCCTGTAGGGAAGGGGGGGGGGTAGAAATAGCTGTAAGCTGAGATTGTGTTGGAAAGTAAAAAAAAAAAAAAACAGAGGAGAAAGCATCCCTGCTAGTGAAATGGAGAGAAATGGTATAAAGAGCTAGGGAACTGCTAAGTGATATACCTGCAGTATCTCTTCACCACCGAACACTCTGCTCTCAAATTCCTAGTATGGTAACAAAATTAACTTTTGAGCTTAATCCAATCGCTGCACACGTTTTCAAACAATTTGCTATTTTACAAGTTATTTTTTAATTAATATGTTATTAACATTATTACTGTAATTATTAAGTTCTGCAGAGGAAATGGATGACCATATTACCTAATTGTATTGAATAGTGTTCAATTTGTTTAAAAATTATAATATTTTGGAAATTTCATTAATTTTAAAAGTTTTTCATTTTTTAGAGTAACGCTTATTGGTATTTTTTTTTTTAAACAAATCAAAACCCCTTTGTTTCGTTAATATTATAACGAAATAAGTTTATTTTACCATGAATTATTTCTTTTTAATTTCAATAATTTATTTCAAGTAATTTCGTAATCATACATTTGTATAATAATTCGATCGTAGTGTAATAAAGGAAAGTACAAAACAAAAGGACATGTTCGACAGGATAATTTACGGTTCAATTTGGGGAACGATAAAATGAATCCGACGCTTCCTAACAACAAATTCCGCAATAATAATGCATTAATTGCCATTTTCAATATACGGGTTCGTATTTACAGTGATATATGTAATTAAAAAGTAGTATAACATGACATTTGTAATAATTTTATAATGAATACAAAATTCATACAAATTTTAGATATGAATTATTGGTAGGTCTTTTTATTATTATTTTTTTTATTATTTAAAAGAAACTATGCGAAGGCTATAATAAAATCACACAAAATGGCAGTTAAAACTCCAAAGTGCATGCGTTGTAAATTTTAATAGCTGGCACGAATGTGGAGCCGTGGCTAAAATTGACACATAATTATGTCAGTACTAAAACATAAAATTATGTTAATTGTTATGGTGGTAATTAAACAAAACTTACTAGCTGCGCATATTCTGAAACGCCGGCCTCAATTATCAACACTATTAAAGATGAAGTCAAACAATAAATGCAATTATCTTAAATGCACATTTTAATTAACATCAATTAGTGATACTTGTGCAAGCTCACACGTTTGTTCTTCACTCGAGCACTTGAATTAAGGACATTAAACATCAATAGACGGCTCTGTATGCACAAATTTTGGCTGTTTGTAGCGAGGATGCAGCATTGGATTGGGAATCGCAAAAACAACAACATTTGCATGAAATTTATTTATTTTTTAATACTTGTCTGAAAGTTTTATTGTAACTTCAATTTTATAAATTTATTCTATGGCTGCTGGCAGAGCATTTATATGATTCTACAATGTTAATTATAAATTATAATACAAGATGGCCTCGTTAGTTCAAAATCTTACCACTAGGTTCTCTGCTAACTTTATGACATCGAATACTCCAATACGAGAGTTTCATTTTTATTACGTTTTGGGTAGCAAGGAGTCCTAAAATCTTCGGGATTTAGGCATGCAGAAAACCCTAAAATCCTATGCTGTAAGAGTTAACGTGTATCTCACAACATCTCTTTTTTTTAATAATAGTTTTGGGTGACAAATATTTTTCTTCAATAACATAATTGATTCTTTTTGTCACGATTTATGAATATATATATATATATATATATATATATATATATATATATATTATATATATATATATATATATATATATATATATATATATATATACATATATATATATATATATATATATATATATATATATATATATATATATATATATATATATATATATATATATACAATGTTTTGCCTACAAAATCGTGACGTCATTGTTTTATGACGTCACGTGAAAGACCCGTATTACATACAACACGAACCTTAAAAAGATTAACGAAAAATTTTGAAATCTCTGTAATAAAGTTATTTTTTAACATACAAATTTAGGTTGATATTTTTTTAAAACTATATTAATAATTCATTTGAAATAAAAACAGGTTGCAGCCCCAGAATTTAAATGGTAAGGATTTGCCGCTCTCTTCTCATCTGATAATAAATCAAAGTCCGTTTCATTGTCACTTCAATTTTGAAATTTCAATAATGCTGTGTATGTTACTGACAGAATTTGCAATTAATTTCTGGACGGTTAACTGACGACTCTGTATATTTAGGAAATTACTTGTGTTTACTTCAAAACAATGATAATATGTACAACAATTACAATGTTATCATTAAATGTTATCAACAATAAGCCAACAGAAGGTAGATGCTTATGTAATGTTTGAGGGCTGTCACTGCTTGCGCCCTTCTGTTAAAGTAGATGGAACATCACAAATGCTTTTGATAACGACACATGAAATTTTTACCAGCTATCCCCCTTGGACCAATTAGAATTATCAAATAAAATTCAGGGTAGGCAACGCAATAATATTTTAAGGTAATCAAGCTTTTGTTTCCCATTTGATTATTAAAACATATAAAACTGATATTTTGCAGAAAAGTACTCATAGCATGAAATCCTGTTCGACTTTGGTACACTTTCTGAATATATATTTAGTGAAAAACTTCAAGCTTTTTATTGCAAATTACCGCTATAGAGCCAACGCAATATTTTTTTTAAAAATACATCTTGAAAATTTAAAAAATGGTAAAAAAATTACTACTCAATGGAAAAAAAATAAAATTAGAAAACTGAAGTGAGTTCTCTTCTAAAACAAAGCCTATGTACTTCTAAATTTCATTTTCTTTTTTTTTTTTAAATAAAAATCAACATTTTTCTAATAAGTTACAATGCTTGAAACGTTATGTTAAAAAATTTGTCAGCTGACTCTCCATCTACTTTAATTCTGCGCTGGCTGTTGACGGCGTGTCTTGTATGCTTTGTGCGAGAACTTGTGCAGACTTGTCTGTCAGACGTTTATTTGTTGTACCTGGAACATAAAAAAAACAATTTCCTTTCATCTTCGAATGTTTATGAATAAAAATTATTTTCTGCTTTTCAGATGCAACATGTATGCTAAAATACAGCAATAATATAAATATAATGTAGTGCAAAAACTCAATATTTAAAGTTAAAATTTAATATTATTTACTCGGTTGAATTATTTTAAATCTTTAAAAAGAATAAAATTTTATTACGTAATTGAGTAGTCCCAGAGAGTAAAGTACTAAAATAAAAATGTGTCACAAAACTTCTTGTTTGATGCATTTATTATAAATTGACCATTTAAAGATGACATTTACATTTAAATAAATTTTTAACTTTTTATGAATACATTATGTGTTTTTAAATTATTGTTTCAATGTTATAATAAAGATAAATATTTTATATATTAATTATGATACCGAAACATAAAAAAACACAACATTTCCATCTGTACTGATTTTGTATTATTAAAGTATTAAAACCTGTAGTATTTTGTTAAGTTAGGTAAAAAAAAATAAATAAATAAATAAATAATAAAAAAATATACTTTGTTTATATGCTAGTTTGTGCATTCTAGTGCACCTCAGTGCTGCCTACTTGCCAGGGGCTAGACGTCAGCGCAATCCCCTCTTAAAGGAAAATGCATATATATATATTATATATTATATATATATATATATATATGGTTTTGTAAAATATATAATATAAAGCTATGAAAATGTATTCAAGCTCAATTTTTCCAATCTTTCTAAAAGACAAGTCAACAGTAAAAATAAAATTTAGATAATTACATATTGCTTTACAATAACAGTAAATATTCAGTGTTTCTTGAAAAAAATCGTCAATCCTGTACACATTCTTTAAAAACAAATAACAATTCACTGTCTTCCTGTAAAAAAAGTTATTTTTATATATCTATACAAGTAAATTATTATAAAGATTACATGCATGAGACCATTTTCGTAAGCAGTCGTTCTATAATGTATAAGGGCAAAAATTTCTTTTTATTGATATTGTTTTTTTATCAAACCCTATTGGGTACTTCTACTTACTAATCAAGGTGGGTCTACCTTTACGACCTTGCTTACTAATCACATATACTACTTTGAAACCCCGGAACTTCCAAAAATCTAACTTGAGCGTTTCGCGGTCTCATCGGAAACGGAGGTGAACACGGCCTTGCAATCCATCCCAAAATATGTCTGTGACTGAGGGAAACATGGAAACCTCAGCCAGGATGGACGCTACAGCTTTTGTCAATGAACTAGAAGTGCAATGGTTCAAAGCCAGGGAAACCATGCACGTAATGAAAAAGCGCAACGATTTACTCCTGGGTGGGAAACGTGTTTTTTGTTGAAAATGGTCACCCATCCAACTACTAACCACGCTCAGCGTTGCTTGAATTCGGTGATCTGACAAGACCCGGTCAAGCGCACTGCGCTACACCTCCAGCAAACGTATCTATATTCCTTGTGTTAAAATACAAATGAGTAAGCTTTTTTTTCCACTTGAAATGCAGGTAAGATATTTAACTCGTTGAATATTCTTATTTGTTTATAGTTCGTCCCACAAGATAATAATGTCACTTTTTTGTGTTTAAATCCACGTCAGATATAGGTCATTTACACGTGCAAACTCAGACGACTTTATTGAAATTTTCTCGAGTGGACATCCCAGTCGCTGAACTCTGTTTGCTTGAGATTAAAGTTCGAGTGCAGCACTTATTGCTATGCTGCACACGGCGTAGGCGCTACAGCAGTGTACACGCAACACTGATATGACAGTGTTGAGTTTCCATCATTATACTTGCCGTGTCTGCTGCCTCTTTTTTATTCGTCTCTTTGTTTTTAATAAAAATTATTATAATACAGACAGGTTTTTACATCTTCCATGCTTAGAATATTGGTTTACTATTTGTTTTACATAAAAGTAGGTAGTCTACCCCATATGAGTTGCCTAGTTCCAAAACCAGCAATATGCATTTTCAGTAAGGGTTAATTTTCTGGTAAAAAATTTGGGATTTTGATCTTACGTTAGTTGAAAATGCATATTGCCGGTTTTGAAAGTAAGCAACTCATATATTGTTGATCATCAGTATTAAATAACGTTTTAAGATTATTAAAAATGCGGCATACAGGATAATTAAAAATAATTTGGCGAATGTTTTATTTCTGTTACATGCAGTAAATGCAATTCAGCATAAAATAATTTAAACAAAAAGGGGGGGGGGAAGATATGTTTCAGAATTTTCAAATTAATGGCTTTTACTGAGAAAAAAAGTCAAATTTTCTAGCATGGAAGCTTATGGCGAAAAACTTTCCACCGTGGAACACCTGAAGCCTCTATTTGCTGGTACTCAAATCGCTCCATAAGCTCCATCGCGGCTCCAATAAGGAGTGGATAAGGGAGGAAAGGGGGAGGGGGTGCAGGCAAATTAATTTTATAATTCCACGTAAGTAGCCGGAATGTGATTGCTTTAAGTTTGTAGTTTTGAAATTTGGCAATTAAGTTATAAATCGCAGTTTACAAGCTTAATTATAATAAGAAAAACTATTTTTGTTATTTGAAGCTTATATGAGTTATATAATTATGTTAAAAACCACCTAACAAAAAAGGAGAGAAACATTAACTTCCGGCTAAATGAGGAAACATTAAATTAATTCAGTTTACGTTGACTTTATATTTTACACGAAGTATCTTAAATTATTCTACAATGCGATGCAATGCAGTATGTTGTCATACGAAATATGTTCGATAGTTTTTTCGATGAAATTCTCAATTTTCAACTACTCAATATTCAAGAGTTAAAAAGTATTGTAAATAATCTTAATAGTAATACGGCATCATTTGATCAAATCAGTATTGATACTATTAACAAGAAAACTTTTGATATTATTGGTATAAAATTTCTTAATATAATTAATATGTCACTTGAAACTGGTAAATTTTCAAAGGGCTGGAATTTTTTTTAATTAATTAAATTGATTGCAAAAATAAAAAGTTCAATCCACCCTGCTGATTATTGACCAATTAATATGCTACCAGCATATGAAATAATACTTGAACTTGTGGTAAAAAATCAATTATATGACTATTTTACAACAAATAATTTATTTTACAAATACCAATCAGGTTTTATGAAAAATGTATAAATTGAATCATCATTGCAGTTTTTATTGTCAAATTGGCGTGATGATTTAGATAATGACAACGTTATTATTTCTGTAATGATCGATCTGAAGCGTGCATTTGAAACTATTGATCGCATTATTTTAATTAATAAACTGAATTGTTATGGGATTGATAGAATCGTGTTGCAATGTTTCGAAAGCTATTTAGAAGGCAGAGAAAAATGTACTGTTATTGGTAATGAATCTTCTGAATTTCGGACATGTAATGTCGGAGTTCCGCAAGGTCCATTGCTGTTTATTATATATTATATAAATGATATATATTTACATATAGATAGCTCATTGATTAATTTGTTTGCAGATGATACTCTTATCTCAATCTCAGGAAAAAAATTTAAAATAAATATTATGTGAGGATGTTAATAAGCATATAGAAAAAGTAAGTTATTGGGTTAATCTGAACAAGTTAAAACTAAATGTAAAAAAAAAAAACACTTGTATGATAATTGCAAGTTCAAATCGTAAGATAAATATATCTTTGCTGATAATCCAAATGTAAATGTTATTTTAGATGGAGAAGTACTTGAATTTGAAAAAATGTAAAATATCTTGGTATTTTAATTGATTGTACACTGAGTTTTAATGATCATGTTGAGATGATGTACAGAAAAATTGAGAAAAAAATTGGTTATTTTTGCAGAATTTCAGGGTTTTTAAGCACTTGGTGCAAAATTATGGTTTAAAAAAACATAATTGCTCCTCATTTTGAATACTGTGCATCATTGCTTTTTAATGCAAGTAAGAGAAATGTTAATTTGTTACAGAGACTGCAAAACAGAGCCATGAAAATTGTATTGGGTTGTAAAAAAAGAACCCATATAAAATTGATGCTAGAAACTTTCAATGGTTAAGTGTTAAACAAAGGTTTGCCTTAAAAGTGCTGCTATTTTTTTATGATATTATTAATGATAAATTTCCAAGTTATTTTAAAAAAAGAGCTAATTAAGAATAGTAAAATGCATATTTATAATACAAGAGGCTGCAATAATTATTTTAGAAAATGTGTAACAAACATGGATCGGAAGGATCAATTTATAACTGTGGTAAAAAATTGTTCAATGAATTGCCGATCAAAATAAAAACATTTTCTAATAAAAAAATGTTTAAAAAATTATTTATAGAATTTGTAAAAGAAAAATTTGTGTATAGCAGGTAAATGTATAAGAAAGATTATAATTATATATTATAATAATTAAGTCAATAATATATTTTATTTTTATATATTTTTATTTTTTGCATGGTAACTATAAAATATATATTAAGATATGGTGTTTATAGTATCCTAAAAATGTTGTACTGTAGGCATAAAATTTTATGAACTATAATAAATTTTATGAACCAACTGTTTTATATTGTTTAATTAAAACACCATATAAACAATATTTGTACTGAATAGCGAAAGCTAAATAAAGATTATTTCATTCATTTGTTATAGCGTCAAAAAAAAGTCAATAATAATTCATCCCTCGTCTGGAATTATGAGCTATTTGCCTACTACGATTTCGTTGAAATAATGAGCTGTCTGCTACTTTAGGTGAGCGCAATTATGAGCTGTAAATCAGTATAAAATAAAGCTCGTTTTTGCGCTCACCTGAATTAGCAGATAGGTTATTGTTGCAACGAGATCGTATAGTAGGTAAATAGTTCATTATTCTGGACGAGGGACGTTTTGTTGCAAATATTGTGTACCCTGTTATAATTAATATAAAAAAGGCTAATTTATTTTACATTTCTCATCATTGCTCTAGTCCTTAAACTGGAAATGTATAAAAATTATATTTTGTAGTAAAGGTTACTTAATATTATTCTACACCGTCATCTGATTGAGACTAAGAGATTAATGAGATTAATGTTTTATATATTCCCTCGTGATACTTACATCTGATTTGTATGCTTTAAACAGTAAAACTTGGTATTTTGTGGGTCTCTTAATTCCAAACATGGATCTACAGCAAATCATCGCAGGATTCACCTGGTTGAGACTGAGGTAACCATGGAAACCTCAGTCAGGATGGTTGGAAATTAATGGAGGTTGCCATCAATCACCGTCCGAATGCATGAATGGATAATATATTTCAAACTTCTTTAACATATGGAAAATATTGGTGTGGTGTCTGGGATCGAACTCACGACCATCCGATTACGAATCAGATGTGCATACCACTGCGTCAAGTGCCCGGTTACTATATAATGATGTGAAAAACTAAATTAGAATTAAAAATTAAAAATACTCTTGACAGTTAGTCCAGAAAAATTTGCAAAAAAGATACAAAAAAATAAGAAAAGAAATAAAGAAAGAAAGTAAAGAGAAAATAAGAAGAAAGAAATAAGTTTAATGTGGTTGGCTGGTTTTGTTTCATCTAAAGACTTGTATACACAATTCCCAGTGGCTGTTTTTTTTATTTCGGAATGGGTTGGTCCCAGGGGAGTCAGCGGCTTATTAAATGGCTGTTTTTTAACCCCACAACGATCGACGTAATGATAAAACCAAATATAACTTTGGTCGGATCGTAGAGGCCCGAGTTGAAATATATTTCATCTTTTATTCACTATTAAGCTCTCTCCTCGTCTAATTACCTCCTATTTTGCACCATTTTAGAGGAAAAAATACCGAGATTGCGTATTCTTTCCTCTTCTTGAGGGTAAAATGTTAAAAATATTGTCTCAATTTCATTCTCATTTTAAGCGAAGAGGAAATGAGATGTGTTTTAGAGGTAAAAAGATTAGGTTTAGACGCGCAAAGGATGAGTTGAAGATGAAAATTTTCAACTAGGGAGAGATTTCTGCAGGGCTAGCAATGGTTTTACGTAATTGAAACTTTGGAAGTCAAACGTGAAATTTTCAGCTGATACGCCAATGGAACATTTCGTGCCAACTATGTCACACTTGACTATATACATCATATAAAATAATGTGTTTATAATTTCCATTACTCTAAAATCTAAGTTTAGCAACCTATATAATATATTGTACTTACGAGTATATTGTACCATTCGAGTGTTTACATTACAAAAACTGACTAAAAGAATACTCGCGAACGTTCCTCCGAGAACGAGTTCTAAAAAAATATTTTTCAAAGAATTAAATATTCTCTACTATTGCCAGCATTGTATATAGCTCAGGTATTGACTTTTGTGAAAAAATACCCTCATTATTTTGAAAACTGTAGGTTCCAGTACAATTATAACACTCGCCGTAAAGAAAAATTTGTACTTGCTCGTCACAGAACATCAATTTCACCCAATGCTGTGCGCGCCAACCCATGCCTATATAGACTAAAAATGTATTTTGACCAATCTGAGGGCCAACTAAATGCGACACTATTGTTACTGATTGTACAGCGAAATTAAGGCTGACTTCGTTAGGCGTCGCACCCAACACAGACAACTTTAGCCTCCCTTTTCCTTCCTCAAGCTTTCTTCCTGTGTCCTACTGCCTGGCCATGCGGGGGGTCTTCCATTTGTACAACCGCCAAACCCCCTCCCCCCCTTCACCACTATCCACACCCACCACACAAGCGTACAGACAATTGAAAAATGTTGTTCACATTTTGTGCACGCTAATCATTAGCTTCAAGAATTGAGTAGCCACGAGACCACAGGGAGTGAATTAGGAAATATAACTTTTTTAACAAACCCTAATTGGGTACTCTACTTACTAATTACTCACTAAGTTTTTGAAACCCCCCAAACCTTCCGAAACCTTAACTTGAGCGTTTCGCAGGATCATCGGGAACGGGAGTGGCCACGGCCTTGCAATCCATCCCGGCATTTGCTTGTGCCTGAGGGAAATGTGGAAACCTCAGCCAGGATTGACGCTACAGCTTTTGTCAATTAACCAAAAATGCAATGCTCCAAAGCCAGGGGGAACCACATATAGTGGAAAAGCGCAACAATTTACCCCTGAGTGCATGGGAAACATGTTTTTTGTTGAAAATTGTCACCCATCTAAATACTAACCACGCTCGACGTTGCTTGACTTCGGTGATCTAACGACACCTGGTCAAAGACACTGCGCCATATCTCCAAGGAATTACAACATTTAATATTATTTAATTGTATTCTTACTTTTTTAAATGAAAGACAAGATTATGCATGCCGATGATATTTCGCTTTATATATGATTGCTTCAATGGACAAGCTACATGATTTTTTTATTACATAAATTAAAAGAAAGTACCAAATTAAGCTACTCTGATTATTTCCACATTTTTAGAGCCCAGAAACTATCTTTGAAACATTATTGAAAATACAGAGAGAGGTGTCATAGGCGTCAATTCTTAATAAAAGGATAGAACCTAAAAGGGGTGTGGGTTCAAACCCGAATTTAAATAACTTTTTAACAATATTTTCTGACCTCTAAAAAAATAAAGCGTTGCATATTTTGGTGCCCTCTATTCATTTCTGCAATAAAAAAATTTCATGTAAGAAATAAGAATTTTTTTAATCTTTTAATATAAAGACAAGTCACTACACATACAAATAATTATGAAGAAATGAAAAGTCCTTGAAAATAATATCTATTCTGTAGATTTCCTTCTGAAACAGAAACATTTTCACTTTATTCTTAAATAAGGATAAATTATTTTCACTTTTAATATCAATATAGGGATATGATTGAACAACTTTTGTGAACGATAAATGTTTTTTTTTTTTTTTTTCTTTATTCGAACTTTTTCGATTGTACAAGACAACATAATATATGTTCATGTCAATTGAACTAATATTAACAAAAAAAAAAAAAAAAAAAAACATAACAATAACATCCAAACATAATACACACATGACTTTCATCTAAAAAAAAAAAAAAGTATAAAAAATGAATCATAATATTAATAAAAATATTAAAAGAAGCTTTCAAATTATAAGGATACAACACTCTCAGGCAATTTATTGCTCTCAAAAGCTTTAACTGAATAGAACTCTTTACCTACAACTTATATAATATAATAATATATAAGGACATTTTTAGCTTTTTACGGAACAATTTACTACCATTTATATCTTTTATATTATTTTGGCAGAAATTCATATATTTCAGCCGTTTGATACATTGCACAGAATTTGTATAAATTAGAATTCAACTTGTCTGTATAACAATATTGGACTTATTCCTGGTATTGTAATTATGAAAGTTATCATTCAACAAATATATATTAAGGTGGGATTTTTAAATGAAACACAGTTTAAGATGTAAATAGACGGAACAGTGAGCACATTAAGGTTTCTAAAATGAGATACACAAGACTGTTCCTTAATTGGGCAGCTTTAATATAGTATAGTATACACGGAGAGCTCTTTTCTGCAAAACAAAGCATTTATTTAGTAGAGCTGCCTTACTTCCCCAGTGAATAATACCATAAGCCAAATGGGAATAAATATATGCATATATTATAGAAAATAGTGAAAAGAGTTTCAACTGAAACATGATGATTTCTGATAGTATGCAGCATAAAATTTGCTGAATTAAATTTTTTGCATTCTGAGTTTATGTGCACACTCCAATTTAAGCACTCTTTAACATGCAGACCAAGAAATTTAACAGACTCAGCTCTCTGAATAGTTTCATTACAAATTTGCAATAAATAACTATGACTTGGAATTTGACGAGATGAGTGAAACTGTAAAAACTCCGTCTTAGATATGTTAAGGATGAGTCTATTATCATTACGCCATGATAGTATCTCGTTTCTAATTAATCTAGCTTTACGTACAAGTTCATCTTCAGAATCAGCCGAAACTATAGCAGTGACGTCATCTGCATATTTAACCAAGACAGCACTTTTTTTTTAACCAAGACAAAACTTTTTGCATGTTCAGGTAAATCATTTGTGCCAGTGTTAAATATATAGGGTCGTAGAAAAAGTATATAAAAGCCATTTTGGTTAGTCCGAGCGTAAGTTAGGCGTTTAGTATTGGGCAAAATATATGGTGATCATTACATATAACTGAAATACATGTTAAGTCCAGGTGTTGTTTGGAGTTAAGGCGGATACAGATGGCGACAATGGCAATGCGACGCGATTTTGACGTAAAATCTGTGAAATCCTATGCGGTGGCGAATTCGTCAAGAATCGCGTTAAATACGATGCTCTTTTTCTTTTAATCGCCAAATATGGCCACCAATGGATGTTACAGCAAGTGCGAATAATTCGCGTCGCATGTTAGAAATCGCCATGTGAATCCGCCTTTAAGGAGGATTTTCATGAGCCACTTCCATCCTGCGACGCGAATTATACGCACCTGCTTTAATACATCCATTAGCAGTCTTAATGGCGTTTACAAAAAAAAAAAAAAAAAAGCATCGGAATTAAATTGAATTCAAATTAATTGATGTATTGTCTGCGGACTATCAGTCATTGCCCGTAGGTATATATATATATATATATATATATATATCACAAATAGTAATTAATTAATTATTAAGTGTTTTTATTTCTAGTTTTTTTTTTTTTTTTTTTTTTTTTTTTTTTTTGTTATTTTACAGTTTTATTGTTGAGTCAAAAAGTCACCAGACGTCACGTAGATTTATAGCCATGATGATGAAGGACACAATCCAACACGATGAATCATGGTGAAATCATGTCCACACTGCTACCAGCGTTGCAGCTATGCACATGTCTATTTCAAGATGGATGCGGCGAGACGACGATGAATGAAGATTGACGTTAAACACACTGCTGGAGCATGTCTTACAGTTATTGCACGTATTGGGGGTGAGAGTGATGATCGTAAAGTAATTAACACAAGTAATTTCACTTGTTAAAGACAAAACGTAATTTCATAAAGTAGATGAGATGACGTCATTAGTCTTGTAATAAGCACACAGCAAAGTCGACGGTCTTGACTGCTTGATGTCTCGGCAAGCAATCCATCGGAGTTAAAGGTGCATGTCTATATCCATGCAGCGGGGAAAGCGAAAAAAAT
This sequence comes from Siphlonurus alternatus, assembly GCA_949825025.1. NCBI lineage: Eukaryota > Metazoa > Arthropoda > Insecta > Ephemeroptera > Siphlonuridae > Siphlonurus > Siphlonurus alternatus. The sequence continues at coordinate 68,187,877 of OX463788.1, forward strand.
TAAAAATCGCGCGTAGCAGCCAATCAGGATTTCCTCGCCTTGCGGGGAGCGATTTTATCGCCAACATGGTCGCCATACGAGATTGAAGCAAGTGCGCTTTTCTCGCCCCGTCAGCTCCACTCGACATCGCTCCCTGGAAAAGCCTCTTAACTCGATACCCTGTGAAATCGCTTGCCGCATAGGAATTTACAGCTTGTACGTCAAAATCACGACACATCGCCGTGGTCTCTCTTAAAAAATTCCACCTTTGCTTGGATTCACATGGCGATTTTTATCATGCGACGCGACGCGAATAATGCGCACTTGCTGTAACATCCATTGGCGGCCATATTGGGCGATTAAAAGAAAAAGAGCATTGTAATTAACGCGATTAACCAGTGAATTCGCTGCCGCATATATAGGATTTCACAGCTTTTACGTCAAAATCGCGTCGCATCGCCGTTGTCGCCATCTAAATCCGCCTTTAGAATGTTAGAAACATTGGGGGACATTCACAAAGCACTTTAACCCCCACTTTAGCCCCGATTTTTAACTCTGGTGCCAAACATGGTACTAAACTAGGGGCTAACCATGTTAAGCTCATAGCTTAGCACCAGGGATAAAAATCAGGGCTAAATTGGGGGTTAAAGTGCTTTGTGAATGTCCCCCATTGATAATGATAACATGTTTAAAAATTGCTTAAAAAGATATTAATTGATAAAGAGTTTTATTCAGTTAATTCATACTTTTCATACTTTAGCAATAAGATTAGTGAGAATGTCATTACTCCACTATCTGTAAATTGTTAATAATTGCTCTACTCATTAAATTAATGTGTGTGTGTGTTTTTTGTGCAATGTATGTTTTTTTTTTTTTTGTATCTGTTGTAGTTTTAGTCACTGACGTGATCCATGTTGTTTTTTGTACAATCAGTTGGACTAATAAATATATCTTTATTAGTATTGGGCGAAGTACATGGGGAGGAGGAGGGTGAACCAACTTGCCTTGTGGACCTTTGATATGTTTTGACCACGCCCCCAAATTTAGTAAAGTATTGGCGCAATTCGGGAATGAACGTACTATCCAGGTTTCTCACTAACCACTTTCTTAATGAGACTAACCGTGGTTAAACTGGACATCTTCCTGGATAACTGCTTCGATCGTGCTCAACTATAGTAACCAAAAATTTGCGATTAGCGTTTTAAAGACCCTTTATTTACAAATTGATGTTAGAATAATTATAGGTAGCTATTTATATCACAGGTATCCATCACAGATTTCGATCAATATTGTGCAATAAAAAAATGCTAGGCTATAACATATAAAAATTATAACTACATGCAAGAATAAATTTTATTTCGAGTTAATATATATATATATACATATATATATATATATATATATGAAGAATTAATTGGATGATTTTGCATGCATTTTTATTTTTGCACATTCATCATCATTTTTAGTAAATAGAGTGAAAATATTAAACAAAAATTCCAGCTATTTAGTTTGAAAAGTTATGTGCGGTACAAGCAAAAAGTTAACTCATGCCGGTCAATAATTACGCTGACTTGAATCGCGGCAAATGTGATCGTGTTTTTTAGTGAACATTTATTTCATGATGAAATGAAACACCACACCGCGTGTTCTGTTAAAATAAATTTAATTAACACAGCTTTTTTTATGAAAATCAATATTTAAATCTAGTATTCATATATTCCACTGAACTCATGTATACTTTTAAGTATAACTTCTAGTTGAAAAATTACGTCTTCAACTCATCCTTTACACGTCTAAACCTAATCTTTTTACAGTTTTTACCTCTAAAACACATCTTATTTCCTCTTCGTTCAAAGTAAGGATGAAATGGTAACATTATTTCTAAAATTTTATACTACAGAAGAGGAAAAAATAATATGGTACAAAAAAAGGGAATTAGAAAGAGCTTGATAGCGAACATTTCAACTCACAATCAGAGAGCTTAATTTGAGTTAATTTTACTGTCTGATAAAATTCTGATAATATTCTTGAATTTGAGGTGCAATTAATCATTTACAAGAAATACATAAGAGTTAGAAACAACCACAGCCGCATTTATTTCCCGTTCATCTCTGACACGTGTTGTTACATATTATATATAAATGTATAATATTATATATATACTAAAATCGCGATCCTATAAATATACGTTTGTCTTGATGCAACGGTTGTTTTGTTGATCTGTGAAGGCGCTCTAGAAAACACAGACTGTACAGAGTACAAAACAACCCCTCTCAGCTTGATGAGATTTCGCAGCAAAACGAAATAAAAGTAAAAGGCGTTCCAGATGGATTCGATCGCTAGCTGCCTCTTGAAAACACCTTGTTTTTTTAACATTATCATCTTTTTGTTCGTTATTAACGTTATTGCACTTGCTAATGAAGTCCATTCATGCAAGTTAACCTCTCCTTATGGAATCCTGATAATATAAACAAATTGGCTTATTATGTGTCATTATATATATTAACAGCACAAAGATGATATAATTTTATAAAAATAAAAATAATAAGCCTGCAACTGAAGCCAAATGACACTAGGTTTTATTCAAGTGTTGTGTTTTCATGATCTATACCAGCATGTATAGGTGGCAGTGCAGTGCAATGACGTTGCTTGGCATTAATTTACAGTTGAATTAATTAGACGTTCCCCCCGGAATTAGTCAGAAATGAAGGTCATATTTCAGCATTGTAATTTCACACATAGCTCATTATTTCATTCTCAGGTCATTCCCGTTAGATCACCGAAGTCAAGCAATGTCGAGCATGGTTAGTAGTTGGATGGGTGACCGTTTCAAGTAAAAATTGTGTTACTCCCTTCCTGGGGTAAATTCGACTCGTTTCCACCCAGTGCAGTGATGCACTTGTGTGTAGTTCCCCAGGTTTTGGACATCGCTTTGGTCCATTGAGAAAAAGAAGAGGTGTCCGTCCTGACTGAGGTTTTCCACGGTTCCCTCAGTCTCACCTCAGCGAATGCTGGGACTTGTAACAGGCCGTGGCCACCTGGCCACCATCCTTTCCCTATACCTTATCCCTACCCATAATCCCGCCGCGAGCTTTAAGCTCTTAGGGGTTCCTTAAAATTAAAAAAAAAAAAAAAAATGTGCAAAGTTCAAAACATAGAGATTAGCCACAAACTTGACACTTCTAGCTACTTCCACGCGGTGAGTGAGTGTAGTGAGAACTGCCACAACCTGCCGAGTAAATTGTTTCACTGGAGAAGCAGCGACTAATTACAAAGTACGCAAGTAATCATTATAACTTACAGTGACTATAATACGCACCGCAGAAACAAGGCTTGCATTATGTGACATGATGAATCTTATACGTTCTAATTAACATGTAAATATACAGAGGATACAAAATAATAATATATTGCATGTAAACTAGTGGAATAATTAATTTGTTATAGTTTGCTTCATAAACAATACATTATTCTAATTATGACCTGTTTAAGGATTGACCTCAGTTGATTGAGGTCTCAGAATCACCCCCCTTGAATTGAACAAGACTTGCAGAGAACATTTAGAATTCGCCATCAAAAGGTGACATACAAATTTTGAGTAGATCAGTTTTCAATTGAATAAACTGACGTAAAAGTTATGAACGGAAACTGTAAATGGAGCTATTGTGAGGAAATATTGAATCTGCTCAAACCATAAACGAATAAGTTTTAGATCATTATCATAGTTTTAAAATTTATTTCATTCGATTCCGTACGTGTGACAGAAATTTCCTTTGACTCGCGTACATAGTAACTATAGGTTCAATATATAACTATATAAGTCAGTCGTTAAAATACAAGTTACAACGGTTTTGAGAATATTATTCTTGTTCAAAAGCTCTGCATTGCAGCTGAAAATGAAAACTGTACATTGTGCGTTACCTGGAGGCTAGACAACTTTGTTATCGCCAGTGCACAAACAGTGGCTTGCTTGCCAGGGGCAAACTTATCTCGCTTTATCTTTGGTACACATTATAATCATACGGCTTATATTGCTTGTCAATTCTTACGTATATTAATTCTATCAGTTATCAATACTTTTTAAATATATTTTTGCTGTTAATAATAATGACGTCATATATCTTAAAATTTTAAGTTAAGATTAATGTGCTATACAGTTGCCACCTCAGAAAATTTCCTTTGACAACATACAATAAAAGAAGCAGACCGTCTATGCAATGTTGTTATTTTCTTCTTCTATAGGGTGTTTATTTTCACTTTTTTTTTACAAGGATACACCCATATGAGCTTGGATCTCAAGCCGGGGTAATGGGTAGGGAAAGGATGGTGGCCACGGCCTGTTACGCGTCCTCAACGACTATATACTGGAGGACGGCCTAGAACATCGAACTGAGAAACCTCGATACTCGATAATATTCGTCGACCTTGGGAAGAGTTCGGACGCTCTAAATAGTTCTTGACGCGTCCTAGCATTCGCTGAGGTGAGACTGAGGGAACTGTGGAAAACTTCAATCAGGACGGACACCTCTATTTTTTTTTATCAATGGACCAAAGTAATGTCCAAAGTCTGGGGAACCATACACAAATGTATCACTACACTGGATGGAAAGCGAGATGAATTTTATATTTACCCCAAGGAGGGATCTACGTAATTTTTATATTTGAAACTGTCACCCATCCAAGTACTAATCATGCTCGACGTAGTTTGACTTCGGTGATCGTGTGTTATGTTTTGTGTTGCCTTCGTACTGTTTATAAATAAGAACATTTTAATTTTAATTCCACTTAATTCAATAAAATAAGAATAATATAACAAAATCTGTGAATGCTTATAGGACGCGTAACAGGCCGTGAACACCATCTTATCCCTACCCATTACCCCGGCTCGATATCCAAGCTCATAGGGGTGTATCCTTGTAAAAAAGAAAATAAACACCCTATAGAAGAAGAAAATAACAATATTGTATAGACGGTCTGCTTCTTTTATTGTATGTTGTCAAAGGAAATTTTCTGAGATGGCAACTGTACAGCACATTAATCTTAACTTAAAATTTTAACACAATTTGCTCTATTCTAAAGTTAATAAAAAAGTTAATTCTAAGTAATTAACTTTTACAGTTTAAAGTTACAACAGTTCTCAATATTTGTTCTTAATCGATATTTTTCACTTAAACTTCGAGCTTGGGAGCGTGATCTATATATTATAATCTTACTTTTAAATCTGCTCGCATTCATAATTTTAGCTGACATAATCACTCATACATTAACTTGAATTTGTGATGCATCTTGCTACCCTGGTTGAAAAATCGTTTCTTCAACTCATCTTTTTCACGTCTAAACCTAAACCCAATCTTTTTACTTCTAAAACACATTTTATTTCCTCTTCGCTCAAAGTGATGATCAAATGAGTACAATATTTAGAAATATAAATTTATTTCAACTCGGGTAGGATTAGATTTCCTAACCAATTATGTTACCTCGCTGTACCATTTCCTTTGTCGTCGAATTGTCAAATACTTTCCAATTTTCGCAGCATCAGTTGACAATGTCATTGTAATGTATTGAAAGAATGTCAGCTAAATTTACCGATCTTTCGCTGTCAAAGTTTATTAACGTAGATGAGAGAAATGGAATGTAACAAGCCTACCCCACGCCACTTGGTCTTACAGCTCTCAACTGTTTATCATTTCGTACACACTTCGTCCGCAATATCTGCTTGTCACGATTTCATTGCAAATAATGAGCTATCTGCTATTTCAGGTGAGCGCAAAAATTATGCTCTGCAGGGCGATATAAAATAACGCTCATAATTGCGCTCACCTGAAATAGCAGATAGCTTATTATTGCAACGAAATCTGGTGAGAACCGATTCTAAATTTTTATCATACGAAATCATTCGTATCGGCAGTGTGCGACCTCCTACTTTAAAGAACAATAAACTTTTCAAGGCAACAAATGTTATATAATAGTAAATAATTGTACATATACTGTATTTAAAAAGTTTTCACAGCGTACATAAAGTTAGTAACTAAAATAAAACTTTTGATTTCGAATAATAGCAAAGGATTTGATTTAGAATAAAGAGAGAAAGGAATCGCATTAAACTCAGATCAAAGTTTGTCTACATTAAATGAGTAATCAAATGTATTGCTTTATTACATTTGGCAAAAATAAATGTACAGTTGAATATTTGTCTCAATTTTAAGAAAAGTCGTTTCACAAGAAAGATCTTATTTTCAATTTAATCTTCTCAGAAAATAGACTAATAAGTGTTTTCTTTGTTTCAAAGCTAGGTAGATAATTGTGAGCGCAGTTTCATTTCGTCCACTCGAGAATTTTCTCCAGAAGAGGCAACGCAAGCGATTCATAACGAAGTTTGCTAAGCAGCCCAAGGCACTTCCGGTTTCTCGAGCTTCTTCAGTTTGACTCTACCAAAGTCAAATTTAGATTATATTCCCTCAGAAAGTAACCGGAAGTGTGACGTTTCTCATTTTCTTATTCATATTTTAGCGTTACAATTTCACCATACGTCATAAAACAATATGACGCCATATTGCACAATTTTATCTGCAAAACATTGTCAGCGGCATTGCAGATACGTGCTAAAGTTGGTCTCGAAATTAATTTCTCCTAGCTATTCGCATCATTTTTCTTAAAATTTTCTTTCATAAATGGTGACAAGAAGAATTATCCAATGCTATTGAAGAAAAATATATTTGGCCACCAAAACTGTAATTAAAAAAGAGATGTTGTGAGTTACGTTAACCCTCACAGCATAGGATTTTAGGGTGTTCTAACTACTAATATCTTTGGACGGCTTCGGGTATCTCCGTGCTAACCAAAACAAACATTAAACTCCCGTCCGTATTTCTACTTCAAACCGTACTATGTAAAACTTGAAAACTGAATCACAAACAGAAAAACTGCAAACTTTATACTTGCGGCTATTTCTGGAAACAATATCTTTAATATTTGGAATATAAATTAATTTAATTGAAAGTACTTGCTTTCGATGCAAGAAATATCGATAGTCCCAATATCGATAAAGGTCACTCCCACTAACATCATCTGCTGATCGCGGAACACCTCAAGTTTTCTCACTTTCCTAACACCTGTAATCCACAACTGTAATCCACTTTCATGGTAAATTAAATTTAAGACATTAAGGTAGAGATAATACGGATCAGCTGGCCCGATGCTAAAAAAATCCCATTCATAAAAATTATGAAAAAAATTTAAAATGTTCTCCTCTACATCCCCTATCAGTAGGTAAAATATCAGGTTTACAAAAACGAGCTAGTTTTCGAGTTATTAATTTTTAAAGTTGACTAATTTAACATAGAGAAATGGAACTTCTATGTTAAATTGGTCAACTTTAAAAATTAATAACTCAAAAACTAGCTCGTTTTTGTATACCTGATATTTTACCTACTGATAGGGGATGTAGAGGAGAACATTTTAAATTTTTTTCATAATTTTTATGAATGGGATTTTTTTAGCATTGGGCCAGCTGATCCGTATTATCTCTACCTTAAAACCTGGATTATATAACGTAAATCTCTCGGTACGTGTGAGTTGGAATGATTTTTTAAATTATATTATTAAAGACAGAAAACATCACAATCATGGAGAAAAAAATATAATTTAAAACACAAAGATAATGTCTGCAGAAGTCATAAAAATAAAACAAACAAGCTTATTGATGAATTCAGTTACAAAAACAATGTATGAATGTAGTTATTGTTTCATGAAAAAATAAAACAAAATAATGTAAGCTCATGCGCAAACAGTTGGTTGAAAGTATAAATGAAGTATTAATTCATTAATTGTGTATTCAATTTGATACCCAATCATGATCAAATGTCACATTTTGTAGTTTTGGAATTTTATTGAACCAATTTCTGCTCTGCATGGATGTCGAGAAATAGCCGACGAGAGTGCACTTCTGTAATTGCACTCCTATGCAGCAGCAGAAATAACATTTACTATGCAGTTGGTTGCAATTCACGTAATATCTAAGATCATTTCAAAGCAGCAGGTTTGATTGATTTTTCTCATTATATTTATCAATTTAAAATTGTTCCATTTTTCCCTCATTATAATCTAATATTATAATTAATAACATGCATTTGTTTTGTTATTTAAAATCGTTTGAAATTGCATAACCCTTCAAAAAGAGAAAGATAATCCAGTTTGTATAAATTTAATATCAGCATAACGAGCTACGAGCTTGTATTATTATGGCGATCGCTTGTTAAAAATCGTCTCTTAAATGAAATTAGAATTTGTGTTGGCGACTCACACGGTCGAGCGATGCGCTTATAGCTCTCATATTTCTTACGCTGGTAGTCAGGAATGTGGTTCGTCTGCCCTCACTGAAACAAAGTGTTCGCATTTCCTCCAAAAGGTGATTAATTGTAAAATTAATCTGCTAATCAATACCTACAAATGTTTTATAATGTATGTCCTGCGACATTTTTTAAGTGTCGAATTAATTAAAAATTATGTCCATCATCAAGTTTATTATTCATGGACAAGTTTGCGTATTTTAGGTTGCGTATTTTTAGGTAATGAGATATAGAGAAATTGAGCTCGTTAATTCTGCAATGTGCTCACTTGTTGCTTTTCAGACTTTATTATGAACCAGTTTTTTATCCATAAATAACATCGAGTCTCATAAACAAGCAACAGAAATTAGCGTCACCAAATGATACGTCACTACCGTATACGTAAATTATGTGTATTATATATCATATATGTGAATTTAACATATTTTCAATCTAGTTACTTAATAAATCTATGTCTTATTATTTCAATTTGTTATAGCTTTGATTTTTTCAATTTTTTATTTTAATATAAAATATATTCATAATAATTTACCATACAAATTTTTCTTGGCATTTTTTTTTTTTTTTTTTTTAATAAAATGAAATTGTTTTATTAATATTTAGTATGTTACGTAAGAGATTATAAAGTTATGTTTGCTTTTTTATCGCGAAAATCTAAGCAAAAAGGTCTTCGGATTAACATATAGCTTTTCAATTATAATAAACATCAAGAGCTAGAGCTATAGGCAGCAGACTCTAATATATTTAGTATAGATTGTAATCAATTTATCAAGAATTTTATAGAACCCTACCCACTCCGAAACTTTTATAACAAAATCTTCGCTAGCAAAAAATTATACTAAAAACTATTTTTACACAATTCTATTCTATTTTATTTTATAATTTGGATGACTGTAAAATTATTTATATGCTTATTATGATATTTATAGCATGCAATTGATTTTTATGTTTATTTTTCAATTCTTCACTTTCTTTGCTTTGCTAAATTGTGGGCTAGTCCAATTTATACCTTCATAACCCGAACCAAAAGTACACTTTCTGTACTTTTTTTACATGGCATGGATCATCGATATACCCCTATTAGCTTTGAGTTTGGAGCTCGAGGTGGGGTGTTAGGTATAGTGTAGGAATAATGTAGGGAAAGGATGGTGGCCACGGCCTGTTACGAGTCCCAGCATTTGCTGAGGTTAGACTGAGGGAACCGTGGAAAACCTCAGTCACAGGACGTATATCTCTACTTTTTATCAACGGACCGAAGTAATGTCCAAAGCCTGGGGAACCACACACAAGTACACAACATCACTGCACTGGGTGGAAAGCGAGATGAATTTACCCCAGAGAGGGAGCAGCGTAATTTTTACTTGAAATTGACTTGGTGATGTAACGAGAACAATGCACCGAAATGCACTGCGCCACTACTGGCGTGCGAATATTTTGAATACGTGCAGCTGACACGGTCACGTAGACGCCAAGTTACGTTCGTGAGGAACCGGTCCTTGAGAGCTCGTCTTGCGGGTCTCCAGTAAACGAAATTTAAAACTTTTCTTAAAGGAGAGGCTAAAAAATTGCCGAGACAGTTTGATGGACATTGAACGTACGACGGCCAGCAGTGACATCCAAGTATATAATTGAAACAACAGAAACTACTGAATGATTTATTACATAAAGAAAATCGTTATAATATTTAATAAATTGAGTTTAATTGGACTAATGAGCATTAAAAAAATCATAAAACCTACTGTAGAAACCAGATTTGAAATAATTAACGTTGATTAATTGAAACGTAGTTAAATAATTTGTTGAAATAGACCAGCGTCATTTAATGAAGTATTTTTATTGCAGCATATTTGGATACCCCGGCCTAAATATGACGTCATAGACACGCCTTTCCCTGTGCGCGTGTGTTAACTATGTGAATGACTATGACGTCACAGTGTTTTACAGTACGGCTTTAAGAAGAATGTTAAGCCGGTATTACACGATGCAATTTTGCATACAATTTTTCCTTGCAAGAAAATTTCATCTCCATACAAACAAATGGAGTTGAAGTTTTCTTGTAAGGAAGAGTTGTATGCAGTAGTTAAAAAAATTGTATCGTGTAATACCGGCTTTAGAGGTTTAAAAAAAACTGACAAAATATTGAAAGTACATAACTTGAGATCCTGAAGTGTGTACAAAATGAATGGACATCTTTGGCCTGCACCACCAACTTTGCTCCTGCCTCACTTGCTAGAGCTGCAATACAGAGATGTAGATTTGAGTACGTTCGAGGTGACTGTCCAACCCTGTCCGGACTGGTCTGTGAAAATGGCGGCATATTTTGGTCACGTGGTCTGAAACGTCATATTTACGTCACTGTCTGGTTTTGAAGAAAAAACGCGCAGTCCGACGGATCGACTGCTATCAGCTGTCGGGCGCGTGAAAGGGGGCGTACAGTACTTTTTGGTACAGTAAAAATGGAGCCTGCTGCTGTAGATCGCTGCAATTAATAGAGAAAAGGTGCATGTATCCCGTCCCGCCCAAGGATTGCGCCAAAATTACCAAAACATTGCGCATTTCGAGTATTGCGACGCATTTCGTTGTTCAGTTTAGTTCTACAATCCGACGCTAGGGGGACTCCGTCCGACTTTTTAGACGGACCACTCCAGACCGGCCGGACTGCGGAAGTGACGTCATGAGAGGGGAGGTAAGGAGGGGAAATGGACGGCAGTCCGACTGTAAAAAAACGATTTTAGACGGTCCGGACCGGTCCGGACTGGGTTGGACAGTCACCTCGAACGCACTCTTTGTAATTTCATGGGAGATGTAAGAAGAGCAGCCAATATCAAAATAGTTTTGGTTCACCACATGCACCTCCACAGACTGCTTGGTAAAGTCCAGTGGCGTTCATGGTGTCCAGAGTGTACTTTGGCGCCATCGCGATAAATGCAAATTAAATCAGAGCCAGTTAGTCGCGTAGTTTCGTGATAACTCTTATCAACAGTGATAACACTAAGAATGTGTCTTCAATGAGTATAAACGTAACATTACTATGCAGTAAAACCAAAGGTATAGTTTGTTGTTGTTGATGCCCTGGTTAAAAAATTACGTCTTCAACTCATCCTTTACACGTCTAAACCTACTCTTTTTGCATCTAAAACACATCTTATTTCTCTTCGCTCAAAGTGAGGATAAAATAAAGACAAAATTTCTAACATTTTAAACTCAATAAGAGGAAAAAATAAAATAAAGACGTAATATCGTCTTTTTCCGTATTTTTTCCTCTAAAAAGGTGCAAAATAAGAAGATATTAGACAAAAGGAGATCTTATAAATAGCGAAGAAAATATGAAACTCATTTCAACTCTGGCAGGTACAGAAGTAAACACATCCACACACTGAGACAAATTTCTCGCAGGAACCCAATCCTAAATCAGTCATTTTCAGTGTTATTGGAATATTATCTACCAATATGATTAATGATAATCTATGGATTATACTATATATTTTACGAGTACTATAATTACAAAACTATTATATGTACAGAGACACACGTACAAGATTGGGATAAATTATGCATGGTAAACATAAAAGCATTCATATATATTATTTAGGTATAATTTATTATTATATAACTCAATATTTTTTTCTGCATGTCTGTGTATCGTTTAATACAGGGGATTTTCATATCCCCTGTGTTCATTTATTTATTTTCATAAATAAATTTACAATTTTATTTTATATCATATGTTGATTTTCATATCAACTTTTCTTTTTTGACCTTTGCATTTTTTTATGAACATTCATTATTTGATATAATTTTAAGTTGTGCTGTCCTAAAAAAGTTGAATGGAATGAAGAGAGAGACTCGCAATAGCTCATTCTGATGAAATTAGCATACATAAATATAATACAACAATATAAATCTCTTACACTGCTAAAACGTTCAAAATTTGCATGATTAATATTTAGAAATATGAAAATAGAATCATGGCATAGCTTGCGAGAATGACCCCCAACTTAGTGTCCTACGACCCCCCCCCCCCTCTCCCCCAGCCAGCCGCGGCTTTCTTTTATTTTACTCAAATGATCAAATCTCTGGTGCGGCTTAATGCTCGAATTTAATATATGTAAGAGTCAACCTGAAATTTAAAACAAATTAATGATTAATTAATATGTGGTTTTTATAAAAATATATCTTGCTGGCATTATACAAAATTTGGAATTTCAAACATAAATTTATCAAAATGCGATCAAATTGGTGGAGTCCTTTACCCCCCCCCTTCCTTTTCAGTTGCAAAAAAGCTATATATACTAGAAGAAAGGCTAAATCCTCTGCATGCTGCATTGCATAATTTGGAGACGATCTTGAGTCATTCCACGAGCGAGCGTGCATGTGAAGTGCAACACATAGTGACACAGTTGCATGCACTTGAAGATGCATGTCCTGGCTTGCCACAATGTAACAGTTTACATGCAATGTTCTTCGTATGTATAAATAAATAATGCTAAGAAAAGAAAACAATAAGACGTAATATGGGTTGTATTAACGCTGATTTAACTTCAAATCAATATTTAGTACAACATAAAAATATATTTTGTACTTGATTTAATTAGTCCCGGCTAAGTGCTAAAATTTTCAGCTTAAGTGATGTTAAAAAGCTTTTCACTCCTACCACTTCGCAGTTTCGCACATATGTTTTAGCTGTAGCAAATTAATAATCTTAGAGGCCTAGTATAAAAATGTTTAAGTGATTAAAGAAAATAAAAAACACGAATGTAAAAATTAATACACATTCATAATATTTAGCAAACAATAATAATTATATGTGGGGGTAAAATAATGATAAATGTTATACTCTTCTAGTTTTGTTTTAACCCAGCATTTTAGCATCACAAAACACTCACTCCCTGGCAAAAAATTATTTAAAAATAAAGTTACGATGCTATATTGCTAAAAACAGTCAATAACTATTTGCATTGACACTATAGATGTGCTAATATATCAATTTTGATTTTTTTTTAAAAAACTTGCCCATCAGACGCTAAATCAAAGTTGGGGTACAAATTTTGTTCGCCTTCTGCTCAAAGTTATTTTGCAAATATTTTAAATATTTTAATAACTTTTTTAAAAATTGTAGTAAAATTTTATTCTTGTTTGAAAATGCTCCCTACATACTACACTTTGAAGTAAAAAATCAAAAAGTTGGTTGACATAAATCTTTTGGGTGATATTCCGTGTCAAGTAAGAGTGATGCTAAATTGCATCGCTAGGCTCTAATGTAGTCAATTTCTACTTTTTTGCTGTTTTGAGGTTACGAAATCTTACAGTCCAAAAAATTTTGTTGGGGGATCTCTAATGTGTATGCCCTTCTGTTTTATGTCAGAACGAAAAATTTAGAGGGTCCCAAGTGGGCCCTAATTAAAAAAGGCCCACTTTGACATCACTTATAGAAACAAAATAAAGTGTCAAAAAAGGCAAATGCTATTCAAATTTGTTATTTGTGCAGTGTTGGATATATTTTTTTATGTTAATTGGAAGCATATGAAGGGACATCAACGGGTCCCAACAAGGGGTCCCAAGGGTCCCAGAGTAGTTTTTTGCTCCCTATTATTTTTGTCATTGTAATTGAATACCATATAGAAAGTATTATTTGAACTTATAGCATTTCAAGTCCCAAGATACAAGATGCAAGTTACATGTTGGGGCCCATGCAGGGCCTCAAACGAGACCCAGGGGCACATGGCACATAATACTCTTGCTCCTATATTTTAGTTTGGCATTTTATATATTTTTTAATACGGTCCTCTGTCTTTATTCCAGTAAAGTGTAACCCGTACCCTCAAGCTAGCGATAATTTTGTAAATATACAGTTAGCTTGAAAATACGGGTAACCCTTTAGTAGCGCAAAGGCAATGAGCATTACATTAGAAAATATGTAAGATGCCAAAATACAATATAAAAGCAAGTTTATTATGGGTCCCTGGGTCCCATGTGAGGCCGTGCATAGACACCGCCATCATGTTCATACCTTGCAATGCTAGCTCAAACAGTACACTCGAGTGTATTGTTTGAGCTAGCATTGCAAGGTATATCCCAACATGATGGCGGTGTCTATGCACGGCCTCACATAAGACCCAGGGACCCATAATACACTTGCTTTTATATTGAATTTTGGCATCTTACATATTTTCTAATGTAATGCTCATTGCCTTTGCGCTACTAAAGTGTTTATTTTAATCTCTGAGATTGTTAACTAATTGACTTAATTCCACATGTTTCAACATGTTAGCCACGAATGTTAATAATAGCTGAAATAAATTTCATCTTTTACTCTCTATTAAGCTCTACTCTCGTCTAACTCCGTCCTCTTTGGCACCATTTTAGAGGAAAAAAGTTTATATGTTATGAATTCTTTCCTCTTATTGAGCATAAAATGTTAGAAATACTGCCTTCATTTTATCCTCACTTTTAGCGAACAGGAAATGTTTTAGAGTTAAAAAGGTTTAGACGTGACAAGGATGAGTTAGGGTAACCAGAAAATAACATGACATTTACAGAGTCACAAGATACACCATCAATGCTGCTGAAATGGGTTGGAGAGCGCCTATTTGGAGGAAACAAAGTTACTTGCTAATGAAGTAGCTACTGCAGTTGACATATTGTATTGTTTACATCGAAATTTCAACCTGTGTGACGTGAAAATAATTGAAACTAGCAGAGTGTTCCAGCAAAATAAGCTTCCACAATTTCACCTAGCCTTTGCACTGTAAGAACGTTTTACCTATTTACATCATTTTTATTTTATTGCATTAATTCTTATATTTATTTGATATGAGAAAATATTCAAAGTCCTAAAAACATAAAAATTCAATTTTTAAACATTTAAGAGCCCTGGATTAAGCATTTTTTAAGCAATAAAAAGGATTCAGTTTTCGTTCATAATTTTCGTTCTGGACATTTTGTTTCAGTTTTTATGTGCCACGTATTTTTAAATTTCGTTGATCAAATTCCGGCCACTAACTCAATCACACAAGTTTGCAGTGAGACAGACGCGAGTGTGATTTATATTTGACGTATAGCACCACTTGACCTCTGCACAAGTTTATTTGTGGCGACACAGGATATGGTCGTGATCAGTCTTGCTTGCAGTTGTTACCCCCTTCCCGCCGACTGCAGTTTGGTGTCATCGCAAGTGCATCGTAAAAAATTAAAGATCGAAACCGATCACATTAAAAGGCGATCACCTATATCTGTGTTTCTAATTCTTTGAGTATATATTATATATAGTTTATTGTAACTTTCAAAAATTATCAGCTACTGGTTAACTCTAACATTATTAAGGCGAGAGGTGGAACGACTCACATTTCAAAATGACTTTTCCTAAAAATATGATAAGTAATAACGAATATATTGCTTAATTCATAATTTTATTAATGGTACATAAAGACAAGTCAACATATACATTATTCATATAGTTAATGAATTTCTTCCAGGTTATCAGTCCTTAAAGAAATAGTCTATATATAATATGACACACTTTCTTAACAACTTTTAATTGAACACAAGTTAATAAAATCTAGTATTACTTTTAATTTTAATGATTAAGTTCATCATTATTATACAAGAAATGCGACGAATGTTCATTTACAGCATCTACTTGTAGAATTGGTCAAGAGGCATTCCTTCATAGAGGGGCAAAATTTTATAATTCTATATTCTAATTGAAATTAGAGAAGCTATTGAGAAGGAATTTAAATTATATGTAATGAATTTATTGTTTTCCTATTCTGATTTAAATTATATATACAGATAAATTTAAAATATAACAGCATTAATTGTTTTTTATATTAATTGATACGAACTTAATCTCCATAAATGGTACTAAATGTTAAATGTGTTCTATTGTAATTTTATAACCTGCATCTAATTACTATTGTATATTTAATACTAAGTAAACAAATTGTTGATTTCATTTTTTATACATATATATTAATAATATAATATGTATGTGTGTGAAAACCTGAATTCTATATGTCTATTGCGTGAAAACCAGAATTCTATATGTCTATTGTCCCAAGTTGCTAATATTCAAAAAACTATTCTTCTGTACAACAATTTTTTTTATCATATCTTTGCCATCTTGCCTTGAATTATTTAAAAACTGACGTTCCCCGTTTATGAGTTTTCCAAACTCTTGGGGTTTATTTATTGTAATAATCTATGTAAAGTGTCAATAATATGTTTTTTTTTTAATAAACACATTTAAAAAAAAAATGTGTACGAGGTCGAGCGTGGCGCAGTGAATTGATCGGTTTTTGTTAGATCAATTGTTTTGTTATGTCGAGTGTAGTTAAAACTTTGATGGGTGATCATTTCAAGTAAAAAATTCATTGCTCCCTCCCTAGGGTAAATCCATTTCGTTTTCCACCCAGTGTAGTGATGCATTTGTGTGTGGTTCCCCAGGCTTTTGAAATCACTTTGGTCCATTGCTAAAAAGTATAGAGGTGTCCGTCCTGACTGAGGTTCTCCACGGTTCCCTCAGTTTCACCTCAGCGAATGCTGGGATGCGTAACAGGCCGTGGTCGCCATGCTGTCGCTTTTTTTATCCCTTATACTCATTACACCGGCTCAAATTTCAGACTCTCATAGAGGTATATCCTTGTAGAAAATACAAAGAAAAAATAGTGAGAAAAAAAAACTGAATGTTAAACTTAGGAATTTCAGATTTAACTTGTGGCTAGTTAGTATGACCTCTTCTTTGGTAATGCATGGTTATAGTCCTTTGTAAAACTAGGACTAAAAATAACAACAACAGTACAGTAGTTCTCCAAAGCCATGATTTGCATCGTCTTGCGAAAAATAAATTAATCTTAATCACGATATTATAAATGTGTGCTACCTCCCGCACACGATGTATTATGTAGCCGATAGTGCATGAGTATGTTTATCCTACTGTATTTATGGACTTAAATTATAAACTATTAGAATGTATAATTTTTCTAAACAAGTTATAAAAAAAGTATTATTATTATATTTATTCAAAAAACAGACTACAGGTTTTAGATGATCCGATTATCAGGAATAAAATAGTTTATACATACAAACAAATTCTTAGCTAAAATACACACACAAAAATTATCATAAAACTTATAAAATCTTGGTAACATTATATTTATATTTAATAATTAAGCATGCATTTTAATTATGTACATGTCATTGCAATTTCTTGCGAAGATTGATGGAAAATGTCAAGCTCGTATTTACTGTACAGTTCATTGCAAAATGATTGAACTCTGGAAATAAAAGTATATTCATCAATTAATTCTTGGGTTTGGTATTCAGAAAGGGTGAAATTATCTGTTTTGTCTTGCTGGTACATTTAGACTGAGCTCAGCCAGAATTTCAAGGCAGTCTAATTTTTCATCGATTAACTTCTTAAAGCTTATATTACACCATACAATTTTGCATCAGCCAGAATTTCAGGGTAGTCTAATTTTTCATCGATTAACTTCTTAAAGCTTATATTACACCATACAATTTTGAATACAATTTTTCCTTGCAAGAAAATTTCATCTCCATACAAACAAAAGGAGTTAAAATTTTCTTGAAAGGAAAAATTGTATGCAATAGTTATAAAAATTGTATTGTGTAATACCGGCTTAAGAAAAAAAGGTATCACTCATATCGCGTCTGTATTTAAGTGTTGTTATTGCATATTTTTTGCACAATTCAGGGTACTTTTATCGATTATATAGTTGATCCTGTCTTTTTGACACATTATACTTTTAATAAATTTTCCTTGAAATTTTCCCAGTGTATCTTGTTTTGTTATATAGGCAGCTGGGGACCACACAGGGCTTGCGTAGTCGTGAATTGGTCAAACAAGTGTCATGTACAGAATTTTTGACGTGTCTGTTTTGAAATTTCTACCAACCCTTTGAATGAACCCGCGCATTCGGTTACATTTATTGCGGATATTGTTTAGATGAACATCAAAAGTTAATTTTGAATCAAATGTTACACCCAAGTCTTTTACTTTACCTCCTCAACCCGTTGCAATACTGTACCGTCAATTTTTTATAATTTTTAATTAATTGTGATTTTTTTTATTAGTAAAAGTGATTGCCACACATTTCTGCAAGTTGAGAGACATTTTCCATTTTGTACACCATACAAACATCGTATTTAAATCAGCCTGAAATTTTTTGCAGTTTCTAGTGTGACGATACGAAGAAAAAGCTTCATATATGATCGGCATACATTAGACACTTTACATATTGAAATATCAAAGGCACATCCGAAATATATAAATTGAACAGGAGAGGCCCCAAAAGTGAGCCTCTAGAACAATGTGACAATGTACGGACATAACGATGGCGGTGAACCGTGAACGTAGCACGAGCATGATAAGACATGACAAGCCGAGATTGCTAGCTCCGTCATAACTCAAGCCGTCATATGAATACTTGGTCAAATAGACTGCTTGTATTATAATATTGATTTTTTTCAAATATATTCATGCAATATTATGTATTTCATTCTATCTAGTTCAGTAATTTTATCATGTTTTTAAATGAAAAATTTATTTTCTTATGAATAATTTTATATTTTACTATATGTATGTTTTCCATTAATACTATTAATAGTAATTCAAAAAAGTTTTCTAACATAAATTTGAGAATATTTTTCAATGAAAACAATCATAGTCTTAATTTGCAAAAAGACAGAATAATTCAGTAGCCATTTTTATAAAATTAAACTGCGATTTTTCGGTGTGACATTACCTACAGAGTATAGTTAAAAATTAGGTCTGCAACTCATCTTAACATGTGTTTTTACCTCAAAAACACATCTTATTTCCTCCTCACTCAAAGCTAAGGATATGAAATGGAAACAATATTTCTAATATTTTATGCTCAATAAAAGGAAAGAAGAGGGAATCTCGTCTTTTTTCCTCTAAAATGGTGCAAAATAAGAGGGAATTAGACTAGGAGAGAGCTTGATAGCGAATTAAATATGAAATTTATTTCTACTCGGGATTAAATTGCCTTATTTTTTATTGTGTGCAGATTTAGAAAAATGCCATCCTTCATATATTGTTTAATCTAAAATCTGTCCGAGTATCTTGATGTTGTTTCGTGGGCTGCTCTCGATCCGAGTCTATAATAAAGTTTAAAATCAAATCACACACTTAATTTCTGCTTGGACAAAGGATATTATATTATATAATGAAGAACCATTCAGAAGCGCAACTTTCTTACGAAACTTTGAGATGTTTAAGTGAGCGCTCTTTCGCAGAGTCTTTGACAAAGAAGGAACGAGGAAGACTTTTTGGCAAATTTAATTTTCGTTTATTTCAATACTTGTCTTATTTCCAAGGCGTTGATAAATAAAAACAACTTCCATCATCTCTTGTTCGGGGGTAATACCACGCCAAGTAGACTACATTACAAATTCCAGTGTCCATTCTTTATGATAATTTAATATTTTTCTTCGAAATATTTACTATATAAAATAAAATTTAATCCCCGGCGAATGGAGTGCACGTAAGATTTTAGTTTTATAAAAATAATATAAACCTGTCTGTTGTCTCAAGTCTGCACCAAAATTAAAAATTAATGATGATGAATTTAATTAAATTTTAAAGATGATAATATTAATTAAATGATCCTTTGTGAAAAATTTTGCCTTATTTTTAGTGAATAATTTTTGTGTCCAATAAAGTATGAAATGAAGTGGCAAAATTAAGAACTAGTAAGAGGGAAGGTGGTGGCTCGTCGGTCACAGCTTGTGGTTGCCCCCCCCCCCCCACATACGACCCCCGCACCCCCCCCCCATCCCCCGCCAACAGATCACCCTCGAGAAAAGCGAGCACTCAACCCTTGCCACTATTACGCCTTGATTATATCAAAGTTTGCAAACTTCGTACTGAGCTCATAATGTCAAGATTGAACTGGCCAAAACGTTTCTTCCTAGTTTCGTTTTTTTCTTGTTATTAAAAGCAATTTAGTAGAGTCTGTAATTTAAGCTAATAAGTACCTCTACTTTACTCGTTAGTCATATGAAATTGGAGCCTGCTAGGATACATTTCAAATTACTGAGTGAAGTAATTAATGATGCAAAACAATGAGGCCTCTTATCAAAAAAAGTTTATTATTATAAATATAAAGCTGCAGGAACAGGGAACAAAGGCTTTTGATAAAATTAATTATTTTTTTATTTTAAATTAATTTTATTGTTCGGTTTCATAAGCAGTTCAGATTTATAGAATTTCGTACATTCTCCTAGTTGAAAAATTATTTCTTCAACTCATTCTTTACACGTCTAACCCTAATCTTTTTACTTCTAAATCACATCTTATTTCCTCTTCGTTCAAAGTGAGGATGAAATGAAGACAATATTTCCAACATTTTATGCTCCAGAAGAGGAAAGAATACCTAATCTCGTCTTTTCCCCTCTTTTTTTCTCTAAAATGGTGCAAAATAGGAGGACAAAAGAAGAGAGGAGAGCTTAGTAGCAAAACTAGCGAATAAAAGAAGAAATTTATTTCAATTCGGGTTGTTTAGATTTTTCTCAGCAACAAACATAATGCTGCTGATATTTTAAAGATATATTTATTTTATTTTACTATAAGGCTAAAAATTACACTGAAGACAGATTTATATTATTAATTATTATGATCGTTATCTCATCTGTTACCAGTTTACGAAACTTGCTGCATTAAATGTGGCTTCAAATTTAATGCAAGCTACATGCGGACAAGTAGATTGTGTTCATTTTATGTATAATAGTGATGGAAGGTGTGGCGCAGTACTCTTGATCGGGTCTCATCAGATCACCGACGGCAAGCAACGCTGAACGTGGTTAGTATAGTTGGATGGGTGATCATTTTCGACAAAAAACACGTTTCCCACCCAGGGGTAACTCGTTGCGCTTTTCCACTATGTGGCTATCTTGGCTTTGGACCATTACACTTCCGGTCCATTGACAAAAGCTGTAGCGTCCATCCTGGCTGAAGTTTCCACGTTTCCCTCAGTTACAGAAAATGCCGGGATGGATTGCCGCCCCCGTTCCGGAAGAGCCAGCGAAAGTTTCGGAAGGTTCGGGTTTCAAACTTACTGAGTAATTATTAGTTAGTAGAAGTACCCAACTTAGGGCTTCATATAAACAAAATAAAATATAAAACAAATTATAGATTGAAGTTTTAAAACAAAATGAATTAAAAACAACAATAACCAGAATTTCCCTCCCTATAAATAATATTTTGCTTAGATTAGTTAAATATAATTTTATTGGTCACTATTAAACGTAACGTAATTTAGGCCTCCTTTTGTTTAACATTGTGTCACTAAGTTCTCACAAATAATTTGAAATTTTCAATCTGTTAAAAAACCTAAAACATGGCAAATTAAGCTAGCTGTTGCAATGACACTCTCAAATTGCTATATATACATTTTCACGTTTGTTAGTGCCGCGCGATATTGCAAACAGTGTGTCACTTTGCAATAATATAGCATCACACGAGTAATCGTTCAGTACAGTACAGTATAGTATACTATAGTATTTTTTGGCCCCTCCCAAAACCTAAGGACTTGTACTGTTTTGTTTGCTACATTTTTTTCAAAATGCCCCATGCAATAAATACAAGCTGTAGTATGTCATAGATTTCAGAGTCAAAACTATAAATTTTCATTCCAAATATCAGATCTTAAGAATGAATCTCAGTTGCTTGAAATCTAAGAATTGACCTCTTTTTATGAGACGTCTATTTTTTAGGTGGATTTATGTGACCAGTTTTTTGTAAATTGAAAAAAACAGGTTCTTTGGACAACACTTTGGTCCATTGATAAAAAGTAGAGGTGTCCGTCCTGACTGATGTTTTCCACGGTTCCCTCAATCCCAACTCATCGAATGCTGGGATGCGTAACAGGCCGTGGGCACCATCCTTTCCTATACTCATTACCCCGCCGCGAGCTGTAAGCTCTTAGGGGTTTATATCTCTGCACAAAAAAAAATAATAATAAATAAATAAATAAATAAATAAATAAATAAATAAATAAATAAATAAATAAATAAATAAATAAATAAATAAATAAATAAATAAATAAATAAATAAATAAATAAATAAATAAATAAATAAATAAATAAATAAATAAATAAATAAATAAATAAATAAATAAATAAATAAATAAATAAATAAATAAATAAATAAATAAATAACATGCATGCATGGATCCTTATGGATGGGATTGGAAATGCGAGGGTGTTATAATAGAACTGCCCTTTTGAATTTGCTCAAACCAAATGCGAGTAAGTTCAAATTCTCAAATTGTTAAAACTTATTTGCTTCAAATCCATCTGAAAAAAAATGTGTAATTTATGATTCTGGATGCATTAAAGTCGGATTCAGATGGCGACAACGGCAATGCGACGCGATTTTGACGCAAAAGCTGTGAAATCCTATTAAGGCAGATTCACATGGCAATTTTTATCATTCAACGCGAAGCGAATAATGCGCACTTGCTGTAAAATTCATTGGCCGCCAAATTTGGCGATTAAAAAAATGAGCATTGTAATTTAACGCGATATTCGCCACCGCAACCTGGCGAATTCGCTCGCCGCAAAGGATTTCACAGCTTTTGCGTCAAAATAGCATAGCATTGCTATGTGGATTTGCTTTTATTTGAATGAGCATTCAAAATTAACGAAGAACATCGGGAGAACATTGTAGATAGATTGTCAACTTAAATGTTGCATATTTTCAGTTGCATTATCCAATCATACTGTGTATATGTGCATTCTGGTATTTTTATGTTTCGAGTATTATGTAGTAAAATTTTTGAGCAATATATTAAATAAATTTGTAATAACTTTTTCCTTCATGTAATGAAATATATAATAAATCTCCATAATGTACTACATTATTGAAATGTATACTGTATTATGTTTGACGAATGCTGCAAGCAAGCTATAAGACTATTACATATACGTAAAAAGACGCTATTAAACATTGATTCATTTTAAAGCAAAATGGGAAATCCTATAATGGAGCTTTCTATGGTGGGAGTTTTCTTTGTATTTCCACAACTTGGCATGCAAGCGTGGGTATTAGTGAAGCTAATTTACTACAGCCATATTCTAAATGGTATCATCCAATATGGATGATTTATTAAATAATTAAATATATTTGATGACAAGAAATTAAAACAAAATTAATTACACAGAAAATATAGCTTTGACATTTTTAAGAAAACACTGTACAGTATGCGTCTATATATACGACACATAAGACGAACGTTTCCGCCGAATGTTTTCACACAATCTATAAGTGCAGTAGTGGACTTTTTCTAACGGATGTATTGACTGAGTGCTCCTTTTACCTTCGCCGTGAGTTGAAATATCAAAATATTTTTGTCTTTCGGAGCTGCAGCAAGTGAACTTAACTTATTAGTAACCTCCTTGAATAACAAAAAGAATTAAAAAAAAATTAAAAATAAAAAATGATATTTATAAGATTAACTGGTTCAATGTTAACGAAACTTTAAATATTTTCCCGTATTAGTTAATAACTCAATTGATCCTAATGAAGCATATAATGAGGTAACAAATTCAACCAACGCTATCTCATTAAAAATAATGCTTCTGAGGTTAAACTTACTACTCCACATAAGAAAATAAGAAACCTTGGGTAACACCTGAGCTTTTAAAATTAATCAAAGAAAGAGATTAGTATCCATCAGAATATAATATATACACCAATTAAGTGTCACTCAAATTAATGTGATTTGTCCCATTTTGTTTCATCAAATGTCTCATGGGTGTCTCCACATTACCAACATAGTGAATGCACGCCCATACGTGATCATATTACATCGTAACAAGTTATTTTAAAATGAAAAAAACTTACAATTATATAGTCTTACATTATGTTGTCAAGACTGCAAATATTTCACATCTGTGCCACTCTCTGTGGCTTCATTGCAAAATAATTTTTGGCAAGACTGCGACTTTGTGCATGAGTTTTAGCAGCACGATTCGCCACGGGGAGTGTGTGTGTGGGGGGGGGGGGAGGGCTTGCAGAGAATGAGCGGGCATGGTCAGAGAATCGTGGTCCGTGACAGAGAGCAGTACGATAATCCACAGGATAATAAAATAAGAGTAATGTTGGCTCCAATAAGCTCCCTCTGCAAAACATCCACATCCCGTGCAAACTTTGTGCCATCTATCATTAGCCATTCCATCGAGTTCACTTTTGTTGCAAACTAACGTTCAAAAGATCAGCCTGCAAAGTTCAGGATTTAGCTCTATGATTCACAGATGATAATGAAACAAAATATCAATGTCCTTTCTACTGAAATTAATGTGATACTACCCGAGTTGAAATAGAGTTCATCTTTTATTTACTACTAAGCTCTCCTCTCGTCTAATTCCCTCTTATTTTGCATCATTTTAAAAGGAAAAAAAGAGGGAAAAATATGATTGCGTCTTTTATTCCCTCTTTTTAAGCATAAAATGTTATAAATATTGTCTTCATTTTATTCTCACTTTGAGTGAAGAGGAAATAAGATGTGTTTTAGAGGTAAAAAGATTAGTTTTAGACGTGTAAAGGATGAGTTGAAGATGTAATTTTTCAACTAGGGCATAATAATAAAATAATATTAAAGGACTGTATTTATTAAAAAAGGCATAGTGAGTACTAAAAAGTCCTGTTAACAGTATTAACTAAACCCAGTGAGCGTAATGCATAAAGTATAACATTAAAATCTCGAAACAAAGAGCATGGGTACTAATTTAATTGCAAGGTTAATGACTCTTAATAATTAAAAATAGTGTTTAGTTGGCTGTCATTGCCTGATCGTTGTGCAAACCTTCGCATTCTTGCGAGAAATAATCAAGGCGGGTGTCTTTGAAGCCCACTGGTGCCAACAGACTCGTGTCATTCAAACGGTGTAATTATTGGCTACCCGATGTAAGTAGTACAACACAAAAAGTAAATTAATTTTCGTGTGTGACTGCCCGCACATTTTCGCTTCGTATATTTAGATTAAAGTAATCAAGTTCATGCATGCAACAATCTATACAAAACTGAATGAGGGGGATAATTGTATATTTAGTTATCAACAATAGTTTTTACACAACCTTTCGTTTCCTGGAAGAATATTTCTCAAAATAATTTTAATTTACACACAAATGAAATACAAAATAATGTAATATAAATTAAATATATCAATTAATATATTTATTAATATGTAAGAATATATTATTATATAAGATACCTGAGATATCGCGCGTAAATAGTGAATCGTTACAAAAAAATTGCATGAAAGCACAACGTTACTCCTGCCTCACTTGTTAAAGTTGCAGCTCCAATAGACAGAGAGATGCAGGTTTGTAATTTTGGGAGATATTAAGGGTAAGATAATACGGAATAGCTGATCGACGTAGTCCCATTTGATTAACATGTAAAACTAAGTAAAACTCAGTAAAATAATTCTGAATTTTTTTTAGAGAGTCCTTAGCACCAAGAAGTTTTGCGAAAAAAAATTCAAAATAATCGGACGTGCCTATTTTTTTAAATTAAGTTTTTAAATTTTCAGTATAGGGCTTTCTCATGGAGAGCTAAACTAAAAAATTAATTTAGAAAAATCCGCTCGTCCGATTTTTTTTTTGAAATTTTTTCTGCAACTTCTTGGTGCTAAAGACTGTCTCTAAAAAAAATATTGTTATGAAGTTGCTGAGGTTTACATGTTAATCAAATGGGACTACGTGATCAGCTGCTTCGTGTTACCTTACCCTTAAGAAGGGCACCCAGTCTTATACTCATATCAAAAATGTTTTGGCCCACCACGCCTCCACAGACTGCGTGGTAACGCTTACAAACAAAACAGGAGTGACGTTCGTGGTGTTCAGAGATGTAGAGGAGAGAATGAATGTTATCCGTGCTTTGTTTGTAATTTAAGCGTTACCACAGAGTTTTATCTATAATATACATATGAAACCACGTGGTAAAAAATAATGAATATGAAATAATGGAAAGAATAATTATTTTTGGAACGACGTCTTCCAACCCTCTTCAAATTGATCCGTTCGTAGCTCCAGCAAATGAGGCGGGATGACATTCGGAACATCCCGACATGTACCTTATGACATTCGTGACGTCACAATGTGTCACCAAGTCTGTGGGAAAATTTGTTCATTAATTTTTCTTAAGAAAATATAAGGACCTTGATGAATCATAATTATTGTTAATTATCTGTAGCAATAATTGAGCACCAGAAGCACTAGTATTGGCGCCTGGTGCGGTAGCGAGGATACACAGCGCCACCACACGGCAGGCGCCAACAGCAGCGAGCGACAAGCGCGTCTAGCAGTGTTGGTGCAAGGCAGCAGCAGCGGTTAGTTGTACGGGGCCTTTCGAGCCGAACGGCAGCTTACCACACGCAGCTCCGGCCGAGCGACCTCTCATGACGTTTCGTACTTGGAATCCCCACTTTATATTACGAGATTTTCTTCTCTAATGAGAGAAAAAAAATAACAATTAACTACAAATTTTCTTGTTAATTGACGTGTTTTTTGTGAATTCATAATTTCCACTTTGTCATAATAATGGCATATTTTGTAATAAATTCTTGGAGAACATTGATGGAAGTGGAGTGCTCGAAAGTGTCTCCATCGCATTTCATACGGACTCTAGTTGTGTGTCTGGATACTGGCGGCTCAACTGAACTAAGTAACGAGTGAATATAAATCAAAGTATGCCAAGATATTCCAACCAACAAATCAAGAAGCATGTGCTTGGGTATGTTGTGAGAAGATTAGATAATATCAACAAACATTGAATTGATAACATGATTTAAAAAAAAAAAAAAAAAATCAAATTTAACACTTGTTAAAATATTAACATTTTTTTTATTATAAAAAGTAAGTTTTATCAATAAAAAATCGCCATGCTATCTGCAAATACTACGGCTGTTTATTACGGACTTAATCTTAGTGTTGTCGGGGATACTTTGTCGGGAGGTGGTCCCGTGTTTCCTAGCTACATTCGCACCACATCAATGGTGTTTTGTATTGTAATTTTAGGCATAGGAGTGGTGGGCAATGTAATGGTGCCGATAGTCATTCTCAAAAGTAAAGACATGCGAAACTCGACCAACATTTTCCTAATGAATCTCAGTGTCGCGGATCTGATGGTACTTCTGGTGTGCACCCCAACTGTCCTCGTCGAGGTTAACTCGCCCCCAGAAGTTTGGGTCCTCGGAGAAGAAATGTGTAAGTACCAAAAAATGCATGGTGTTGTAGGTGCACCACACAGTAGACAATCTTGGTACTGGTGTGGTGGTATTTGGACATCGACTGACAAATATCTCCACTTGAAATAAATTTAATCTTTTATTCGCTATTAAGCTCGTCTAATTTCCTCCTATTTTGCACCATTTTAGAGGAAAAAATAGTGAAAAAGAACAGGTTACGTCGTTTTTCCTCTTCTTGACAAAAATATTGTCTCCATTCCATCCTCACTTTGAGCGACGAAGAAATAAGATATTTTTTAGAGTTAAAAAGATTAGGTTTAGTCGTGTATAAAGGGTGAGTTGAGAGACGTAATTTTTCAACGATATAACCATAAAGATCCACCCGATCTTTTAATCGCACGAGCATTATAACACAAAAACAAATAATTGCAATTTCTTTCTAGGTGCTAATATATCTGCAATGAATTATTATATTTATACTTTAATAAAAAAATGTCTTAATTATTTTAAAACAAGCAAAAAAAAATTAATTGTAATGTTGAAGGATTGTATAATTTTTATATCATTTTAGCCAGCGGCAATATCGTCAATCATTATGATCGGGTATAAAAATTAAATTTCATTTAAAGTTCTTTTAAATTAATCAAAATAATGCACTTATAAAAGATTTATTGGTATCATAAATTAACATCATGCATGTTTTGCTATCTTGGTATGTGTATAAAAATTTTTCCAACGATAATGTTAATGGCAAACCCATGCTGTAGACTGCGGGCCATGCAACAAAATTCATACATATAATATATATATATATATTATGTAAAATATATGTAAAATAATTTAACTTGTTTGTACTATATTTTTATATACATCATTAAATTTTACAGTAATAATGCCGATACTACTTAGCAAACAAAAATAATAAAATAAAATTATTCATAAAGCTTTTAGATGATCGTATTATGTCTTATCTTATATTCTTTCATTAAATTCTTCTTATGAATGCCATTTCATTAATAACTCCCACTGATATATTAACATAAAAATTTTTTATACATTTTACAGACGCCGCGATGGCCGCCTGTCAATTGCATGTCGCTTGCATTCAGAGTGCACTCTTGCATAGATGCACGCGCGAGTCACTCTTGGTGCATTTGTGCATGTGGGGGGACAAATGCATGCAAGTTGTATTGATGCATGTTTGGCGGAAGCATGCAAAGATTATCTTGCTGGACAATTATTGTAAAATTAATTTAACTCATTTGAATGCGTCCGGAGTAGAGAAAGAGAAAATATAATACTAAAGTAAAACATTATATACAACCTAGAAATAATAATAATATATTGCAGAAAATTACATTTCTGTGCTGAGAATGTATAATTTATTTGCTTTTCTTTGTTATTTTTTTATTTATTTTACAATGAAAGCTTACTACAGCTTATTCTGCTATTAGTGTAGTAAATATTCAAACCTAAAGGGACAGGGGAACACACACACAGGATCGCACACAGGATCGCATGATTTCGCAGCGTATGATAAATAAGTTAAGAACCTAAGCGATCAGTTGTACGTGCGCAAACAGCTACGTTTCGTATCGCATGACATCGTAAGTTTCTCATTTAGAACCGGTTCTAAATTTTTATCATTCGAAACCATATGATGCGATACGAAAGCATGCAGTTACGACCTCCCTTGTGATCTGAGCTTTTTAAAATTATTCAAACGTTATGTATTTTGTTCAGCAATTCATTACTTTTTTAGTGACGTTTAGCATGATTAATCTCTCTCTTTCTGGTTCTAGACGAAATTGTCTTAGGACAGCCTAGTTGACATTAATTAGACCAATTTTATTATATGGTACACCTGCATGGCATACTGTTACTGTATCAAATGTAAGTAAGATCCAGGAAGTGCAAAACAGAGCTACTAAGATCATGTTGGGTAAGGATTCATACTATTTCAAAAATGGTGTTAGGAATAAATTATGTAATGTTCTTTTAATTGATTATGTTCTTACTCGCATTGACTTAATTTAATTTCATAAGTCATAAGTGTCTAAATGGTGATGTTGACATGGAGATTTTCTCTGACAATAGAACTACTGTACGTACGAAGCTCGTCAGTCGGTTACGTACAATGAACAAAATTTAATATGTTGTACCGAGATGCAATTCTCATTGTTAAGTTCATTTTTCCCTCGTGCTTTTGGGAAAGATAACAAAATGGATTGTAAGATAATAACTTTATGTATATTATACAAGAAATTTTAAGAAGTTGGTTTAAGTTATATTATGTTGTATATATTCATTATTATGATATTATAGGTTATTTAGTACAATTTTTATTAGTTGTCTTTTCTTTTTTTTTTTGGGGGGTGGGGGGGAAGGTACAGGATTAGTATGGGCTTTGCCTTTAAATGTATCCTCGTAAGTAGTTTTTCTTATTTTGACCAAGGCAATATTTCTATTTTGACTATTTCTACTCAATAAAATATATTATTATTATTAAAAAATATGGCTGGCACATGACCATATTATGTATTCAAAACTTGATTAATCAACTTCAAAATTCAAGTGCCACAAATTAGTTATTTAAATTTGCGAATATTATGTTGCAACTTCCATGACTTTCTTTCTTATTTTTTAATTTTGGGATACTGTCTGAATACAAAACCAATCATAATGTGCAGGTAAATATGAAATGTTAGTTGCGATCATGCAAATATACGAAACAAAACTACTATGCTAACCGTATGATGTATTGTAAACTATTATTAACTATTATACTGTATAATTATGAACGCTACAATGGGTATTTATGCCACTACTGTCCTGCATTGATGCATGCTGATAAACGCAGTATTGCAAATATGACATTAATCGTTTTAACTTGCCAGATAACCGTAATATAATATATAACAGATCCTCATGAAAAGCTTTATTGTCAAACCAGTTTCTAGTTCTTCATCGTTACTGAGAAATTGCGAGATGCTGCTAACCAGAACCAAACAAATTTACTGGCAGATTTTATTGCTAATTGTTAGATAAGTGAAACTCCTCAAACATATAAACAAAAATGTATAACGGCGTTTGCTGGGCTTTGTTGTTGTTTACATTCAGCAGTAGAAACTTTGAGGGAACTGGAATCACTTATTTTTTATCTATTGCTCCTAATTTAACATATTTCTATTTTTTTAACAATAATATATACATAAGGAATAAATATACATAACTTGAACATATAATACATTTTTTTTTTTTTTTTTTTACCTAGTTTCTTTACTATTATTTTTTGTAGTGCCATTTCCCCCTCGTATTCAAAAGTCCGCGGGAAAAGCAATGATCAGGCAATGAGTGATTGCCTGATTTTTTGGAAGAATCTTAGGGTCAATATCAGTGCGTAAGTGTTGTAAAATGGTCATTATTGACGTGAAATTTGGAATCGATTTACATTTTATTTAGTGATATATTATATTTTTCACAGATATCATTGGCAAATATTGTATTTTTTTCCATTTACTTGACATTTTAATCTATCAAATAAAATAATTGTCAAAAGTACCACAATTATCATATCGCAGAAAATAAATAGTTTTTGGTATGTTACTACCATGTTAAATAGGTGCTTTTTGCCTACATTCACGTGACGTCACATATTTTTGTGACGTATGGTGAAAGACTCAAAGACTCGTATACATCCAAAAAATGAGTGCGTGCCACTAAATTTATGTGAAAACTTAAGCATCTTTTTGTCTCATGTGCAGTCATCGCCTAGGAAAATTTTCCTTTGTGGCCCTCTTAATCACCATAATGCCCCGTAAGAATAACACGAGGCTTGGTGATCAACAAGGCTGAAAGTGGGAAATTTTTCAAGGTGACGAGTGTACTCTGTAGTTGCCTTTTAAAAATGTGCCATATTATAAAAATTTATCGATATCAGTGCAATTGTTTTTTCTATTTTATTATTATTATTATTATTTGGCTTTTTAACTCCCAACCTAGTTGGGGTGTTTAAGCGCCAGCACCGGGCCCAATTGGGCCAAGATTAAGGCGCCCGCTGGTCCTGTTGGGGATGTTACGATCCAGCCAGTAAATAAATACATTGAAATACATGCTGTTCAATGTATTTTATTAAAATTAAATGTTTAATACATTTAAAACTTTAATAATAGTTATGAAAATATACTGGCAGTGCTACTTTAAAGACTGCAGAGAGTTTATTTTTAAAATAAAGTTTTTTTTAAAAAGTGTTTGGCGTGTTTTTGAAACCGAAATCATATACGTTGCTGCATGTGTGAAAGTACACGCGTGTACGTGCATGTAATGAGGAAAATACTAATGAAAAGTAAGAAGCACTAATCGTCGTGTTATTATAAAGCAAGTTTTTAAATAGCCTGCATCGTCAGCGCCTCATTATCCAGAAAATAAAAAAAATAAGTCAGTCACTCATCGTCTCATCGACGTTAAAAAAAAAGAAAAAAAAAAAAAAAAAAAAAAAAAAAAAAACGGCGTGGCTGCAATTAGAATATCATGAGAGCGCACATTTCAAGACGGATCTCATTCACTATGCCCTGTGTTATTCTAACGGTGAATGGTGATTAAATTAGGCTGCAAGAGAGAAATTTTCCGAGGAGACGAGTGTACTTGTGATCTTCGGATGATCTTGTGATGGGTCTTTGAAAATATTCCGAATATTAACAAAATTGTTGTAAAAATTATTGTTAAGATGGAGCTTTAATTTGATATATTTGTCATTAATTGAAGTACTCATAAAAGTACTTTAGTATCCATAACAGAACCTTGAATAGTACCACAGCAACTGAACACAACTTGTACTGTACATTAAAATGTACCCTACATAGTAAAATGTGTAGTTTTGCTTCACAAAATATAACCAACATTTTAATATTGAAATAAAATGCACTCTTTATTATGATTAAAAATAATTTTAATGTTCTGCTGCAAGCAACATTATTAATTTAACAATAAAATAATATCCAGTACAAAAATTACGATTGCACTTTAATATGAGTTGACATTTGATATAAAATTATAAACATGATTAATTTTGAAATTTTCATGACCCTGCATAATATCTGACAGTGACTTTAAATCATTTTAATGACGAAAAAATATTAAATAACAACATTGTAAATAACATGTCTATGAAATTATGTACAAATTAAACCTGCATTGTTGCATCAACTGTGGGACAGTATTGTTTCAAGTTAATTCCACGATGGAGGGATGGGGAGGGGGGGGGGGGGAATGTCACTTGTCCGGAACATAATCTCGAACCATAAACAAGCTTGAACTCGTCTACTGCTGTGGCTTTAACAATATAATGCAGCAACTTATGGCATGCTGTGGGAATGCACTTATGCATTATATGCATCTCAATAATTTTATATTCAATTTTATACCTTGACGTTTTGAACATGTATAGGTATATTATTCGTGGAGTTTTTAGACATATTTTATAACTCTTGATGTGTATGAGAATGCAGCATAGATATTTTCTCAAGCAATTTAAGACATGAAATCGTTTAAAAGAAAATAACAGTACTCATGTTAAGTTTATTGAGTGGCGAGTTACAAGAGTCATCATAATGACCCTAATATTAGTGTGAGCAATTGATAATAGCCCTAATATTAGTGTCACAATTAGACATTAATTTATATTAATTTACGTCCTTAACATGTAATTATAAGTAAAATTATATCGTCAAATTAAATGATGTGATGAAGGTTTAGTATGTTCCTCGACAACGAAATTCAAATTAAACATTCAAGTTCATAAAAAAGTAACGTTTTCGTGCATTATAGTGTTCTTCTTCTTATGCAGAATAATTAACAACTTTTTTTAGAAATAACCGAATGGATGATTTTTTTTTATTGCAATTAATTTTAAGTTACTCGACTTATGAATGCACTGTCATGTTATTTTATTTTCTTTAACTGACCAAATATTATCAATACATAACACGAGGTCCTCTAGCAAATATACTTCAAGTCTCTAAGAGGTTTCAACATTTTCCCACCGTCTTATCCAAACCTACGTAAAAAACGATAGCTACAAATTGCGTTTTAAAGAAATTTTTTACAAGAAAATAAGTTTTTTGACTTATTATCAGAGAACCCTAAATGCGGAGGGTAGGAGATGCTTTCAAGTTAATAACTTTAATTGTTGCTTAGAAAAAATTCAAATTAGCGTTCTAGAATTTTAAATTCAAGATCGCTTTGCATGGTGGCTTATGGATAAAAAATTTCCCGCCGGGTCTATAACAAAATTTCATTCATGAATGAATGTATCTTTGAAATAAAACTCCCAATGTGTAAAGATTTGCTCAAATAAAAATTATGTACTCCTTATCTCCTATTCATATTGGGGGACATTCATAAAGCACTTAAACCCCCACTTTAGCCCCGATTTTTAACCCTGGTGCTAAACATGGTACTAAACCAGGGGCTAACCATGTTAAGCTCATAGCTTAGCACCATGTTTAGCACCAGGGTTAAAAATCGGGGCTAAATTGGGGGTTAAAGTGCTTTGTGAATGTCCCCCATTATATACTATCATGGAATATTTTATATACCATTATGGAATAGCACAATATATTTACAAATAAAATTGTGTTCGTTCATTGCAAAAGATTTGGTATATAGACTTACAAAAATTAAAATTAATTTACAAATTATTTTTTTTAATAAAATGAACGAAAAAAAAACTTCTTATTTTTTTTTTTTTAATACAGTTAAAAATAAATGTATGTAAAAGATTGAATGAATTTATTTTCTTTACTATTCGTATATAGAACAATGTTATTCTTATGGCTATTTAATTGTAAAACATAATAACATTAACAACACTGAAACATACGTTAATGTTGTAGGATTCCGGCTATTTCAAACATGTCGTGATTTGCCCGACAAGTTAACTGTACAGGTGATAGCTTGCATGCGATCCATCCACCTGGACAAAAAGACATTCCCATTAATTGTCGCTCTTATCTCTGTGTTGTATATGAGCATATATGGCGCACAAGTCGCGCTCTACTTATAACTCATGTTTTTAATATTTTTTCATAAAACTCAAATTTAAAATAAAATTAAAACATTATCAAAGGATTAAAAAAATGGAAGTATGATGTTAAAAATTATAAAGTCATGATGGATCTAATTTTGAATTTTTTTTAGAGCTAAATTAAATGAAAATTTGTTCTTATTAAGGCAAATAATTGCAGAATTTTTAATAAAGCGTATAAATATTGAAAACATGACTGCCATGGCACAAATCAAATCCAATGAAAATTCGATAATTAACCCTATAGCATTACCAGGGGAGGGGGAGGGGGGGGGGCCGACCCGTAACTCTTTTAATTTTAAAGCGAAAAAAAAGTGTGAAATAATTCTCCAACATATCTGAAAATTTTGCAATCCTTAGTTAGCCATCCAGCAATGTATTTCGCAAAAAAATAGTGAGAATTTTTTAAACTATTTATTTAAAATGTTATTTAAATAGAGGGTCGTTTGGTTAACTATTTATTTAAAATGTTATTTAAATAGCGGGTCGTGGTGAAGCGTGGACCAAAGACCTTGCTAATGCTGTAGGGTCAATATACACCAATGTGATGGGGCTTAGTTTTCTTAATTGAAACTTGTTTTTTGGTAATTAAAACAATTAAAACTGCATGCACAAAAATATTCATTCGTTCGTTGAGCTGTCCACAAGGGTTGAGAGGACTTTGAATTCATTTGATGCTTTATATTCTTTAGCTAATAGTAATATGCATAATAATATGCCATGTAGTTTTACTACTTGAGACTTAAGGGCATTGGGTGTAGCACCGGTAGTTGGCAACACTGACGTATCTTCACCATGTTAATTTTTGGTCATTGCTCCTCGGAGCAATTTTTATGCTAGAGCTAAGCGGATTGCTGTAGTATCAAGATAATTAGTAGCCCAAGTGCACAATTTGGCTAAATAAAGCCTGATTTAAAGAAAAGTATTTTTTAGTAATTTTTTAAATTTACATGCATTTTTCTAAAATATAAAAAAAATATTTTTCTTTAAATCAGGCTTTATTTGGCCAAATTGTGCACTTGGGCTACTAATTATCTTGATACTACAGCAATCAGCTTAGCTCTAGCATAAAAATTGCTCCGAGGAGCAATGACCAAAAATTAACATGGTGAAGATACGTCAGTGTTGCCAACTACCGGTGCTACACCCAATGCCCTTTTAAGTTATTAATATATGTAAAACTTATAGCTCATTATTGCAACTCGTGAACCAGCACCGAGAATTTTAGTATAACTAATATCAAGCTGCAACCTATATTTTATATTATTACATTATTACATAAAATTGCATGCTGATGGAAGTGTACAACATTTCTACAAAAGAAAAAGGAAAATCTGCATTTTTAAGCACATATTAAGTTACAGTTTTTATAAAAGTACATTATTTAAAAAATGGAGTTATGCCATTTCCTCTCCACACTAAAAAACAAACATTCTGCTTCAGATGTGGGGTTAAATTCACGACACTTGCGTTATTTTGTTCCATTGAAAAAAATACGCATAGAGGTACGTGTTCGTCCTGACAGGTTTTTCACGGTTTCCTCAGTCTCACCTCAGCGAATGCTGGGACGCTTAACCATCTACTATCTTTTCCTTCTTATATCTACCCATTACCCCGCTTTGAGATCCAAGCTAGTAAGGGAGTATAATCCTGGTGTAAAAAAAAAAAAATCCATAAATCAACTTTTCATTTTCCAATTGTCTAATTGTGTCCCCCCCCCCCCCGCCCTCACACCCTGCCTACATGCCATGCTCGCTCCTGGCTACCCCCCTCACACTCTGCCATGCAGCTCGCTTCTGGCTACACACAACCTCCAACGTTGGAGCACAAAGTAAGTCGACAATTTGGTTAACGGAAAACGCTTCTTTCTCGCGTGCACATAACTACTTTCTTTCGCAGCCAAAGGTTCGCCCCCCCCCCTTTCCCCACACTTATTTCATGCACGCTCGGGGCGGACTGGGGCGGGACCCTTGCTCCGCGTGCATACCACAGGCAAATGGTAGGTAGGCAGGGTCAATATTTCATGACCTTTGACTTGGTAAACCTTTTATTTAACATTTGTTATAATTTCAACTTGTATTAAAAACGAATTTTATAAAATTATGTATTTTTTATTTTTCAATTTGTATAAAAATAAATTTATGTTTATTATATTCATTTTAAAATTATGATTATAAATTTATAACATAATAATATATTTGATCAAAATATTAACAACGCTGATTTTGTATACGACATTTTTGTTGTATATATTATCAATTATTATATCTTTCCACTTCCAGACAAATAATTTATTTGGTACCGTCTAAAATTTTAAATTCTAGCTTTTAGCCTGTCGTAAATGAAATAAATTATTGACTAAAAGCATTGCCATATTTCTTAGAGGACAGTTTTTTAATTATTTACAATTTTCCGTTGTAAAAAAAAATATATATATATAGAAATAAAATAACGAATGTTTTATTGTACGCCGTGGGTTTATGTTGGATATTTTACACTCCGCGTCTTTGCCCGCCGCGAGATTTGCTCACAAAAAGAAAATAAAATAAATGGAAACAAAATTAAATTATATCTATTTTTTCAGTTTCCCTAAATGTGTGTCAACATCATGTGTCAATTTTTTTTCTTGTTCCAAACCATTTAACTTGAACATAAGTGCTTCAATTTATGTAAATCATGAATCAGAATCCAATTTTGGAATTGGATTCTGATTCATGATTTTGGAATTCATCAGATTTTGGAATCAGAATCATGCAGCCAATCAATTATTTTTAACTTCCATTTCTCCAATTCATTTCATTTAAATAATAAATCTTTTATATAAATTAAAAAAAAATGCATGTAATATTTAGACATCTAATCAAAATACGTGCAAGCAGGCGCGGATCCAAGGGGGGGCGATGGGGGCGATCGCCCCTCCCAAAAGGTCCCAAAATACATTGAAGGTGTTACCACCCCCACCCGTCGCCCCACCCTCCCACCCAAATTTAACATTGCGGGATAGGGCACCGCCCCCTCCAAAGCCGCGCGCTGGATCCGCCCCTGCGTGCAAGTATGCTGCGATTAATTAAAGTGACTTAAAAATCAAAATTATGTTTTACTTAGGACCATTTGAGCTAAAATCAAATGTAAAATGTATTTTTTTTTCTATATTTAGCACATATTAAAATATACTATTACTATTATTGTATGTTATTGAGGGTGCGTGTGGTTAATGGATTTGGGGAGGTAAAAAGACATGCAAGCGAAGGTGTGACGGCTATGAGTTCCCGAGTTGAAATAAATTTCATTTTCTTATTTGCTATTAATCTCACTTCTCGTCTAATTCCCTTCTATTTTGCACCATTTTAGAGAAAGAAAAGAGAGAAAGAGACGTACGAGATTTTTTTCTTTTATTGAACATAAAATGTTAGAAATATTGTCTTCATTTTATCTTCACTTTGAGCGAAGAAGATGTGCTTTTGAAGTATAAAGATTAGGTTTAGGCGTGTAAAGGATGAGTTGAAGACGTAATTTTTCAACTGGGGTACCGTGGTGTCAGAGAGAGCTTCCCCGACCAGAGCGAGCGAGGAAGGCGAAAGACGACGCACTGAGGCATACTCGCATTTAGCTGCGTGCCAGCAGAAAGAGGGGGGGGGGGGGGGGTAATGGAGCAGAGACTGATGTGACGTCACACCACGGCGCTAAAGGCGCCTACGATGAGCGTGTTCAGCATTTGATACTTGAGGAACCGTATACGTAACTTATATAATGTACATGAGTATATAATATAATTATATGTACATATAAGTATATAATGTACTTCTCATCATAATTATATATCAAGCTCAACTTATAGCTTCAGAATTCTTAAAATAGATTGAAGTTAACGTAATAATAATCTATACATGACCCAGGGATGTATGATACTATTGCAAAAAATTAATTAACGTTTGTGTTCAATCACTTTGATATCGGTGTCACTACAATGATTGATCGACTGCTATCACTAAATGTAATATACTCTGTGTTTGACACCTGCAGCGTCCAATATAGTTTGGTTAACATTAATCTTTTATCACGGATGAAATATTTATACATTTCAGCCATTCTCATTTAATTTTTATTTCTATAATAATATTAAAGTAATTTTCAAAAATATCACACACCAATTTATTTAGAATTGTTATGACAACATCCAACAATTAAGCTATAAACAGGTAAAATCTAATTAATTACGTGCAGTTTGTGACATTTCCCGACATGATGGGATTTTAAAACTTGACGCCGTGGACCTTTAAATGCAGTGTGTTGTGCGCAGAAGGATATTTTAAGCTCCCCCTACCTCTTAGAAATTTATTATGCGTAAAAATAACACCGTCACTGCATGAGCGTTCAACTAGTGAATGAGAAAAATTAACAAAATAAGATGAGATTGTGTCACATGGACACGATTAGTTAAAATGACATTGTTAAGACAGAAAGATTTAACTCTGATAAATAATTGAAGTTTTAAATTTATTTTCATTTTTATCCATTTATTTGTAATTTCAAACTGACAAAACTCATTTTCATACCAAAAATTATAGCAGTTTTTTATTGGTGGATTTTTTGTTATTATCAGTGAAATCACAAGAATGGAAGGGGATTAAGTTGATGGAATTTTTAACTTCTCTGTAGCACTGTAGCAACCATCTTCGATTATAAAATAGATATTGCCTCTCTGCTAACTCCTATAGTACGTCACATATTGCCCTCCGTCCTTATGGCAAAGAGATGCGGAACATAAGATATAATATATGTTATACGGAGATGGCCCACAACTAGTCCATAAGATCATATTTTTTTACACGGATATACTCCTAAGAGCTTACAGCTCGTGGCGGGGTTATGGTAATGGATAAAGTAAGGAAAAGATGGTGGCCACGGCCTGTTATACGTCCCAGCATTCACTGAGGTGAGACTGAGGGAACCGTGGAAAACTTCAGTCAAGACAGACACTTCTACTTTTTATCAATGGACCATAAGTAATTTCCAAAGCCTGGGGAATCACACACACAAGTGCATCACTGCACTGGGTGGAAAGCGAGATGAATTTACCTCATGGAAGGGATAATTTTTACTTGAAACGGTCACCCATCCAAGTACTAACCACGCTCAACGTCAACCTCAAATCATTGTTTTTAAATATAATTAAATAATATTTAATTATATATTAATAATACTGAATAGAACTATAGTTATAAAATATGACAAATTTTGTTTCATTTTGAAATAATTATAAATTACATAATTATTTTTTGAAGGAGCCCTTCGTAAATTCAGATCAGTTTGATTTTTCATGTACTGTAAGATCATCTAATTGTTTTGTAATGACTCGGTTGTGCAGTTACGACTAGATTTATTTTAGTGATTAACTTAACAGTAAAGAACTGAACGAAAATTTAGTTTAAGATCTAATTACTTGAAGTAATTGAATTATGAACAATTTAATTTTTTAAATTACTTATTTCAGAGCTTGTTCCAAAAGGAAACTCTTAATAAAATGACATATTTCCAAATCAAATAAAGTGAGGGTAAAGAATTGTTGATAAATCCAAAGAGTAAAACAAAACACCCCTTGACTAGATTTGTCGTAACGAAAAGCAGAAGTCGTAAATGTCGTGCTATCAGCCGGCTGATTTAGTTAGAGCAATTTGCAGGCCGCTATCACAAGCTGCTTCAGTGGTCAGTTAATATGAGGTCACATACAACACTTGCACTACGTGTACTACTTGCATGGACTGATATCTAATATACCAGAGTTGAAATAAATTTCATCTTTTATTCGCTAAGCTCTGTCCTCGTCTAATTCCCTCTTATTTTGCACCATTTTAGAAGAAAAAATAGGGAAAATGATGAGGTTACGTCGTTTTTCCTTTTCTTGAGCATGGCATAAAATGTTAAAAAAAATTATTTCCATTTTGACATGACTTTTAGTGCAAAGGAAATAAAATGTGTTTTTGAGGTATAAAAAGATTAGGTTTACAAGTGTAAAGGATGAGTTGAAGATGTAATTTTTCAACTAGGGTGTAATATTTTGGATCCGAGAACGTTCGAGGATTCTTTGCCTTTTTTCTGTTTTTGCTTTAACTAAACCCCGTTGTTAGGTACTGCTTACAAATAACTGAATTTAACTTCCCGGCTCTTCGTGAACCTGAATATTACTTAGGAAGTCTCTTCCAAACCGGGGCAGCCATGGCCTACAGCAATTCGTTGGTTGTGACTGAGAAAACCATGGAAACCTCAGTCAGGATGGTCGGCAATTGATGGAGGATGCCATCAATCATCTCCCGGATGCACGAGTATTTTTTAGCAACTGCCACTTGTGAAAAGTTTGGTGGAATCGAACTCACGAACATCGGATTACGAATCAGTTTTCTGTAATATAATATTTTTATTAAATATATAACCTGGACCATTGGTCTGATAAACTTTTGATAATTATTTGGTCGACAAATTGTTTCTTTTGTTGGTATAATTAATTTGCGTATACACTCAAGTATCGGTGTAGTAACAAAAACCGTCCGAGTGTTTGTTGGCTACCAGACGCACCAGCTGACGGAGTGGTGCTACTGCGTGGTGCCAAGTGACACACCAAGGCGTCAACTAATGTGATTTATCATTTTCATGCTTCATTTTTTTTTTTTTTTGTGTTTCAATGTGTAGGTAAAGCCTCCTCCGTCTTGGTCACTGTGGTGACATCCCGCGTGGGCGCAGCTTGTGCAACTGTTCGATCAGAACAATACGTGTCCGAACTGCACTCCTAATTAGGACACCTATCCTTACGATAAAGGGGGGAAGTGCAGATTCGCTCGCGAGTCTAACACAGTATTTGAAGTTCCAATTTGGGCATATGTTGCCTTAATAAATTAACATAAATTTGTGTTTGATTATGTTAACACCACCATAAAAATGTCCGATCCATACTTTAACATGGCCGGATTGGACATTATTTTTATTGGAATTTTTATTTTCCCCGTGTGTTCGTCGCGATTTCCAGTGATTAATGGGGGCGATTTATGAGAGTTATCCAGAAAGTTATTTAGATACTTTACTAACCGCGGTTAGCACCAGCCTAATTCAATCACTCTAAACGTGGTTAGTGAGAAACCTGGAAAACTCACTTCGAAAATCGCGCGAATTCCATTACATTACGCTGTAAACATTTGTCCTATTTTGTAACGTAAGCAAAAATTGACGTGAAAAGAAATTAAATATTTACCTTTTGTAACATGTAGCGACACGCGTCAAGTACCCGGGGTTATCACAACTTTATTATATGAGAGGACAATTAAAAGCGTGCAAACTGAAAAAGTGTTTGTATGTACAAATTACGTACTGACTATAACGCAGCATGAATTTTCCCCTGTTATATGATAAGCAAAGTCAGACATGAATATTAATTAATTTAATTTATGATCGGAAGTATTCGGCTCGTGTTGAGCCAATCAGATCTTTCGTTGCAAACTGTCAACCAATGACCGAGATCATTACAAATACGATGAAAACCTTTTGTACTGTACTGTACATAATTCACGTTTTATAACTAATCAACTTAGAAACCAATTTATGTTGTTTTTTTTTTAATCAAACGATAATGATGGTTCAAATAGAAAAATGACGTAACAAGGGATTTAAATTCTTATTTGGTTACCTTTGGGTGCACATGTATTTACATGTATATTCCTGTTTATGTTCAGGTAAACGACCCGGATGCGCTTGTCAGGATGTACGCTGGAATTTTTTTTTTTTAGATCTTGTACAGGCCTGTACGTGAACCTGCAAATATAGCACGTTGTTAGTGCCATTAAATTTAGCCAAAACAATAACATTGAATTAAACACCAAGTGAAACTTGTGCACTTGAAAACTTAATATACTCAATGTTTAATAATATATGAAAATATTAATTCCAATTTGACCACTCTTTCGAATGCTTATATTTGGACTTATATGATGTGCACCGATGACAGAATAAGCACATTAGAATTAATTAAACCAGAATTAAATCTTCTCTACGTACTAAAAATAATATTTAAAACATGTATGAACATGTTTTTTTATAAATTGTGTACATATATAATGTATAATTTATATTCAAACCGTTTTTCATTTAAAAATGATTTTGAAAAATAATATTAATTTTTTTTATCTCTTTCATGGACAATAATAATTATAAGATTACATGCATGTATACCGGCCATTTGTATGCTGGGCAATCTTGGGCGATTAAAAAAAAAAAAAAAAAAGTCCTACAGAGCAGCAGAAGAGCTCGGTTCGTTAAAGCAAGTAGACTACTTGCAAAATATCACCAATCAACTTGGAATGAATACATCGA
Organism: Siphlonurus alternatus; assembly: GCA_949825025.1. Taxonomy (NCBI): domain Eukaryota; kingdom Metazoa; phylum Arthropoda; class Insecta; order Ephemeroptera; family Siphlonuridae; genus Siphlonurus; species Siphlonurus alternatus. The sequence continues at coordinate 68,230,881 of OX463788.1, forward strand.
ATTTTGTGCAAATTGTACATTTTTTTTAATTATAGTTATTAAAATATGCATATGCGTGTACTCTATTATATAATTAATTAAAGTCAGTGTTAATGTGTGGTGCTGCATAAAAGTTCAAGGAGCGGTGGAGATTGCCCAGCATGCATATGGTATGTAAAAGTACAGCAACTTATTATGTCTACTTCGACTGATAATATTTATATATTAATATATTATTATTGTAAGATTACATATTAATATAATTAGTTGAAATTCCAATGATGTTGATTTCCTTTCTGAAAATATTTTCCATTAATTTAATTCTGAAATACCTCATGATAAATTAGCTACATTTAATTCATAACTTGGCTATGAGATCAACATTTCATAAGTTAATAAAACAATATATATTCAACAGTTTTGATGAATTAAATTCTAACTTTTCATATTATTTATGCAAATATGTTGCTGCACTTGAATATAATGATGTTGATACTGAATAATATATCATAGACTCATCTTACATGAATGCATATATTAAGAAAAGTGCATCTTAGTGTGAATACTGTGTACTGTGTTGCACCACCGCGGTGTCCTATTGTTGCACTCCTGCACATTAGAATCCCCCTCCTTGCATGTATCAAAAAAGCTCGTGCGCCTCGTTCACTTCCAATATTTCCATATGACGTGTTTTCTCACGTGTTGCATCTAAAATTACAAACAACATATTAAAAAAGCGTGTATATATGCTTGAAAACATCATATTATGTACTCCTTGCTCTTTTGATCCTTCTTTCATGTATTGTAACATACTGTATATTATATATTTTATATATATAGTTATACCTGAATATTACTTCTTTGAGGATTGAAGAAGCTGGTTTTTACACTCTGTCACTAGAGTATTCAGTGTAATGGGGTATCGACCTCAAACTTTTTTATTTCAGAAATGGATACAAGATACAAAGTTATACCACTCTTACTTTTTTCAGATTTTTTAGAGCCCGGGAACTATTTTTAAAAATTATTGAAAGTACAGAGAAAATGACACCTCTGGACGCCTCTCTTAATAAAAGGATAGGACCTAAAAGGGGCATGGGTTCAAACCCAACCGCGGCAAAAGTTTTTAGCAATATACTTTTAATTCCCTCTAAAAAATTAAAAAATGTGAAAAAAATCAGAGTGTCATAACTTTGCATCCTCTATCCATTTCTGCAATTAAATTTGAGGGCAATTCTGTAGAATATGTACGGATGTGTAACTATTTGTTTCTTCTATTTTTTTTTTTAATTTGTTGACTATTTGTTTACATGGTATTGGTGACGATGTGTATTGAATTTAAGGATTGTATGCATGTTTTTATCACCGATATCCCTTGATACCTCTTTTATGTTATCACCCATAAGGCCTGTGTGTATGGACATTTTATATGGTCCCTATACTGTATTAATGACATCGAATGTATTCAATATATTGTCCAATCCTGAAAACGGAACTATTTATACTAGCAAGTGCATGGCCATATTGCTTGACTTCGGTGATATGACGAGGCTGGATCAAATGCACTTCGCCCCTCCTCCCACTTATTTAAATTATTTAAAGTACGTTAAAAGACAAAGAGAGCAATCATTTTTTAACTCTAGGATCCTCTAGTTGGCTGTGACCAGATCAAAATTGAGGCTTCAAGTGTTCCCCCGCGGGAAAATTTTCTCCATAAGCCACCATGTTAGAAAATTTGACTTTTTTTCTCAGTAACTATAAGAGCTATTAATTTGAAACAATCTCTAACCCCCCTACCCCATTTAGGGGTCTTTTGATAACGAATAAAAAACTTATTTTCCTTTACAAAATTTCTCTAATGCCAATCGAAGCATTTTTTTTTTTTTGTTTACAAAATAGTTTTGGGTAAGTACATGGGAACACCACAAAATCAGCTGACTTGAAACCTCTATAATGGTCCTCCACCAAAAAATGCTGGGACTTTTGTCACAAGTCATCATTGTTGTTTTGCGATTGTTTGCGAAGCAATTGTGCCGTGATGGTCGTATTTGATAAAGAAATTTAAGACTGATATTTATTAATATAATTTACAGAAGACAGAAAACAATGCCATATGTTTTGAAGTATGATTTACAATTCAATGGTCCATCTCGTATAAAAATATTATTGTAAGTTTAAATTCTTTAATAAATTGTTATTGTTTTAAAGCATATAAATTTCATACTGGAATATTATTTATAATATAATATATAGAGGTCACCTGCACACTAATCAGCTGTTTGGATTCATTATCGCTCGCTATAATTGCATTCTTTTTCCCTCAAGGTAGAGATAACGTCGATCAGCTCTCTTTTTAGCTCAATTTGATTAACATGTAAACCTTAGCAAATTTACAAAAATTCTGAAAATTTTTTGAAAGGCAGATATTAGTGCCTAAAAGACATAAAAAATGTTTCAAAACAATTTAACGATTCGATTTTTTTTAATTAAGTTTTAAGTTTGTAAATCCTATGCTGTGCGTGTTAACGAAACTCTCAAAATATCTTTTTTTTTTTTAATAATAGTTTTGGTCGACAACTATTTTTCTTTGATAGCATTGGTTCTTCTTGTCACCATTTATGAAAGAAAATTCTAAGAGAAATGATGTGAATAGCCAGGAGAAATTAATTTCGAGACCAACTTTAGCACGTATCTGCTATGCCGCTGACAATGTTTTGCCTACACAATCGTGACTTCATATTGTTTTATGACGCATGGTGAAAGACTCGTATTGTAGACTTGGTGGGTAATTAGTAAGTAACCCAATAATTGTGCTTATTTACATTTTTTTATTAAAAATTTTAAAAGGCTTCTTGTTATAATTTCATGTATCATTATTACGTTTGAGTGAAATCCATGACTTATGGCCGCTGCTAGAGTTGCCTGGCCCACGTATATTTGTGAGGAGTACACTATATACTGTCACGACTGACTGTGACACACAAGGCGGGAGGAATGGAGCTAGGTTCGCCCACAGTACATGCAAACTCAGGGGGGTCGAACTTCCCTTCTCGATCCCTTCTTTGTGTTGTCATTTATTGAACGTATGATCACTGATTGTTTGATGACACGTTTTAATGGAATTAGATAAATTAATCGGACAACAATATTTTTTATATTAAATAAATGTTTCTTTTGTTCCTTGAATTCTTGTTCATTTAAAAAAATACATATACATAATATATATAATAAATTTATCATTTATATTTACCTTTAAAAAGATGAGCATTTAATGATATAAATATTTTATCTTGCAACATTAGCGCAAAACCTGTCAAATTTTCCCTTCTAATTATTTATGTTAACATTAATAAATATATGACTATAATGTTCAACTCGGAAGAGAAGAACCGTTGTGATGGTGTATATTTTCGTAATAAGAAGTCGCCGATAAAACATAATAAACGAGTCAGCACCAAACTTTGTGAACTATGACATTTAAAGTAGAGTGAGCGATTTCATTTTATGGGATATATTATTTTCTAAAAATAGTTTAACCTGCCTTCTATTGAGAAATGAAAACCAAAAAATTCCATCTCAAATAGTTTCACCACAAAAAATTCCCAAAGTTGGTGTTTTGGAGGCCTTTAACATGCATCCTTATGGAACAGAAAACAGCTTTTTACTCCAACTTTGTCTGAACTATGGTACCAATTAAAAAATACGTACGTAATCTATGATGAATTCTTTAATGGATTTTCAAATAATTTTTTTTTTTTTACGGAGCCGTTTTTCCGAAAAAAAAAATAATAAAATTTTTGCGGGTTAATTCCCATAAGGATTTTCCATATATTTTTCCGGACAAACGGCTCCGTAATTTTTTTTTTTTTTTACTTGAAAATCCATTAAAGAATTCATCATAGATTAAGTACATATTTTTTAATTGGCACCATAGTTCAGACGAAGTTGGAGTAAAAAGCTGTTTTCTGTTCCATAAGGATGCATGTTAAAGGCCTTGAAAACACCAATTTTGGGAAATTTTTGTGGTGAAGCTATTTGAGATGGAATTTTTTGGTTTTCATTTCTCAATAGAGGACGAGATAAACTTTTTTTAAAAAATAAAATATTCAAAAAAATGAAATCGCTCACTCTACTTTAAGTGCACTATTGTTGTAAGATAACAATAATTTATATATAAAGTATTTTCTTAATTTACAGGCTGTCAATCAAAATTATTAAAAAAGAAAATATAAAAATAAAGGCAATTAAAACTCACAAAGTTGATTGATGATCAAAAAGTATTATCATTAATTATTCAAAATGTTTGCTTTATAATTTGTTGATAACACTAATTACCTGCACACATGAGACTTGTTGATTAAGTCTTGCAATTCCCATCGGTATTCGCACCATCTGAAAGGTCACGTAATACGAGCTAGCGTATAAACTAGCTAATCATTCATTTCTATGATATATAATAGGGTGGGACTTTCTTGCGTAGTATGTCAATTGCAAGCCATCATATTGAAATAAAACATAAATCAAATATTTGTTTTTCTGCTCGTAAAGATCAATGAACCTAAAAATGACACGCTCCCGCCACATTGCTCCTTAATCTCTTGTCACTCATGTAGCCTGCAAAAACTTGTTTCTTTTTGTATGCTCCCCCCTCCCCCCTCCTGTCTGACCTTAGCTACATGGACCTTTTTTTAAATCCCTTCTCATCGAAATTAAATCCCAACAATCCTAACAAAACTTGTGACTTTCTTGGAATTTGTAGTTTAGTAACATTAAACGTAACATATTTATATTACAGTTTAAAAACATATTATACTAATAAATTATACATACATAATTTTTGGTATTAATCCGACATTAATATTGATGGGTTAACTGAAGCGTTAGTATGAATTTAAAGAATACACACACACAAAAAGCTAATCGCTTAAGGGGTATTAGTATGTCAGCATATATGTATTATATGCTGTAATATATATTATTATAATGAGTTATGAGCTCTATAATTATCTACTTTTATTTGACATTTTCATTGAATGAACCGAAAGGAATCTACAACTCACTTACAATACAGATTTACGGGACGCGATGACGAGGCCCCCCCCCCCCCCGGTCATGCATCCCCCAAGGCAGCCACCATGAATCAGCTGCTCCCAACACAACATTATCTAATGACAGCAGTAAATGACCATCGCCGCAATGACAACACAGGTCTACTCACGTCATCAGTGTGTGCAAAAACAAAAAAAAACACCACTTTTAATCAATTTATTCTTTTCGTTTCCTTTTTGAATTTATTAATCCAATTTATGATGACTTAGAACAAAAAAAAATACTCACTGGGTCTATTTTTTGACTTTTCAAAAGCATTTGATTGCCTCCCCCCCCCCCCAATATATTTATCTCCAAACTTCGCGCAATGGGCTGTGAAGAGAATAGTATAAAACTTTTTGAATCATATCTTACTGACAGATATCAGTACGTTGAAATTAAATCTGAATTAAATGGAGACCTAAATCATGTCTATAAATCAGCTCTCATGCCCGTTACCCTTGGAATTCCCCAGGGAAGTAAGATAGGCCCCCGCATTTACAATTTTACTACTAATGATCTTGACTAGAGGCGCTGCGATCGCCGTGAAAAGTCGTACTCTCTTCGTCATCTATAACGTTTTATTTGAAAATTTGCTTTAAAGTTAATCAAAATCTTTCATAATTTTGTTTTGTCAGGTGTATACGCTATAACAGTTGGTATTGAAACTGCCTCATTGTAACAAGTGTTAAAGCTTTAAAATGGTTTTTCTTCTACCACTTCTCGGCAACCAAGGCTACTGCAATGAACACCAAGGAGCAGCAAAGCAACAAAACCATACAGTCATTTATTGTATTAAAATAGCTTAATATGTACAGTCGTCCCCTTGGAGATTTTTCCATTTGCAGCCTTTTTAATCACCATGTCCTGTGTTATTCTTACGGGGCATGTTGATTTACAAGGCCGCAAAGGAAAATTTTCCGAGGCGATGACTGTGCCAAATTTATGGAATAGTGTACTCTGCAGGTACATTTTTATAAATTTATAAGAAACGCAGTATCGTTAAATTTATAATTGACATTAAAATGGTTTAAATATTTCAATTAATTATTATAACACCTGTAATATTATATGAAAGATATATTAAGGAATGAAAAATGTGTGAAGTGGTTTTCTGTTTATTTTTTTCCTTACTGACACTCAAGTTTCCACGTGAAAAATTGAGATGGCCTGGCGAGACAAAAAAAAAAAAAAAAAAGAAGCCCACGCGTCCTTGCTACTTCATAGAGATTGGAATGCGATAGGCTGGCTGGCTGGCCGTGGCCACTGCGCTCACATGGATGCTGCTGGCAGGATCTGAGGCCAGCGTATGGCAGACCGCGAGCGGCTTTATGAGCAAAATGTTACACCACCAGCGGTCACTGTAAAATCAACAATGGACAAATTTAGTGTTGTACGATAAATTACTTTAGCAACACAAATTCTTGATTCCACCCGAGTTGAAATAATTTTCATCTTTTATTCGCTATTTTAACTGTCGTCTAATTCCCTCTTAATTTGCACCATATATTTTACAGGAAGAAGAGATTACGTCTTTTTCCCTCTTCTTGAGCACAAAATGTTAGAAATATTGTCTTCATTTCATCCTCACTTTGAGCGAAGAGGAAATAAGATGTGTCTTAGAGGTAAAATGATTAGTTTTAGACGTGTAAAGAATGAGTTGAAGATGTAATTTTTCAACTAAGGTAGTTTTTTATACCGTTTATAAAATCAATGTAAACTAGTTTTAGTTTGTCGTAGAAAAAAATAGATTTTTTTCCTTGTTATGGAGCAACCTAGAAGTTATTTTGAGTTGTATATAATTAATCAAGATACAATCAGATCAATTCCATTCTTTTTTATATAATTGTTATGCTTTTTAATTTAAAATGGTTCAAAAGAATGCAGGATGAAAATTAATTGAATACAGCTCTCATAATTGAAACAACACTTGTTTAACAATGCATGTTGTTGTTGCGGTTATTATTGAAGGCTCGCGGTCTTTGACCGCATCTCGGAATATTATCATAGCTTTGAGCGGAAATGACGAAATGAAAAATTTAAAATTTAAAAATTTTGCAAAGTTTATATCAACAGTCACTTAGCGATTAATCTCAGTTACTGCTGGAGTCGGAGAATATTTTCCTACGACAAAAACGAAAAAAATGAATTTGAAAAAAATCGAAAATACTCTTAAATTTAATCGCTTATGGTTTGAGAAGATTCAAGGGCGGTTTAACCATTTCCGGTTATAACTGTCCATAAGGCCAATGTTAAACTTTTACCTCAGTTTTCTCAAAACTAATAGGGCAGATCCATTTCAAAATTTGTATGCCACCTATTGATGGCGAGTTCAAAGTTCTCTGCAAGTCTTGTTCAATTCAAGGGAGTCGATTCCGAGATCTCAATCAACTGAAGTCAATCCTTAAAACAAAAAAAGGATAAAAAAAATGAAGAAATTTTGACTCATTTTGGTGTCTTTACAAAAAAAAAAAGCTGCCTTTCAATTGTAGAATTGACGTTTAAGTTATTAACAAAATTGCTTAATTTAACAAATTATTTTCAAAGTATATAATTATGTTGGCAATAATTAAGAGAATTTGGTCAACAAAATAAAACATTTTAAGTAATTATAGAGTGACTCCTGGCTGCAGATAAATTTTGTATACTGTACATGTTATGAATACTGTAGAGTTTTTTTTTTTTTGCCTTTTTTTTTAACTTCACTCAGAAGAGTAAGGAAGTAAAAGCAATCTTTTTAAAGACGTTCCAAGAGCGAGTACAAAGCCGAAATAAATTTAGCGATTCCGTAGCATATGCGGAAAACTTGCTTCTTTAATACGACATATAAAAAATAGTGATGAAGTTCAACTATACTGTGCGTGGAGTTTATATTTTTAATTTCCAGTGCGTTACTCGTACGTTTAAATAGCAATTTCTATTCAATTCGAATAGCATTGTTCCTAGTAAGTGATATTTGAATTACAGTGTATTTACTTTAAGTATGATATAAATATATGTTTTTATTTGATATTGCTTGATGTTATTTTCTGGTATAACATCACAGCTATATTAAGCCGGTATTACACGATACAATTTTTTTAATTATTGTATACAATTTTTCCTTACAAGAAAACTTGAACTCCATTTGTTTGTATGGAGATGAAATTTTCTTGCAAGGAAAATTTGTATCGTGTAAAGCCGGTATTACACGATACAATTTTGCATACAATTTTCCCTTACAAGAAAATGTCATCTCAATACAAACAAATGGGGTTAACGTTTTCTTGTAAGGGAAAATTGTATGCAAAATTGTATCGTGTAATACCGGCTTAAAGCCTATATTACACGATACAATTTTTCCTTGCAAGAAAATTTCCTCTCAATACAAACAAATGGAGATTAAATTTTCTTGTAAGGAAAAATTGTATACAATAATGAGAAAAATTGTATCGTGTAATATCGGCTTTATACCGGCATTATAATGATTTTATTTTGTGTTACAAGATTGTATCAACGTTTAATTTTATTTGCATAAGATGCAGTTTATAATAGTGATGCTGCACTTTTCTGCATGGCTACACAAAATTCCTTGTATAATCATTATAAATTACAACGTAATTAATGTGTTGTATAGTATACATACTTAGAAAGTCAAGTAATATATTATTATCTAGAAAACATAATTATATTATATAATCAATATATATTCAATGAAATTTACGTATTAAACAAAAATTAATTTTTATTCTAAAAAATAAAAAAAAAATCACAACAGAACAGAAAAATGATAAATAAATAAATAAATAAATAAATAAATAAATAAAGAAATAAATAAATATTTTCAATGTTCTAATCTTCTTTCAATTCTTAATATTTTTTAAGAAAGTTCAGAGATAAGCCATATAAAAAGTAAGAGATAAATTTTATTGTTCTTTTTAAACTTGAAGTTCACTTAAAAAAGGTAAAAATATAATTTTAATGAAGTTTTTGCATAGCAAAATGGCTATAGATTTATTTGCTAAAAAACTGTCAAACACAATTAAACACTATATAAAATTTAATCTACAGCTATAATAATATTTATGTTTAGCCGGCATTACGCGATACAATTTTGCATACAATTTTTCCTTTACAATAAAAGGTTTTAACTCCATTTGTTTGTATGGAGATGACATTTTCTTGAAATGAAAAATTGTATGCAAAATTGTATCGTGTAATACGGCAGACTTTATTTATAAAATATTCTTTATGTTGCAAGGCCTTGAAATGAGTAAAAAATTTGCAAAATTTGTTAATGTGATTAATTACATTATCCGATGAAGTACACTTGTCATGATAACCAGTTTTTGAAGGTGAGATTTGCACATTAATTGAAGCCGCACGTGCTAGGCAGACAGCAGCGCCGCGGGTGGACGTTTAAAGAGGCTCGCGGACCACCGTGCTACCGTCACCCATCACTGTCACCCGCGTGGTGCCGCGTGTCTGTGGGTGGCAATCCTCCGTGAATGTACGAGTGGTCCGTAGGTTATCGCTTATCGCCAGTTATCAAAATTGAACGACAAAATAAGTCAATGTGTGATAAAATGCAGAGGACAGATAACCAAAGTCAAGCAACGCAGACGTTGTATAGGTGACCACCAACACTATCAACTAAAATCAAACGCTTTTCACACCCACAGGTAAATTTTTGTGCTTTTCACTAACAATGGAGTATCGACCTCATAATTTTTATTGCAGAAACGAATAGAAGATGCAAAAAGTTACACAAATCTGATTTTTTTAGATTTTTTAAAGCCCGGGAAGTATTGCTAAAAAGTTTTGCCAAGGTTAGGTTTGAACCCATGCTCCTTTGGGTCCTATTATTAAGAGAGGCGTCAAGAGGCGTCACTTTCTACTCATAATTTCTGTACTTGCAATATTTTTTAAAAATATTTCCTGAACTCTAAAAAATCTGAAAAAAATCAGAATAGCATAACTTTGCACCCTCTATCTGCAATAAATTTTGTTGAGGTCGATTTACAATTATAAGTGGTTTCCTTGGATTTGGACACTTCCGGTTCATTGACAGAAGCTGCAAATCCACCATGCGATTATCTCTGAAGTTTCCACGTATCCCTCAGTCATAAATAAATTTGCAAGAAGACCGTGACCATCCCATTCTGGTTGATCTGTTGGAATGCAGGAAAGAAGTTAGGGTTTTGGAAGGTTTGGCTTAGTAAGTAATTATTTCGAGTAAGTATATAGAATTATACCCAATTGTGGTTTGATGCGAAAAAAAAAGTGTAGACAACTTTTTATGCAATTAATTATAAAAAAAAAAGAAAAACGAAGCTGGTATTAATAATTTTTATTACCAACGCAATTAAATTTATTTAAAATACAATTTATGACTTAATTTGATACAAAAATGTTGTGAAACCATTTAAAATGTTATATATATATATATATATTCTCGGATAAAAAATAAATCAAAATCAAAACAGCCATGAAAATTATGATTTTTTTTTATCCTTTTCTCACTGCTATTAAATTTTATCCGACTGATAAAAGGTGATACTTAACAGCTAAGCAACCTTTTTATATCTACAATTCCTAACGCTGTGAAATTAGGATTTCCGAAGTCTTGCGGTTTCAAACTTAGTGAGTAATTAGAAGTACCCAAAATTGTGGTTTGATAAAAAAGTAATTTAAAACAGTATATTTATAGTTTTTACCGTATTTTGACTATAAAACTTAAAGTATTGAAAATTTCTTGGCTTATATGCAATCTATGCAAATGCTAGAGCTAGGCACTGTACGAGACCCCCTTGTACTGTATATGATACAATATAATTATAACAAATTCTATTTTATTTTTCTATGTACTTCTAGAGATTGAAAAACAAAAACCAAGTTCACATTGTTTGTTATGGCACATTTTGTAATTCTGTAAAGTAAGAGAACCAATTTCCTTCACGTTTTACTGAAATTTCAACTCTATACTGAACCAGATTTTTTTTTCTCATTTAAGCGGCTTGATTGAATTAGTCCCAAGTTCTGTCAGTTTAATCGAATAGCTACAGAGGACAAACTTAAATACAAGCTACAACGATTGCACGGCAACTTGTAATCTCTTCTCGGGCTGTGAATTACAAACATGTACAAGCTTGTTGAAATGTACTCTACTTTGTACAAGGTGTAATTGTAATTTAATTTATTGTTACGTATAATATAGGTACACATTAAATTTTGTTAACATGATTTTACATCAACATTGTTTAATCATTTTAAACAAGAAGAAGAAAATTTAAATTATGTTATACTTGCAGTATATACTATTAAAAATAATCAACACTTTTTTGATGATAAAGTTGAGATGAGCAAACAAAACAACAAATCAAATAATTTAAAATATAATAATTTTTTGATAAAATCTTATATGATTTAAAAAAAGTTTAACAAGCTATATATATATATATTTTTTTTTAATATATCCAGTAAGTAAAAAAAAGTGTAGGTACTTTTCCAACTTCCATTACAATATTTGTTGAATATTTATTCAATTAAACTTAAATTCAAAATATTTATTCAAACATGCATCAAATTATTATGCAGTTATTTCTTCGAGTTAATATTCTATATTTGCCGAAAATCATTATTGCCATTTATTTGGATAAAATAAAAAGTATAATAAACAAACAAACGGAAATGCTACTCTAATCCGCTGCAAAGAAATTGTTCATTAAAAAGAATGAAATATTATAATTATGAACTAAAAATATCGTTCATTGTTTTGTAAGTTATGTATTTATATAATATAATTACAGAGTTACAGTATATTATAATGGAGTATTTACCTCAATTATTTTTATTGCACAAATGGTTAGAGGGTGCAAAGTTATGCTACCCTGATTTTTTTTCAGATTCTTTAGAGCCCGGGAACTATTTTTAAAAAGAACTTTTTAAAATACTTCCAGGTCTGTAAAAAATCTGAAAAAATCAGGGTAACATAAATTTGCACGCTCTATCTATTTCTGCAATAAAAAAAATTGAGGTCGATACTCCATTATAAATATAGATTATATTTATTAAAAAAAGATAATAACAACATTATTATTGTTTCAACAGTTAATACATTAGTTTAACGTTTAAGACGTTGTTTTTATGTTTTAAAAAAATTAGCTTTGTAATATTTTAAAAACAAAGAAACGATGAATTTTTTTATGCAAGTGTTGCATACAAAAGTGCATATAAAGTGATATGCAGCAACCGCTGATCGTCAGAAGGAACCGCGGCCTTCAAGATCCAGGAAGGTTGGTGGCACCAACTATTATGAAGCACTGTTTGTAATTACCCGCTTGGTTCTTCCATATATGGGCCTATCATAATAAGTCTTCTTTTTATTAAGTTGCTGCTACGTCTGACAAGAATTTAGCAGCGAAGAAGTTAGATCCGAGCTTGTGATTGGAGATGCTACAAAACACTATTAATTAATTTAAGATTAAATTAAGTTTTTATAACTTAAAAAACACAGCAGACAAGATTAGAATACGTAGAACAAATCAATTTACGTGTATGGAATATTTTCATACTTAATTTCCTATTTAAATTATAATGAATAACAAATTAAAATGTGTGTTGTTGATTTTTTTTTTTTAACTTTACTTCTAAAAATTTGAAAGCAGTATTAAAAGCGATACTAATGCTTTAATTGATCGAAATTATGAAAGCGTAAAGTCAGCGTATAATTAACTTAAAAGTACTTGATGGCTTACTGAAAAATAGTTTACAATTATACTGTCTCTTGATCAAAAACTTTATACATGCTAATTGATTCGTTTGGACTAAGGTAAATGTAGATCGCATTTGTTAATTAAGTAAAGTATTTAAGTAAGCACTTAAGTAAATTACTTCCATTTTACCACTATATTATAATAATAATAATAATTTTATTCTGATAAATTGGTTGTACATTACAACATATATCACGTCATTACAATAAATTATTTTAACCCTGCAAATAAAGTAATAAAGCTTAACTATACAATACATATTTATCTAAACTAAATAAAAATCATACATTAATCATATATTCCTAGTTTCTGAATTACAATATGTAATTACAATCACTCTACAAGACAATTTTCAGACAACTTATATAGATAAAAAAATTTTTTTGAATAAAACTCTTTTTTATCAATACTGATTTTAATTTTGTATTAAATAATTTATCACTTTCAATATTTCTAATACATGCAGGCAAAAAATCAAAAAAATTTGCAGACTGATATAAAGGATTTTTTTCTAATAAAGCTGATTTGTGATTAGTTACTACTGTTTTGGTTTTGTTTCTTGTTTCATACGAATGTTGATTATGATCATAAAATTCAGGATGTTGTTTTCTAAGTAATGCACTGTTTAAAATGTACAATGAAGGCAATGTTAGCATATTGTATTTTTTAAAATATGACGCACAGGAATATATTTTTTTAAATCAAAGTATTGTCCTTAATGATCGTTTTTAAGCTACAAATAACCGACTAATAGATTGATCATCGTCTCCAAAGAAAATAAGTCCATAAGTTAAATGTGAGTAAACATTAGCATAATAAATTGAGAATGATGAATCAATTGAAACATGGTCCCTACTTGAATACAGTACAAAGTTTGCTGAGTTAATTTTTTTTAAAACATAATCTATACGTGTTTTCCAGTTCAAACCTTCATGAATATTAAAACCCAAGAATTTAATATGCTGGACTCTATAGTCAGTGAATTGAGTTTAAGTAAATAGCTATAATGCTGAATATTTCTGTGTGAGTGAAATTGTATAAAAGCTGTTTATTTATTTTTTTTTTCATTTAACACCAGTTCATTATTATCATACCAGATTTTCATATCAGATAAAGTTTTCTTTACATAAATTTATAACTCCTCTTCTGTATTAGCAGCAATAATTGCTATAGTCTCATCTGCATATTTTATTATTTTAGCATTTGATACATTTTTAGAAGTATCATTAATCATTAATTCCAATACTGAACAAACTGGGAGAAATTTTCCCCCCTTGTGGAACCCCTAGTGTTAGGGGTAGGATGCCAGATTTTATTTTTTCTTCTTGAGATTCTGTTGTAATTTGTACATACTGTTGTCTGTCAGAGAGATAAGATTCCATTAATTTTAAAGTATAATCATCAACCTTAATATTTTTCAGTTTATTATGTTCAATATTTTCATATAAGGAGTCGAATGCTTTCGATAAATCGAAAAATATGGCAATACAAAATTTTTTATTGTCAATGGCTGAGTATACTGTACTTAATAGATCAAAAGCGGCAGTAGTTGTGGATCTGTTTTTTACAAAACCATGTTCACATTTTGCAACAAGGCCATTTTCCATTCTATAATTTGTTAATTGTTCATCTAAAACACTCTTAAATAATTTGTAATAAACTGACGATTTTGTTATACCTCTATAATTATTAATTAATTTTTATCACCTTCTTTAAAATATGGGTTAACAAGTGGCATTTTTAAGATATTAGGGAATACTCCTTCTGCAATGGAATTATTGATGAGAGATGTAAGAGGAACTACCAACAAATTTTTACAGTATTTTATGACAGTATATGGTATCTCATCTGGACCTGCTGCATTTTTGTTTGGTAGGTTATTGCTATGTTGTAACATTTTCAAATGATCAATTATTTGATGTTCAGTTTCTAATTCATTATGTATTTTTTTATTCATTTCCATATTTTTATTCTTGGGGAAATTTTCAAAAATTAAATTTTCAGTGGTTCTAAAAAAATAGAGGTTGAAAATGTTACTTACTTCGACAGGAGATGTTATCAATGAATACTCCATCAACTTCTGGAATACATCTATCATTAATACTAGCTTTGCTTTTGGAATGACTACATTTATTTTTTATAATACTCCATCCTGCTTTAATTTTGTTATCAGCTTTTTATATTTTAGTGTCATTGGGAGTTTTAATTGCCTCATTTACTTTTTCTTTGTGTAATTATAATTTATTTTTGTACTGTGGCATGAGATCAGAGTTATTATATTTTGCTTCTATAAACAATTCTTTTAGTTTTTTTCCATCAAATACTAATTGTGGATTATTTATGATCCAGTTTGGTTTTCTAGCGACGGTATTAATTTTTTTAGTCGTGTTTGGGAACGCTTCATTAAAATGAAACATAAATAAAAAATAAGTAAATATATATATATTATATATATATATATATATATATATATATATATATATATATATATATATATATATATATATATACATATATATATATATTATTTCTAATCGCAACAATTACAAACAAAAGTGCGTAGGTCAGTCCTGCTAGAACATGATTTAACACGTGTCGTAATTGCAACTTATTAATTTCTCGTAACAAGATTCCATTAGTAATTAAAAATGAATGTAATGAGTTTTTTTACTTTTGCCATAAAGATATTTTAATAGTTCTTAGATGTTTCTGTACTTAATGCAAACACAAGTATGTAATATGTCTACATAGAGGATGCATTGATGCTACAACGAAAACAAACTACACCTTTAGTTGCTGTAAACTTAGAATGCTGGAGGAGCTAAATTTGGATTTCGAGCTCGGCGCGTGTTACACAGTGGGACGTACACTTCATAAGATAAAAATGGTAAGGGGAAGGTAACGCGCCCAATGTAAAAAATCCCCAATAAAACGTATCTTATAATATTCTCCTCTATATCCCCTAGCTATCAGTAAAATATCAGTTCTGCAAATTCAAATTGGTTTTTAAGTTATGAATTTTTAAAGTTGACGAAAGTTCCATTTCTCCATGCTAAATTAGTCAACTTTAAAAATTCATAACTTGAAAACCAGATCAAAATTGTATACCTGATATTTTAATTACTAATAAGGGATGTAGAGGAGAACATTTTAAGAATTTTTTTATAATTTTCACATGTGGAAATATTTTAAACATTAACCTAACCGGACATTTTCATTGGAAATGCATGATCCTCCGAGCTCCCCGGTGTCAATATAATGCCACAATAATGCGAGATCAGGCCAAGGGACGTGCACAAAAAGTAAAAAATAAAGTCGAAGCTATAAAGACAGTGAGATGGAAAGAAAAGGGTTATCATTGGCAGCACAAATGGAAATGGGCAACAAATGTGCTACGAATAGGAAGCGGCCACGATACCCATACCATGGAATTGCGCAGTTGTCGAGACTTCTTCTCTCCCCCCCCCTCTCCCTTCTCTCTCTCTCTCTCTCTCTCTCTCTCTCTCTCTCTCTCTCTCTCTCTCTCTCTCTCTCTCTCTCTCTCTCTCTCTCTTTCGTTTTTTGATCTCCTCACTTTCGTTGTGTGATACCAAAGAAGATGACGCTCTGTTTTGTAATTATAATATTAAATTTTTATTTACCTGCATGTCATGGAAAACTTTTCATTCTGACTTGTTATCTAAAATACCGTAATGTATTCACTTGTATATATACAACTTGTTTTGTACTAATAGCTATCAGGTTCAACAATGTTACCTTTATTTATTATACTTTGTAATAATATCTCGGCTGCTTATAAATACTAAAATGTTTGAATATATTATTTAGTTATCTTTTACAGTTTCATTTTTTGTTCTCGTAAAAGTGCTGCACGCGGATAGAATTTCACATGAGTAGTTTATGTTACCAATTCATGCACATTTTTTCCTTTTTTCTTCTAATCGATATGTTTAATGTATGATTTTTTTTTTTAATCATCAGGAACGCTCACAAGCCGCAGGCACTCTGCCTAAAAGCCAAGCTCTGAAGACGATCCAGATTAAAAGTCATCCTAGTTGAAAAATTACGTCTTCAACTCATCCTTTACACGTCTAAACCTAATCTTTTTACGTTTAAAACTAATCTTATTTCCTCTTCGCTCAAAGTGTGAATGAAATGAAGACAATATTTCTAACATCTTATGTTTAAGAAGAGGAAAAAAGACGTGCGATTTGCGACCACACGGCAGCAGGTGTCTTGATGCAAATGAGGCTGCACAGACATGTTCTATATGGTTTGACGAACGACAGCCAAATTAGCACCCCTTTTTTCTTGGCTAATGATGATGTCAACTTGCAGCACTTAAATTAAACTTTTTGTTTCAAAAATTCATTTCACCCACAATTATTACATATATCAATTGCTTTAATTTAATAGGTGTTACAATTATTATTTTTTTTTTCACAAAATTTTACGCAATAATGTCCAGCCAAGATTATTTTATAATAATCTTAATAGCTGGTGCATGAAATAAAAAAGTGTTTATTGACCAAATTAGTTCAATAAATAACATTGCACTGTAAGAAGTGTAGGCAATTCTTATTTCATTATATTTAAGTTAAAAATGATGACGAAAATCGTTGCAATTTGTATAAATTAATGAAATTAAATTAAAATTAATTAAAATATACTTTAACAGCATTTAAATATTTAATGTATTTTTCATAATGCAATGTAGTATCGACCTCAATTATTTTATTGCGGAAATGGATAGAGGGGGTGCAAAGTTATGCCATCGCATGCCAACGACTCTATATACTGCAGGACGGCCTAGAACGTCGAATTGAGAAACCTCGATATTCGGTAGAGTTCGGAAACTCTAACTATAAGGCGCGCTCGGCCGGCTCGGCTCAGCAACTAGCCAATCAAATGCGCTAGAAAAGTCAAGGTCATGACGTCACTGGGTTGAGGAAATGTCGGCGCTTTAAAAATAGGCCGTCCTCCCAGTATATAGTTCTTGATTGCATGCACCCTGATTTTTTTCAGATTTTTTAACGTCCGGGAAGTATTTTTAAAAAATTATAGAAAGTCCTTTTTGTGACGTCACGCGGCGGCAAGTCCTATCCTTTTACGAAGAAGCGACGCCTCGAGACGTCACAAAAAGGACTTTCAATAATTTTTCAAAAATAGTTTCCGGTCTCAAGAAAATCTGAAAAAAATGTGGGTAGCATAACTTTGCACCCTCTATCTATTTCTGCAATAAAAAGTCAAGTTCAATACTCCAATGCTAAATAAATTGAACGCACATTCATGTATGATATTGACACCTACAGATTCAAACTGTACATAATTATGTATGTGAATATACTATATCGTCCCTCGTCCGGAATAATGAGTTATCTGTTATATTTCAATTAGGTGAGCGCCCCCCCCCCCCCCTGAAATCTTGGATTTAACATGAGCAACAGAGGCATTTCCCCCACTTCAACATTTCAATTTGTGTTTTTAAGGGCATTGGGTGTAGCACCGGTAGTTGGCAACACTGACGTATCTTCACCATGTTAATTTTTGATCATTGCTCCTCGGAGTAATTTTTATGCTAGAGCTAAGCTGATTGCTGTAGTATCAAGATAATTAGTAGCCCAAGTGCACAATTTGGCTAAATAAAGCTTAATTTAAAGAAAAGTATTTTTTAGTAATTTTTTAAATTTATATGCATTTTTCTAAAATATAAAAAAATACTTTTCTTTAAATCAGGCTTTATTTAGCCAAATTGTGCACTTGGGCTACTAATTATCTTGATACTACAGCAATCAGCTTAGCTCTAGCATAAAAATTACTCCGAGGAGCAATGATCAAAAATTAACATGGTGAAGATACGTCAGTGTTGCCAACTACCGGTGCTACACCCAATGCCTTTAACATTGACCTTATGGAGACAGCCCCTCCATGCAGAAACTTATGGTTCCCCGCCTGCCCCGATCTGCATGAATAATGTTGCACTAATTACGCGATTTACCCGTTGTTTACCTAGACCCAAGTTCGGTGCCGGCTAAAAAATGTAAACTTGTGGCGACATGGTTTCCGTTTGAAATTTCCACGGTAGATGAGTCATATTGTGGCGGGTTTATTTTAGAAATGCCGCGCCTTCAGTGTGTTAGCTTGGCAGAATTTTTTTATACACTTACTTTTTTGTTTCTTTTGTTTAAGGTAGAGATAACTTCGGTCAGCTGTTTTTTTTTAGCTCCATTTGATTAACATGTAAACCTTAGCAAATTCACAAAAATTCTGAATTTTTTTGAGAGACAGATATTAGTGCCTAAAAAGCCATAAAAAAATTCAAAACAATTTAACGAGCCTATTTTTTTTTTATTAATTTATTTAATGTTCAGCATAGGGCTTTCCCATGGAGAGACAAACTAAAATATTAATTAAAAAAATCAGCTCGTTATATTATTGTTTTGAAACTTTTTTATGGCATTTAGGCATTTCTGCCTCTCAAAAAAAAAAAAAAAATCAGAATTTTTGTGAATTTGCTAAGGTTTACATGTTAATCAAATGGAGCTAAAAAAAAACAGCTGACCGAAGTTATCTCTATCTTAAAACGTGAAAATATTATTTTATTTAAAAATAAACAAACCATTTTGTATGTAATAATACAAAATTTAAAAAAAAAAAATACTTTTGATTCAATAATTTAAATTCTATTATATATTTGATACCACATTTCATGATTAATAATTATTTTAAGTCTACTGTTTGGTTGTTTTTAGTTTTATGAATGCAATAATATATATGCTGTATAATATAATAAATCATGATGTAGTTGGAATTTAAATTTAAAATTATTTACATAAATAGTTCATTCATTGTATGTGTGGTGATAAAAATAGCCCGTTGAGCAGCATGCTAATTGGAGCGCCTCCAAATGGCTGTTCCTGAATCAATCACGCGACGCTCGCGGGATTCGTGCATGGGATATGTTTAGCTCACAATCCAAAGCTACCAAACACAATTGCTGCTTCAAATAATTGAATTGAATAATTCTACGAAGCTGATGTTTTTTATCGCATTATACGCTACTTTTACTATATGATATTTGTATACTGGAGTTCCATGTATACGTTTTGGGTAGCACGGAGATGCTCAAAGTCTCGAAGTCACCCGAAAATCTTCGGGATGTTGGCAGAAAACCCTAAAATCCTATGTTGTGCGGGTTAACGTAACTCACAACATCTCTTTTCTAATAATAGTTTTGGTAGCCAAATATGTTTCTTCGATAGCATTGGTTCTTGTCAGCATTTATGAAAGAAAATTCTAAGAAAAATGATGCGAATAACCAGGAAAAATTAATTTCATAAGAACGTATATCTTTTATGCCGCTGACAATGTTTTGCCTACATGCCCACAATATCGTGACATCATATTGTTTAATGACGTATGGTGAAAGAGCCGTATTTATCCGGACACAGTGTTTTAAATCGGAAAGTCGAGAGTTCGATCCCTTGCAGGCACCTCCAGGTAGCTAAATAAGTTAGGAAGGAGATTTACTGACCAGACTGGGATTTTCATGGTTCCCTTGCTCACAGCTAGGCAAATAGAGATAGATAGGTCATGGTCGCCCCGGTTTGAAAATGACCTACTCAAGCATCCAACACTACACTGGCTGTCACATTAATTTAGGTTATGGTCGCAGATGCTCAGAAGTATTCGGCTCCTATCGGATCCTTCTTTGCAATCTGTCAATCAATCACCGAGGACAAAAACCTAACTAAATGTGACGTGCAGTGTAGTTTTGAAGAGTCTGGGAGCTACTACATTCTGGCTATATTCCGATATAAATTTAACATGGCTCGTGCAAGTAACGGCACGCACGTGTTCCTCGTGAGCTCCACGTGCCAACACGCGTGGAGACGATGCTCACTTTTTACAATAAGGGGGGTCGCACACTGCATTCGTACCGTATCATGTATGATAAAAATTTAGAACCGGCCCCAGTTGAAAAATTACTTCTTCACTCATCTTTTACACGTCTAAACCTAATCTTTTTACTTCAAACACAAATTTATGATCTTATTATAATTTTCTTTGCTCAAAGTGAGGATGAAATGAAGACAATATTTCTATAACATTTTATGCTCAAGAAGTCAAGAACAGGAAAAAAAAAAAAAAAGACGCAATCTCGTATTTTCCCTTTAAAATGGTGCAAAATTGGCGGACAAAAGACGAGAGGAGAGCTTATAATAGCGAATAAAAGATGATATTTATTTCAACTCGGGGGGTTTAAATGAGAAATGTGCGATGTCATGTGAAGCGATACGAAACAAAGCGCGCGTACATACCTGCATGAGGTTCTTAATTGTATTGAAATTATTCTGTGTGAGACACCCCTAATTTCCACATGCCAATTTATTGTACACTTAATTTGTTGTAAGTATTATGAGGGGTTCTCATGCTATTGATTAAACTTTATTGTTCCTATAAATTACCGAGGCTGGTTTATTTTTCTTGTTCTTAAACAAAAGGTTTGGATAAAACTTTTTATCGACTACCCTTAAAGTTGTATAAATGCTCATTAAATGCTCTATTTTTGTTCCTTAAATACATAATAAAGTCGACTTTCTGCAAGTTTATTTACTGTATAGATTAATGCTCTGTAAAAATATTTTAATCAACCGTTTCTTTTTTTCCCCACGTGCAACTTGCTAAAACTTGCATATTCTTGCACGAGGGCCTCTTCAAGGTAAATAATTATTGTTTGTTAAAAATAATCGTACTGTAGTAATGACATACAATTTTTGATTGGTTGGTTGGTATTTTGGGGCAATTGCTGACACATTTTTCTCATGTATGCCCCCACGTACAATGGAGTATCGACCTCAATTTTTTGTTATTGCAGAAATAGATAAAAGGTGCAAAGTTATGCTGCCCTGATTTTTTTCAGATTTTTTACAGAACGGGAGCTTTTATTTTTTTCAATTATTGAAAGTACTTTTTGTGACTTCATCACAAGAGGCACCACTCCTTTACAGTAAAGTGTCTACTACAAGAAAGACGACAAAAAAACGAGTTAGCATTTTCTAAAAATAGTTCCAGTTCTCCTACATATGAAACCGAAATCCAAAAAATTCTATCTCAAATAGGTTCTCCAGAAAAAAATTCCAAAGTCAGAGAGAACGCGTCATTTAACATGGGGTCTTACCTGATAAAACAACCTCGAATATCTCGAAAAAATACACCGTTAGGTGGTATGAAAAAAATATAGGCATGTTCTATATGGCTATAACCAAAAGCTGTTTAAAAAACATACATTCTCGAATCCGTTTTCCCGTCATAAAATCAAGAAAAACTCTTATGGCAATTAACATAGGAAATTTTCTTGATTTTTTTACGGAAAAATGGATTCGAGCGAATTTCTGTTGAAGCTCGGGTCATAGAACATCGTCATATTTTTTTCATACCACCTAACGGTATATTTTTTCTTGATATTCGAGGGCCATTTTTAGGTAAGGCCCCATGTTAAGCGACGCGTTCACTCTGATTTTGGATTTTTTTTTTTCTGGCGAACCTATGTCAGATGGAATTTTTTGGATTTCGGTTCCATATGTAGGAGCACTGGAACTATTTAAAAAAAAATACTAACTGGGTTTTTATTTTTTGACATCAGCTGATAGACACTCTTCTTTAAGAAAAATATATATAGGATGCCTCGTAAAGTCACAAAAAGGACTTTCAATAATTTTTTAAAAATAGTTTCCGGTCTGTACGAAATGTGGAAAAAAGTGAGGGTGCATGCGATGGCATAACTTTGCACCCTCTATCCAATTGTGCAACAAAACAAAATTGAGGTCGATGCTCCATTATCATGGAATTATCCATGGACAATGCCAAAATGGACATAATTAGCAACATAATTTACATTATAGCACTGCTTATTGGGGAATGCATTCAAACAGATTAATATCGTTATAATAAATCATAATTAATAACTTTAATTACGGTTGACAGTGAAGAAACAACTTTTATCACAAGTTAATAAATGTATAGGGGGAAGTAAGTGTATTTTTTTAATTCTTAATAATAATAGTTGTTTATTAAATTGAGAATCAGTACAGAATAAAACTCAACAACGGAGTATTGACCTCAAAATTTTTTTATTGCAGAAATGGATAGAGCGTGCAAAGTTAAGCTACCCTGATTTTTTTCAGATTTTTTCGAGCCCGGGAACTATTTTTAAAAAATTATTGAAAGTCCTTTTTGTGACGTCACGCGGCGGCAAGTCCTATCTTTTTCTTAATGACTGGCGTCTCGTGGCGTCACAAAAAGAACTTTCAATATTTTTTAAAAATAGTTCCCTCTGGCTCAAAAAAATTTTAAAAAAAATAAGGGTAGGATAACTTTGCACGCTCTATCCACTTCTGCAATAAAAAAATTGAGGTCGATTCTCCACTCAATGGGTGACATGAAAATGATCCCATTCACTAAAGTGTCCAGTCACCCACACAAAAAAATAACAATAATAATCAGATATTTTGGCACACATGTTAGTGGAGTTGCTTACCTATAACAATTCAGCAGGCGTAAAAAAAAAATAGAAATTGATCAAATTGAACTGTTTGAAACGAAAAGTATGAAAACAACTCCAGTTTTGGCACTACAAATAGTAACAGTATGCTGCCTCAGATATAAAATATGTCGGGAGTGGCGTATCTTGCAAGAGCACAAAGAACGGCGCGCTGACAGCCAATATTTCCCCAGCTGGACGAAAATTCTGACCACTCCGCCGCTTTTATTGCAACATAAATTTTGCAACAAAAAAATATGAGATTTTTTATTACCTGGATTCCTTTATGCCTCCCCCCATCCTAGACATAGTTATTGTGGACATAATTTCATTAAAGCTGATATCAGTGATATTTCAGTAGTTTAATAGTTATGCTACAAAAGTTAATATGTTTACTAAAAAAATAAACCAGTTTCCCATACATTATTTATTGTTATATTTAATATTTGATTGAAACTTTTTATTGTTTAACTCGATAATCAAATCTTAATTTTCATTCAAACATAATTATATATATTTTTTTGTTAATATTATCATGATTAAAATAGCAGCTGCATGCAGCATGATTTGTGCAGTTTTTTTTAAACCACAATGGAGTATCGACCTCCATTTTTTTATTGCAGAAATGGATAGAGCGTGCAAAGTTATGATACCCTGAATTTTTTCAGATTTTTTACAGCCCTGAAAGTATTTTGAAAAAATTAATGAAAGTATTTTTTGTGACGTCACGAGGCGTCTCTTTTTAAGAAAAGGATAGGACTTGCCACCGCGTGACGTCACAAAAAGGACTTTCAATAATTTTTTGAAAATACTTCCAGGGCTGTAAAAAATCTGAAAAAAATCAGGGTTTCATAACTTTGCACCCTGTATCCATTTTTGCAATAAAAAAATTTGGGGTGATCGATACTCCGTTCTTCTGCTTATTTATTACTCACTTAGTTTGAAACCCCGAACCTTCCGAAACCCTAACTTAGCATTTTTCGAGGACTCTTCCGGAACGGGGGTGGCCATGACGTTGCAATCCATCCCGGCATTTGCTTGTGATTGAGGGAAACGTGGAAACCTCACCCAGGATAGACGCTACAATTGTTGTCAATGATCGAACTGGAAGTGCAATGGTCCAAAGCTAGGGGAAAATTGCAACGATTTACCCCTGCATGGGTGGGTAACGTGTCCATCTAACTATTAACTACGTTCGGTGTTTCTTGACTTCAGTGATCTGACGAGACCCGGTCAAGCGCATTGCGCCACACACAAGTTGATAAGCCGTGGTTAACTTACACGAATTTGCCGAGTAAAAAAGGAATAGCGTGACATACGAGAACAAAACGAAAACTTGTGAACTCATTAGAACGCTGCATGTCTAACGTTGGCTGCTCTTGCTGGCTTCGACTAAATATTTAGAGAAAATAATTATCTTGTCTCTCCTCATTGTACACTGTTTATTTTATTGTCAACATTAAACAAATTGTATTATAAATACTTTTTTTTTTTTAAATATTAATGAAATATTTATGGTTTTAACACAAACAACAGAAATCTGTTAAGGCGGATTCACATGGCGACAACGTGGCGATGCGATGCGATTTTGACGAAAAAAGCTGCTGTGAAATTCTATGCGGTGAGCGAATTCGCCGGGTTGCGGCTGTGATCATCGCGTTAAATAATTACGTTGCTCTTTTTTTTTTTTTTTTTTTTTTTTTGGGCCGCCAATCAATGGATGTTACAGCATCATCAAATGTGCATTAATAGCTTCGCGCCGCATGATATAAAATTGCCAGCATGTAAATCCGCCTTTAAAAAAATAATTTCCGAGTTTGAGTAGACAACTAGCGTCGTATAATTTTTACATTATTACGTGTCACGCAATAAGTTTGCATGTCCAATCAAGTTTTCATAAAATTGTGACGTAAAAGCTCGCAATTTTAGGGAGTTAAATAAATCCAAAGGAAGAGATACATAAATAAATTCAGTCTATCTTAAATTTCTAGTTTATGCTGTCTGTTGCATATATAGTAGACCTATACACACTGGCATCAATAGCATTATATGATTATATAATGACCAAAGTGAAGTGTTATTGTAAAGTAGCGTTGATAGCCAAAAGTTTATTTTAGAACTTTATTGCTTTTCTGCATTCTCGTTTTCCACCAATACATGTTAACCTTTTAAGCTATAAATATATCTTATCCTACGTCAAATATACTTTGAGACATGTTAAATTTCCAATCCTATAACGTGCTAGAACTTTAAAAGAATTTATAAACATTTGGCGTGATATTTAGCATAGTGCATATAAAAGTGCAATATATATACTTTTGCATTTGAGTGTCTTCTGGTTGTCAGTTGCAACATGCATTCTCAGCTGATGCATGTCTGAGACAAGTTGCGATATGTGACACAACTGCAACATCAGCTGATTCTGCTTCCGGTTATATGTGAAAATTTTTCGATATTTTGATTTAATGCAGGCACTTTAATGATGAGTTGATTGAGATCTCAGAATCGGCCCCTTTGAATTCAACAAGACTTGCAGAGAACTTTGAACTTGATATCAATAGGAGGCATGCATATATATTTTGAAGTGGATCCTTCTGATCAGTTTTGAGAAAACTTAGGTAGAAGTTTAACATGGAGCCTTATGGACGGAAACCGGAAATAGAACTTTTGTGAGAAAACTGCTCCTTTGATGTATTTTGCCAAAACATAAGAGATTAAATTTCAAATTTTCTCGAATTTTTAAAATTTACTATACTCGATTCCGTCTGAATGAAATTTTCAATATGACACTGAAGATACTGAAATTGATCGTTAATGTTATATAACAATATTACTGTACATCATATAAAATACAAGGTGTGATGCGCCAAGGAATTCGTGGATTGTAACTATTTAATTGATATTTACGTCATTTGGTGGGGTAACAAATTTGGATTTTTAATTATTTTTCTGAACTCTTCCATTAATGCACTTATGTGTGGTTCCCCAGGCTTTGGACACCACTTTGGTCGATTAAAAAAAAGTAGAGGTGTCTGTCCTGACTGAGGTTTTCCACGGTTCCCTCAGTCTCACCTTAGTGAATGCTGGGACGCGTAGCAGACCGTTGTCGATCACCATCCTTTCCCTACCTTTTCCCTATATACCCAATAATACTACCCATTACCCCGCCGCGAGCTGTAAACTCTTAGGGGTGTATCCTTGTAAAAAAAAAAAAAAGAAAGAAAAAAAAATGCTCGCAATATAAAATTATAAATATAATACCTACCTATTAAATGGAAAACCTGTCAGGTATGAAAAACTGTACTAAATGCATATTTGAATACAGGGTCTTCCGTTAAGTATTTTCATTATTTTTTCAGATTTCTTTGAACCCTCTAACGACTCAAAAATGGTGTAAATGCTGCATGTGACTTCGTACTTGAATTTGAACGACTGTGTCGTGGACGTGATTTTAAGACAGAGGGTTCCAAAAAATTGGCAATATATATATGACAATTTTTAATTCGAAGTACAATTTCACACACCTTGTTCATTTACATTAATTGATGCACATGTTTAGATCGGCTCCGCATGACGTACACTTTGCATTTTGTTTCACAATTTAATTAAAAAAAAAAAAAAATGAAACCTTCATTTTCTATGAAGTTGAAGTAATGAAATTTTTTAAAGAACAAAAACTAAATTGAAACTTTCTGAATGGAAATTTCAATAAATTTGCCTTTCCTTTCGTAAAATACTGTATTTATTCATTTACACTCGCTTTTATCAATCTAATTCAGCAAAATCTTTCTTGTTCGTTCTTTGCGCCCCAATCCTGTTTAAAGGATCACTGTTGGTTACATCATATTGATTTTATTCTTTCATGGCTACAAAGTATTATAAGTTATAAGTCAAAAGTCAAAATTTAGCTCATGGGCAAATGAATAATATTTCTGATGGTCCATTCAGTGGCGTATCCACAGGGGGGGGGGGGGAGGGGAGTCTTCCAACCCCTTCCCCCCTTCCCAGAGCGGCACACTGGATCCGCACCTCAGTTCATTCCCGTTAATTTTTACCCGTTGAAATAAGTTTCTTGTTTTATTCGCTATTAAGATTTCCTCTCTCTAATTCCCTCTTATTTTGAAACATTTTGGAGGGAAAAAGACGGGATTAGCGATTACGTATTTTTTCCTCTTATTGAGTAATAAATTTTAGAAATATTGTCTTCATTTCATCCTCACTTTTTGAGCAAAGCGAAAAAAATATGTGTTTTAGAGGTTATAAAAGGATTAGGTTTAGACGTGTAAAGGGTGAGTTGAAGACGTAATTTTTTTACTATAATATGGTATGCATAGGACTTGACTGTTTTTAAAAGGCCAAAGGCTGCTAAGGTTCTGACCAAGTTAAGAAGGAAGAACCACACCCACGAAAGGGGTGTACGTGAAGATAAGGGCGTGCGTGTACGTAGTGGCGAGAAAAAAAATCATGTAGCATTGGTGGAACAGCTGTTTGGAGTTGGCGAACGTGTCGCCGTTAGAAGAAGCTGCCAGTTTCTTACCGGCAGGCAGCCACTCTTGCTAACTTCTAGTACTGGTCTTACTCCCCCCTTACTTTTCATTCGCGTTAAGGTGGATTTACATGTTTCATTTTCAGCACGCAAAAAAATGCTTTGGCTGTAGCTTTCATTGGCGGCCATGTTTGACGATAAAAAGATTGCATCAAAATTCTTTGCGTATCGCATTGCGGCTGCACTCATGTGAATTTAGTCAATTTACCTTAATTACCAACCTTATTTATTTACTTGGTATGACCATCAAGCAGTACAGTGTTGCCAAATTGTCAGTGAACTGTTTGTTTTTTGGGTGAGTATCGGTACCGTGTATTGCGTGTGTGGGCCACGGAGTGATTGGCGGCGACAAGAAAGAATGAAGCGAGACGGAGCATGCACGAGCGAGCACCTCACCTTTGCTCCACTGATGGCGCACGTGACTTCGCACAACTACCAACCGAATAAACAGCACTTATTTTTTTATTATTTTGTCCAAGTCTAATTGGGTACTTCTATTTACAAATTACCCACTACATTTAAAACCCCGAATAATTCAAAACCTTATATAACTTGAGTGTTTCGCGGGCTCATCCGGAATGGGGGTAGCGAATGCCCACTATATCAAGGCCTGCGCACTGCGAAGCGCGCGAAACCAAATAGTAGTCCACTTCATTTGGTATAGCATTATAAAATTCAAATTAAATCCAATAGAAATAAATTTTTCTTGATATTTTCACACCCCAGGCATAATTTCTAAGCCCCTTATCTTGCTGTGTGTAAAGTTTCAAAATTTTATAATCACTCCTTCCATGGAAAAATGGTCAAAAGTTGCATGTAATTCAATGGGAAATTGAAAATCTAGGACTACTATTTCAAAAAACAATCGAGATCGATATTATAGTGCGCAGGCCTTGATACAGTGCCATGGGCATTGGGGCAGCCACGGCCTGGCAATCCATCCCGGCATTCACCTGCGACTGAGAGAAACGTGGAAACCTCAGCAAGGATGGACGCTACAGATTTTTGTCAATAAACCGGAAGTATGCAATGGTCCAAAGCCAGGGGAACCACATATATATATAGTGGAAAAGCGAAACGATTTACCCTTGGGTGGAAAACATGCTTTTTGTTGAAAATGGTCTTCCATTCTAGCTACTAACCACGCTCAGCGTCGCTTGACTTCAGTGATCTGATGAGACCCAGTCAAGCGCACTGCGCTACCACTCTCACTAGAAACAGTTTATATACTTTACTGACAGAGATAAGAAAAATATTACAAGTTGATTTCACTGTTCTCAGTGTTGCAACCCTCGCTCGTTATGCATGCATTTTCCTACCATGCACACACGCACACTTTTGCTTTCGTTTCGTATTTCAACACGAGTTGAAGCATTAAAATTATTAATAATTTTACAATTTCATTAATATTTTAATTTAATTACCAAACACTTTTCACTGTATAATAGTAAGAAAAAAACAATGTTTTAATTTAACATATTATAGCTTAACGTATTCCATATATTTCACTTAAAATATAAGCATAATGCACTGACATACATGCAATGTATAATATTATTGATAAAAATACGTTAAGTAAAAAAAACAAACAACAAACAAACAAACAGAAGATCTTATGTATTAAATTTAATATATGTATATATATATATATATATATGTAGCCTTAGTATTTGGAGTCGGTTAACTATATGAATAATACTGTCATATATTAACGTGAAGTAGATATTTATTATAATATGCTGTAACAATCAGGATGTAATTCGCACACAGCAAGTATTACAATGTGTGGTGTCAAGAAGAGTGCGTGATAGTGAGTGCCTTGTTTACCGTACGGTTGTATTTATAAGAGATCTTTTCTTGAGCATGAAATTTTATATAGATATATTGTCTTCATTTTTTGAGTGAAGAAGAAATAATATGCCATGTGTTTTAGAGTAATAAGTAATAAGATTAGGTTTAGACTTGTATATATAAGACCACAATTTTCAAGTATATAGGGTTCGTTCAACTGATAACAAATCATTGCAGAGAACTGACCACGTAAATATTAATTTAATTGAGGTCACCTCACGTTTCATTATTTTAACTTAACCTTAATTATTTTTCATTTATTGAAGAGGTGCTTTCCTGTGTGATACATATACTTGAAATAATAAGCTTGGTTCGTCCTCCCTCATTAGCACAATTTAACATCCATCTAGCTTGCTGCCGAAGTTCATTCAACTTTCAAAAGCGAATCTTCAACACTCGCCATAATTGGCGACATTTTGCAACGTTCCCTTTATTAGCAAATTCAGACAGCACTTTCCTTCATTAATTTACAAAAGTTTAATTGCTCCAATACTTTATTAATCAGTAGAAATAATACCTTATTATTTTTTTTATATATAATTATTTGTTCTTTGATGGAATTGTAACGAGTAAGGAAGGTCATAATGGAAAAAGTCATAAATTAATTTTGTTCTCGCTTGATCAATCTTTGATATATTATTTCTATTCAGGTCACGTCCCTTATTTTATATTAAAAATTATGTCCTTTTTATATTATAATAATTGAAGTATTATTTAAAGTGAAATGCGTATAAAATATTCACCGCATATTATTTTATAACTTATTGCAAGTACAAATATGGCTTTGCTGGTACATAAACATGAAGATTGAATTTTCTTATATTACAGTATATGTGCGTTGCGTATGTTCACATATATATATACCCCACGCCCATACATACGCATTGTATTATAATTACATAAATAAAAATTATTTGTTTTTATTATTACATTGTGCATGAATAGCGTCCTTATTTATTTTTCTTTTCATTAATTAAAGCAAGTCTCTAAAATTTCATTACTTTTTTATTGCATATATTTGGATAGTGGACCTCGAGTCCTGTATGTCAATTCGTTTCACATTTTTTTAATTATCCTCAAAATCGAGGGAGAAAGACGCTGTGACGTCAAGGCCATGCAACGTCTATCCCTGTGCTTGCGTGTTAAATATTTACATGACTATGACGTCACAGCATTTTGCAGCACTATTTTAAGGGTGTTAGAAGTTTAAAGAAATTTAAAAAAATAAAAAATGTTGATACTTAACTCTAGTTTCTCTATCAAAATATGCAATAAAATTTTAATGAAACATGATGCAGCGCGCAACCCTTCTGCGCACGTTTTCTCGCTCCGAAGTCAAAACACTAACCTTGCAAAATACTTAAGACTATTTAATTTAACTAAACTGAAGTTAATAATAAAATTTTCATGGCAGCAAACGTAAAAGGTTAGTGCCAATACGTAATTTTAAATTTAGAAACACAACTTATTTAGGGAGTTAACAATTTGGGATAGAAAAATTGTCCCGTATAGAATCTTACGTGCGCTCAATCTTTTCTTGGTAGTAAAAATGGTAAGACAAAGGGTTGGTGACGTCAAGATGGATACTTCCTATTGATAAAATTTAATCAATTTGTTGAAGCTATTGATATGCAAAAAGATTTTTTGGATGTTACCTTGCCTGCGGTGAACTGGTTATGTATATTGGCTATTAGGCGCTTGCGAGGGGCTATTTCACGCACATATTCTAAATCCATTTATGCGATTTTTTTTTTATCTATTTTTGTATCAAGATTTCCTTTTTGAGATTTTTATAGTTGGTCTCAAATAACGCCCACTCTGATACAGTATTTTATTGAGGAAAATTTTATACTTTATACGACAAGTCTTAGTCTTGGGTTTTACGACACGCTTTAACAGATTGCTTGCCGCTTTATAGTTATTTACTTAACTCTAAGAGTCACCGTAATGATACTAAAATTAGATTATTACCAAATGATTGTTGGCCCTCAAACTTTTTATAACGTGATATTGAATTTCATCTCTGCCTTCATAAAAATATTTAGTATAAAAAAACAACACATGTCTGTTTTATCTACGAGCTTTTAAAATGACTTTGATGCAACTGGTATTTTGAAAAATGTGACAAAAATATAAATTTTACTACAAATTTTCTAAAATTGCCTAGCCAGGTCAATTTTTAAATGCGACTCGGACGTGGTTCGCAATAAAATTAGCAAGTCTTGTTCATCAAATAATCTCGAGCTTTTTACATGGAAACTTATTATCAGCAGAACTTTTATCTTCTGTAATTTACTTGCACATCAAGTTGTAACATGTAAAGCGTTGCTCCAGATACAATAAAATAAATTGCAATGTACTTCGAACAAGTTCGAACGCAAATAATTCAGGAGATGATTATGTATTGTATGTTGACTTGTGTATATTATGGTATAACATAAATTTAGTGGGAGGTGTGGTGCAGTGCGCTTGACCGGGTCTCGTCAGATCACCGAAGTCAAGCAACGCCGAGCGTGGTTAGTAGTTGGATGGGTGACCATTTTCAACAAAAACCACGTTTCCCACCCAGGGATATATTGTTGAGCTTTTCACTATGTGCCTACCCTAACTTTGGACCATTGCACTTCCGGTCCATTGACAAAAGTTGTAGCGTCCATCCTGGCTGAGGTTTCCACGTTTCCCTCAGCTACAGCAAATGCCACCCCCGTTCCCGATGAGCACGCAAAATGCTCAAGTTAATATAATAGGGTTTCGGAAGGTTCGGAGTTCCAAAGTAGTATGCAATTAGTTAAGCAGAAGTACCCAGCATCAATAGGGTTTGATTAAAGAAAATAAATAAATAAATTTCTTACGCAGAAGTAAAGGAGAGAGAGAGAGATAGCTATAGAGAGAGGGAGAGAAAGAAAGGGACAGAGAGAAGAGAGAGGAAGGGAGGGAGAGCAGTAAGCCGGCCCCAGGTAAAATACACCGGTGCAAGGAGAAATGAAACACCAGATCCCGTCTGACTTTGCTACATGAGACCGCGGGAGAAATCGAAAAATATTGACGACACCCAAGGGCGCCGTTCCTGTATATTTTAGGTGGCTGCAAGTAATGGCTATGAAAACAATAAAGCTGGCGATCCCCTCTCCCACCTGGCCGGCCCGAGGCGCAAATTGAGATTCACGTCGTCGATCGCGATCTGATTAAGTCTCGGATTCTTAGTAATTAAAAAAGGGAACGTGAATTGAGTTTTACAAACTGTGAATTGTAAATGAATGATGAATTTATCAAAAATGAAAACTTTTGCCAATAACAACAATGTAAATTATTTTTGAGAATATTTAAGAGTGTCACGTCTCAAAATAGACAAAAAGTTGATGATTTGTTGTTACTTATTTGCATACAAGTACTCGATTAATGTACTGTCGATTTTTTCAGATTTCTTTCAACCCTCGAATCCTTTTAAATCGGGCCGTAAAACGTTGTGACTTGATTGACATGCAAATTTTAAACACGCAAGAATAGACGTTGCATAAATATAACGTCACTGCGTCTTTTGCCTTGATT
Organism: Siphlonurus alternatus; assembly: GCA_949825025.1. Taxonomy (NCBI): domain Eukaryota; kingdom Metazoa; phylum Arthropoda; class Insecta; order Ephemeroptera; family Siphlonuridae; genus Siphlonurus; species Siphlonurus alternatus. Next base: position 68,264,191 of record OX463788.1, read on the forward strand.
TCAATAAGAGTGTTGGGTTGAAAAAAATCTGGACAAAATGTGAAAATACATAACTCGATATCGTCTATCTAAATATATGCAATAATAAATTAATGAATTTTGTCCAATAATTATATAGAATATTGAAGTGCAATTATTAAAAATTAATACATTTCATGTTGCAATAAAAATTTACTTTTTAAATAATATTCATAATAAACATTTAAAAAATAAATGTCCTTGACGCCATTTTACCCTTTCGGGTGTGGCCAGGCCGATATTTAGCCTTGTCAGTAAGAGTTATCTTGCGACCATGCTGGGGCTTACCATGCAGGCTCCCAGAACCCTTTCCTGCACTCTTCTGGGCTCCTACTACCAGATCTGTGCAACCTGCAGTGGCAGTGCAAGACGCAGGGCAGCAAGAGACAGGAGCATTAAACACTACACCATAGAGCTTATATTGTTAATTTGATTTAATATAAACAATTTATAACTGTTGAAACAGTCGCATGCGATTACATATTATTTTAATTTCAATATTAAGTTTTCCATAATCATACACAAGATTCGTATACTATTATTATGCAGTGTAGGGATGTTGATAATAACTTGTTGCAAGTGCCGTGTTGGTGCACAACGACGCGATGACGTCACACGCAGGTCACCACGCGACCCCACATGCACCCACCAATCACCGGCATGACGTCAGAGAAGAAAACTTGCTAAATAAAAAGTTAAAGCAATAAAATGAAGTCGTATTATTCTTTTAAAAAATAAAATAATGGAATCTTTATTTTTTATATTTATTTCAGAAGAAAATGTAGAAAAACACAATAAATAATATAATTTTTATCACCCTAAAGCCTAAAGAAACTTTCTTGTATTTTTTGATAAATTTTTTCTGTGTCAATAAAGTATTAAAAAGAAAATACATGATCATTTATGTTATTAATGGTAAATTTTAAAAATAAAGTACTATTATACGATAAAAATTAATTATTCATATATAAGTTCAACAGTTGTTAATGTGTAATTAATATTTCTATAGTACTATATATTATAAAATTATAAAAAAATATACAAAGAAAGCGAAAAATGTTATGTTTCATAATAAAAGCTGAAGAGCCTTACATTTCACTGTGGTAATAATAAAAAAGTACGTATTTTATTTTGTAAGAACTACTATATAAAGAGAATACAAGTATTAAAATTTGATACACAAATTTAATTTATAAATATTTACACACAAATATAATAAATATATATAACGACCGTATTTTTTTATGATTCGTCTTGTTGCCTTGAAGATTTGCTGTGAGCTTTACTCGCTGCACACATTCGAATCTCATGTAAGATAAGCTCGGCCTAAGCTCAGTTAATAATGCTGCGGTCTCTCGTGCAGGTAATGAAGCTTGCACGTCACAGTGAAAAATGTTCGTCCGCATTTTGTGGCCGTCTCTGTGCACACTTGTGATACGGATTGAAATATTTTCTTATTGTTAGTGAGAAGTGTGGCGCAGTGCGCTTGACCGGGTCTCGTCAGATTAAGGACTATATAGTATACAGTCCTTGTCGTCAGATCACCCAAGTCAAGCAACGCCGAGCATGCTTAGTATAGTTAGATGGGTGATCATTTTTGACAAAAATCATGTTTCCTTAAATCGTTGCGCTTTTCCACTATGTGGTTTTCCTGGCTTTGGACCATTGCACTTCCGGTCCATTGACAAAAGCTGTAGCGTCCATCCTGACTGAAGTTTCCACGTTTCCCTCAGTCGCAGGCAAACACCTGGATGGATTACAAGGCCGTGGTCGCTCCCGTTCCGGAAGAGCCCGTGAAAGGCTCAAGTTAGGGTTTCGGAAGGTTCGGGGTTTCAAATTAATATGTAATTAGTAAGTAATTAAAAAAATATAATTATATTGCATTTGGACTTCATTGTCTAAAAATGAATGTTTTTATTTGTTATTGTAAAATTTTTAAGTTAATTCAATTGCTAATTTACTTCAAAATAAAAATAAGCAAACTTACTTTCTAATGATTTGTAGATAAAAAAAAAAGTGTCGTAATTGAATTGAATTTTCCTGTTAAAACTTTACAAATTATATATCATGTATACCCATTTAAATACATAAAACTCAAAAAAACATGACCAAAATACTCATTTTTAAACGTAATGTTGGTTAATAACTTATACATACATTACATACGTATAATATTTGGAATTAACACTTTTTAAAACAAAGTAAACTAAAAGCAATTAAAGTAATCTGGCAAACATTTAAATACCTCAGCAATGGGAATGAATTCAATAACGCGCGGGCTGTTTGTTTGTGGTGGGATTGTCTCTAATAAAAATCAGCTCGCTATAATATATCCCCACTCTGCCATGAATACAATGAAAATATTAATTTAAACACAACATTATTCTTGTGCACACACACGTACTTTTGTATTTGCAATAAATTTATTCAGAATTAATTGTGAAATACGTATACGTTTTAAATATTCGGGAGCACGATTTTACAAGAACTAAATCGTTCATTAAGAAGTATACGGGTTTATTATGTTGATTTATTTCTTGCCAAATAGTATCAAAAATATTGAAAGTGACGTTGTTTTTAAAAAAAAAATTAAAAAAGATATTGATTGAAAAAGAGTTCTATTCAGTGAAATCATATTTTAGTAACAAAATTAGTGAAAGTGTTATGATTAATGTACCTGTTAATAATTGACTTTTTTATCATTATATTTATAAATGGTTAAAATTTATATCGATTATGCAATGTTTTATGTTTTGTTTTCAGTGTCTGACGTGAACCATGTTGTATGTACAACCAGTTGTTCCAAATAAAAATAAATAAATAAATAAAACAATGTATATAGGGATGTCACGTTAATGAATAATCTTATGTAATTATAGCATTAGTAAATTAAACATGTTAGGGATATTAATGATTGATTGTCGTTAATTTACATTTCATTAATGTAATTAAACAATTGAAATATGAGTGTGGGTCATGTACATCAATATAGAGACCAGTAGGTTAAAAGCAATCAGTTTAACTTTCCAGTAATTGAGGTAATCCAATCTTTATTACAATGAGCTTGGAGGCACCTAATAGTTTATAAAAATTTAAATAACCTTTCGTTTTATTTGCACCAGAGGTGAAAAAGAGCTTCCCATACGAGCTATTAAAAGGTATAATGATTTATAGCGTTGTTACTACAGCTACCGGAACATTAATATCTGTAGTAAGCCAACACTATATATTATATACAGTGTGTTTTTTTATATAATTACAAAATTACATTTTAATTTATAGCTTATAATTAATACGTTGTAATTCTGATGAATCAATTCCTAAGATAACAAAAATGTCGTGCAATGTAATAAGACAACATATTTTTTTCAGGGATAGGGAGATTTCAGCTCGCGGCGGGTACACATAGGGATAAAGGTGGATTTTCATGAGCCTGCGACGAAATGCGAATAATGCGCACTTGATGTAACATCCATTGGCGGCCATATTTGGCGATTAAAAAAAAGAGCATCGTAATTAACGCGATACCTGCCGAATTCGCTCGCCGTTCATTAGGATTTTACAGCTTGTACGTCAAATCGTGTCGCATCGCCGTTGTCACACATGAAAATCCACCTTAAAATAGGAAAATGATAGTGGCCACGGCCTGTTACACGTCCCAGCATTCACTGAGGTGAGACTGAGGGATCCGTGGAACACCTGAGTAGGACGGACACCTCCACTTTTTATCAATGGATCGAAGCGATGTTCAAAGCCTGGGGAACCACACACAAGTGCATCACTGCACTGGGTGGAAAGCGAGACGAATTTACCCCAGGGAGGCAGCAACGTAATTTTTACATGAAACGGTCACCCATCAAAGTACTAACCACGCTTGACGTTGCTCAACTTCGATGAACTATTGTATTCTTTATAATTGGATTACCTAATCTGTAGTCAGTTTTTTGAATAAATAAATGAAATATATAACGAGGACTGGTCTCATTGCGCCACGCTCGACCTAAGAATTACGTAACTTTTTACCTCACTTGTCCATCGATTAAACGCTTCATGTAATTTACATTTTCTCGATTTTCGTCACAAACAAGTTGGATCGTGTGAAAACTCGACACCTGCTTGCTTTGATATTGCAAATTAAATTTAGCAAACGCAGTGTGACAACAATAATTTTCCAATAACAAAAAACATGATCAAATGTAATATTTTGAACTTTTGTCTGCGCAGGCATTGTGTGAGTTGGTGCTGCCACGAGAACATGCAGGCTCAAGTGCAAGAAAAGAATGCAAATAAATAATATGATCAGCTTAAAAAAAGGCTGGTCCAGGTGGCGACAACGGCGATGCGATGCGATTTTGACGTAAATCCCATGCGGCGAGCGAATTTACCAGCAGGTTTCAGCAGCGAATGTTGCGTTAATATTAACGATGCTCTTTTTTTAATCGCCAAATATGGCCGCCAATGGATGTTACAGCAAGTGCGCAATCATTATTCACTTCACGTCACATGGCAAAAATCGCCATGTGGATCCACCTTTAGCTACACGATATACCCTCCATTTTTTAGTTTGTATGGAGTTGAATTTTTTCTGAAAATTTTATACAAAATTGTATCGTGTAATATGCAGGCATGTGATGCATACCATATTAAGATTTTACCTCTTAAATTTACAAACATTCTGTTGATGGCATGTTTTTTTTTAAATTTCTCATTATAGTCTATAATATAATTTCTCCATAAATTACATCAATTTGTTTTGTATGGTGTGACTTGAAATTTAAGAATATATTCCCTATTTTTGAAGTAATACGTTAAAATTTAGCTACATGCACATAATATAAAATGTGCGTGGTTTATCAAATATTTAATAACCAGGAAAATTAGCATGCATCTCAGTAACCACGGTTAATATCATCTTACCGCAATGGGTTTTCTGCACTACTTGAAAGTCGATCGAGCACAGAAAGTGTACACAAGGTTTACGAATAGACCGATTAACCATGGGTATATAGTGATAAACCTGCTAATTATCCTGGTTATTGACTCGAGCTGTAAATTTGAAGCGATATCTTTGCACGTATTGATGTTATAAGTTATAACACTACATGAAAATTACGTCTTCAACTCAACTCATCCCTTACACGTCTAAGCCTAATCTTTTTACCTCTAAGACACATCTTATTTCGTTCTCGCTCACAGTGAGGATGAAATAAAGACAATATTTCTAACATTTTATGCTCAAGAAGAGGAAAAAATACGTAATCTCGTCTTTTCCTCTATTTTTTCCTCTAAAATGTTGCATCGGGGGGAGGGGGGAGGACAAAAGACAAGAGGAGAGATTAATAGAGAAGAAAATATGAAATTTATTTCAACTCGGGTAGTTTTTGTTTAAAGTTGATACTAAATCTGTGTGGTGTTATTTTGCCATCACTCGAAGCTGCACACTTGAGTTAACATTGGCATGCAACTTTGATGATCTGAGCAGCCTGCAAGCATCAACTCATTAATGAAAACCTTCGTCAGTCAATGTATCACCTGCATGAACAAGTCGTTGGTTGTACATTTTAATTAATTAAAATTACTAATTAATGATTGCTAAATTAATTTTGCAATTTTTGTTCTGCTGAGAGCTCATCAAAAATGTAAGATGATTTTAAAACAGCACCTACCTCTAAGGCTTCCGGCCTTGGTAGGACTACATTGTTGTTTTTTATAAATAGAAATATAAAAAAAATTGCAAGTTATCTCCTTAATTTTTTTTTTAGATTAATTTAACTTGACAAAAATTAAAATTACATTGCAGAAACACACACACACACACACACACACACACACACACACACACACATATATATACACACAGGCTCAATATATAAATAATTAATTAATTATTTAGAAATTAAAATAATATACTATACTATCTCTAAGAAGCAGACTCAAGCCATATAATAAATTAATAAATAATACCTCAAACTTATGTGGGAAAATTACCTGTCTGCCCATGTATAAAATCGTTTCTTAACATGTATTGTTTTTATAGTGTGTAGTGTAGATGAATATTTGAATTCTAAATTTTGACTGATTTGGATGTGTATTGAATATCTTGTTTATTTGTTGTTTTTTTATTGTTTTTTTGTGTGTTTTATAATTTATACATGCTGTAATGAAGCGTCTTACCGATGCATGATACCAAAGAATTAATATTAATTCTTTGCATGGTGACACCATATATTTTATATGTGTACACTCTCAGAAATAGGTGTTTCACAAAATGTTTCAGAAACGCCTAAAATGTATCAAAAATTGCCCCCGTATTTTAAACACTTATCGTGTTTCAGAAATCAGATTCAAAACACTTATCGTGTTTCTGAAACACTTGGTGAAACACCTATTTCTGAGATTGTACCTTATGATATACACTCTTGAAACGAAGCGTTTCACTAAAGTGTTTCAGAGACGCTTAAAGTGCCTCACCGGATGCCCCCTTATTGGAAACACTTTTCGTGTTTCAAAAAGTGTTTCCTTGCTGAAACACTTTTTGAAACACTTTTTGAGACACGAAAAGTGTTTCCAATAAGGGGGCATCCGGTGAGGCACTTTAAGCGTCTCTGAAACACTTTAGTGAAACGCTTCGTTGCGAGAGTGTATAATTTGGAGATAAAATAAGTAATTTAAATTAATGCAGTTTGACTATGATATGTCACATTTCATAACTGAAACTGCTAGAACATTATCCCAATGTATGCAGAAACGTTATTGTCTAAGTAAAAATGTCAGCTAAAGAAGTGAAATTGAATTTAAAAGAGAATAATATTTTCTTATAAGACAGTCATTTTTAAAATGTCACATTATTCAGTGACGTGAAAAAAAAGTGTTGAATTTTTTTACAAGTCTAAGACGTCAAACAGCGTAGGAAGAATATTACAAAAAATATTTTAATAATAATAATAAAAGTTATTTTTATGTATGTACTTGTCAAATTGTCATGTTCCTTGTCTCTTTGCAATTATTAATTACCGTGAAAATATTTTACTTGTGAATGAAATTTATTTATTTTACACATCGCAAAAATTAAATGAAAAATATCATTGAGGATTTTAAATGTTGATTTTAATTTCATTTCTAATTAATTTGATGTGCTAAATTATAGTAAACACGCGGTTGTAACATTATTCTTGTCAAGTAATGTGCACTTTAACTGATTACCATATTATCTGTCTACCATTATCACCACGGGCTCTTACACCAACTAAAAGTATGAGAGATAGAGAGAGAAAAAAAAAAAACAAGTTTATATGATGGCCACGTCACGTTATTGAGGCGTGACGTCATCAAGTGTGCGAGGGAGCGCGGGGTCAAAGGTGGCGACGCGTACGGACAGGCGTGTAATCACCTCAATACTTTTTACATGGACGTAACTTCCTACTTCAAAAAAATGTTGAACGCCTCTTCAAATTCTTGTACACACAAATGTGTAATGCTTCAAAGATAAAAATTCTGAAGGTCAGCCTAATTTTCATCTCACCTGTCAATTTGTTTTATTATATTTACATGTTTTTTTACTTCAATAGATAAAAAAAACGATTACTTGTAAGTAAGTGCTCAACAAAAACAAAAAAAAAAGCAACAAAACAAAATCGTTTCGTCAGTATCATGATTTCATTTTGCCTCTAGGAACTTAATTGTTTATATTTACAAATTTATGTTTTATTTTTTACTGAGGACATCTCCATGTACAAATTTTTTTAATTAATTTATTAAAATTTATATTTTTTTCTAAATATCTCTATTTGAACTTGAAATAATAGAGTAACAAATGCGACAACATTTTCCAAATCGATTTCACAATTTATGGTGTCAAATAATGAAACCTCTGAATCCAGTGTATCATGTATTATGTATTACACGATAGAGTTCGCATAAATTTTCCCTCCAAGAAAGTTTCATTGTCCTTACAAGAAATGTTTTTCTTGTAAAACTGTAAGCAATTTTTTGTATATTTACCGGCTTTGCTTGGTCCTGGATATTTCACGTAAAAATTAGCTGCAGGAGGGCCAGCATTCTCACACCTCACTAACACCGTTAAATTTGCAAACTATTAGAATGTAATATTTTTTTTCAAGTTTGCGTCTTTATTTTTTTTTTAAATGTTTTTACGTCATTCTGAAATAATTGAAATTTATTCTTTTACTTGAAATAAATAAAAGAAATATGATAACAATTTGCCATTGTTATTACAAATTGACTTTGATACTAAGGAAGCACGGACGGGAGGAGTAAAGATTTTGAGAGAATATCCGCAATATTTAACTTTATTAAGAAAGAAGGAGGTCTTTTTATGTTATGGTCTCAAAGTGTCTCTTAAGTTAAGAAAAAACTAAATAACAGGACAATTTTATTACAAATGTGCTTTTGAAAGGGACAATTTTCTTTCTACAATGTACGATAATTTACTGGACTGGTTTGTTCATTGATGTTTAGATGGCAAAATAAAAATTTGAGGATGAATCTTAGTTAACACAGATTTTAGAGTCAGATCTTTTGAATGCAACAAGACTTGCAGTGGACTTTGAACTCGCCATCAATAGGTGGCATATAAATTCTGAAGTGGATCCGTGTGATCAGTTTTGTGAAAATTAAGGTATATAGAAGTTTAACATGGAGCCTTATGGACGGAAACCAAAAATGAAGCTGTTGTGCCCCCCCCCCCTCTCCCCGAATTTTTTCAAACCTTAAGCGATTAAATTTCAGAATTTTCCTCGATATAATATAATTTATATTTCATTCGATTTCGACTAACAGAAATTTTCAATACAACATCTTGACGCCCAAGTTACTGAGATTAATCGTTAATTGTCGTTTAGCAAAAAATATGTGGAAAAAATATTAAATACTTTACAAGATTGCAATTTGAGATAATTTATTATGTTGATTATTATTGATATAATTTTAAATTGACAGGTAACAACTTGCTTATTAAAATTACAGCAAAATTTAAATAATATTCAACTATATAGACAATAATATTAATATAATTAAAATATATATAATTATATATATAATATTAATATATAATTCAATAAATTCATAATCATTTTATTGCTCTTCGATTGTACAACAATATAAGCACGTCATAATAAAGAATAATCACAAACAAGTTGAAAGTACGTCAATACAAAACATGACAAATAATCTTGCAGACAAACATAATCAAGGCAGTATATAAAAATTGATTATAATAAAACACCCTGCAATTGAATCCAAACAATCACTCTAAAACATTATATATATAGACAGTACAACAACAAGAAAAATTTATAATAATATCATGACAATTTCCCTTTTTAATATTGATGTATATATATAATTATTTTAAACCCAAACCGTGTTTACCCGCCAAGGTAAGAAAGAAAATTGTCAGAAAATTTAAAAGTCTGGCCGGGGTGGGGTCGGAATGCAAGGGATGTGGGTTCGGGTCCCACCCCGGCCAGACTTTTAAATTTTCTGACAATTTTCTTTCTTACCTTGGCGGGTAAACACGGTTTGGGTTTAAAATAATTATAAAATACCGCCAATGTTTCGTAAGTTGAAAAACTTACTTTAATTTCAATCATATATATATATATATATATATATATATATATATATATATATATATATATATATATATATATATATTATAGCGTGTGTTGATTTGCAATAACTTGGTGCTATCTATGTATTATCTCGAACTAACAGAATCATATTTCATAAATACGCCCTGTATGGTCAACATGCCAAGATTATAATATATATATAAACTTATTTTTATTGCCATTTAAAGAGGCTCTCATTAATGTATTAAAAGATTATACATAATATTTTACGCATATAAACATTTTCTATATTAATTTTTATTTTTAAATGTTAATATATTTCTCAGAAAACATTTCTGTCAAGATGCTGTATAGCAGGCGATCATAATTGAATTTAGCGTACAGAGCTTATAGCGATTTATTATTTGTACGTACGCGGGCGGGTCAGACTCCATATTGGTACTTGGATCATTAATCAAAAGTGTATATATTATTACATTGTATATACATGCAGTATAGGGTGACACATTTGAAATGCATGAGACGTTCCAACAATAGGGAAGTTTACTGAACACTTGATTGTTGCAAAAAAAAAGCAACAACAAAGATCATATTGAAGGCTTGATATAAGAAAACATCACGCAATACCGTTAACTATTTACTGTATATATCATCTGTTATGGAGTGGGTGTGTAACTGCATCTTTCTATACAATATATTATGAGCATTCAATAATCAACAAGTTATATAATAATAAGGTTAAAAATGGCAAACTTGAAACTAGTTTGTAATTATATCGACTTTCGGAGCATCAGCTTGAAGTATTCCCAGGAAACAAATATAAAACACTTATAGTGAGCGTATAGGCATGTCAATCAACTATAGGATAATTATATTACATTCCACTAAGAAAAATGTCAATATAATATTCCATTCATGGAGTTAATTGCTGTACAAACTAATATTATCTGTATATCATAGAAAACAGTAATATCATGACAATTATAATTGTTTTTATTAAGAGAAATAGATATTGAATAATTGGACATAATTTAATACGATATCCAATGCGCTAATACAATTAATGTGTAGTTACTGTTTATATGTGGGTTTATATAATAAAATGAATTATTTAAATCGTATTTGCAGAAAAAAGTTTTATGTTATAGGCTGGATATGTACTACATCATGTATACAAACTTATGAAAATACTGTAATATCTACTGATGGGTATTCAATAAACAAATACAAATGATAATTACAAAGCATTGGAGACATTTACAAAGGTTCATTTTAGACTTGATTTTGTACACATCCTTCAGCTTCCAAAAAATTAATATATTTTTACTTGAGGATTTTTGTATATTTTGTTTTTCTGTTTTCAAATTCTTTATAAAAAATGCAATTTAAAACAAGAATAAAATAAGGGCAAAAATTTTACTTAACAACTCGTATCGTTTAATAAGGCGCGGATGCAAATTGCTTGCAGATTATAGTTCAGTGATTGTTTGAAGGATTAATGTCAGTGGGCTTAGTAGATGGAGCCACTCTGAAAATCAGCAAACCTTCCTCACACCGTGAAGAAAATTATATCAAATTTGGTGAAAAGTTACAGATATTCAGCATTGAGATTAGCATTGTTTTAAATGGGAACTGCTGTGATTTTTAGTCAAATCAATATCTTTTTCACAAAAAAAATTAATTACTCAAAATTTAAACCGAATTATTATTATTATTATTTTTAATCAGCAAACCAAAAGTTATATTGTCCTTTATTTTATGGACTTTGCAGTATATTTTCAGTTTACCATTGGAAAATATTGAACAATGGTCGCCGCCCGCGGTGACATTAATCATCCATATCACCTGTATGTCATAACGGCCTGAAAATGTTGCCTGCCAAAGTGGGTGGGTCACCTTTGTCAAATAATCATGTCAAAAACTCAGTGTTTAATGTTTTCAAAGTTTTTGCAAAAATTTTCATCGCCAGCTAATGAACAAATATACACAAAATTTGATTTTTTATTTGTTTATATTTTTGCATGACATGAAAAAATAATTTATAAAAAGTAATTTGTTTAGAGGAATATTAATGCAGGATAACTATAATTACAATTTATTAGCAAACTTTGCTTCAAAACTATAATCATTAATAGTTAACGACGTATATAGTTAAATGGATATTATATATAACTTTACTGCATGATGTTATAAAAATTCATAGCACATAGACCTTTAAAAAAAAACTCTTCCTTCCTTCGTGTATTTAAATTATGCATAAACGTTAATTATTTCATAAAAATTGTAATTTTTTTATATCTCATAAATAATAGTGTTTGTACTTAGCAATTAAATGTAATTTTACATCTCTCACAAATAATTTAATATGCAAAAATTGGAGCCTCACCCTGAAAAATCACTTAGACGATTTGGCAAATTTTATCTGAACGATATACTTCATCACGCCAAACGATATGTCGACCGGTTTAATTGAAGACACGTACCGGGGGGAGAGAGCGTGACGTCACATGCTCAGGTAAGCATTCAATCAAGGCTATTATTACGTGTAAGTTAAACCGTGCAGGCTGCCACCTCGATCCTCGATCCTGCCAAGTTTGCACGCAATCTACTGCCAATAATATGTATGCGAGTAATAAAATAAACAGATTCGATCACAAAAGGTGATTGATGTTACTTGTTTGTTGTGACGTAAGCTTGTATATATGTATGTTAAAATTGGTGACACCCATGCAATATATTGTCTTCTATTCAGATAACGTGCTATTCAAATAATTTCATTTAACTCAACAAAAATAATTTATCTCACGGACTTTCTGGACAAACTTACTTTTGACGGTATAATTTTCGAGCCATTGTCACAGCCTCGACTTTTTTTTTTACAGGGATACACCCCTGTGAGCTTGGAGATCGCGGCGGGGTAATGGGTATAGAGATAAGGTATTATAGGGTAAGGATAGTGGCCACGGCCTGTTACGCGTCTCAGTATTCACTGAGGTGAGACTCAGGGAATCATGGAAAACCTGAGTCAGGACGGACACCTCTACTTTTTATCAATGGGCCAAAGTGATGTCCAAAGCCAGAGGAACCGGTTAATGCACTGCGCCACGCTCGATCTCTTTGCGTTCCATTGAACCAGTGCAATAAAACATCCAAATTTGTTACAGAAATCTTTCAACATACTAAATTATTCACGCGATATGGTTTCAAAGTTTTTACTTACAATAAATTTGTTGACTGCTGTAGGTGATCTCAAGCGACAATTAATTTGCAGTATTCCAAATAAATAAGTGAAATATTTCGCAATTCCTTGCAGGATATACGATCAAATTTTACTGTTAGAAAAGTTGAATCTTTCTGAGCTAATTTTTACATTAATGTACCATAGAAACTGTTCCTATGTATATCAGAAATAGTAATATAGATTATAGTAATATAGATTTATGCTTTGTATTTTTGGTAAATACAGCTTCTCACTTTTTTTTTTTTTTTCCAGAAATACATTGCTAGGTGGCTAACTATATAATAACTAATGTAAGGATTACAAATTTTTTCAGAATTTCTGCGCAATTTTACATTTTTTTTCCCCCGCTTTAAAAGAAGTTGCAGGTCGTATCCACCCCTTCCCTCCTCCCTTAGTAATGCTGGAGTTAAGATGTACCCAAAAAATGTAAATTTCTTACACAAAATATGAATTAAATTTACATTTTAACTGCTGCGTTTTGACATGCCAGGTACTGTACATATGACCAAGAATGGACGTGTGTATTAAAATTAATTACAACCACATTCTTGTCGCTCCACGGTACGTGCATTATTATTCATGTGGAGATAATTTACACTTGCAGATAAGACTATTGGCTACTGAAACTTGTAATAACTAAGTTGTTTATCTGGAGTGTCAATTAACGATCAGACAGGCTTATCAACAACTTGATTGCATCTTCACGTAGCCTTGCATTTATGCAAGCAACCTAGCTTCTCAATAAAAGTTTATCACGACCCATTCATGAGCAATATCATTATTTATTTACTTTTCATCAAACTGGGTACTTTTGTTGTACTTACTAATTATTATTCACTAAAAGTGAAACCCTAATTTGAGCGTTTCGCGGGCTCTTTCGGAACGAGGGCGGCCACGACCTCTTGTAATCCATCCCTGCATTTGCTTGTGACTGAGGGAAACATGGAAACCAAAGCCAGAATGGACGCTACAGCTTTTTGTCAATGAACTAGAAGTGTATCAATGGTCCATGGTCCACATGGTGGAACAGCGCAACGTGATTTTCGTCTAAAATGGTCACCCATCCAACTACTAACAACGTTCGACGTTGCTTGACTTCGATAATCCGACGAGACCCGGTCAAGCGCACTGCGCCACACCTCCCGTACTTTTTTTTTTAATATTTATTTTCATTTTCATTTTCTAATGCGAACCTTACTGCATCGACTGTGGAAAGGAGTCTTCAATAAAGTCACTTGAATTCGTTGTTTCGAAACTAAATGCTCGTGATATTTTAAGGAGTATGCATATTGTAGAATATGATTGAATTCTGTCTCAGGTGTTTGGACACATTCCTACTGCATATACAATATTATTTAACTCACGGATATGCATTGTACTGTATACTTATAAAAATAAAATTCAATAAATTTATCATATAACACTTTATAATATATTATTTTTATTTCATTATATAATATATGTAATCAAATACATTGCCTCTCTCACGATTTTGTACTCCTTTTATTGGGATTTTTTTTTTATTTATTTTATTGTAGCATGCAAAAACCATTTAAAAAAACATTTTCAATTTAAAAAATATAATATATATTTTTGAAAGATCAATTTAAACGGATATTTAAACTATTGCTGCTGAAATTTACAATGTTGTATTTTACGATAACCTAATTTATTATCCACTGCATTTTTTTTTTGTTTTTTTTTTACAAGTTTCACAACATATTTAGAGTTAGGTGATAATGATACGATCCTGGTTTGTTGAGAAGAAATGCCTTGATTTGATAACCTCGTGTCTTTGCAAAACTTAAAGATCAGCTTGTTGACGTAAACCAATTTGATTAACATGTAATTAAACCTTAGCAAATTCACAAACATTCTGAAACTTTTTTGAGAAACAGATTTTAGTACCTAAAAGACACAACAAAAAATATTAAAACCAATTATTCTAGCCGTTTTTTTTTAAATAAATTTTTAATTTAACTCTCAAAAAATCGGCTCGAATATGAACATTTTTTTTGTAGCTTTTAGGTACTATATAAAATCTGGCTATCAAAAAATTTTCAGAAAATTTGTGAATTTGCTAAGGTTTACTAACATGTTAGTCAAATAGGACTACATTAATCAGCTGATCCGTGTTACCTTACCATAATTCAGTAATTGCCGGCAGCGAAGCAATCATAAAAAATACTCTGAGAGTGTTAGCTGTCTGCTGAAACGCTGTTCCACGTAATTACACACTTTTCTCAACAATACGTTCATTGTTGTTGTTGTTTACTGCTTTATTATTAATTACTTATAATATGATTATTGGTAATGTTGCGACTTTAAGTCGTTACATGTTAAGTGTTAGTGTACTGCAAATGTAATGGATAATCAATATTGTACAAAAAATCAATTAAGTCTTTGTCAGTCATAAAGGTAACACGGATCAGCTGATCAATAAAGTCCCATTTGATTAACATGTAAACCTTAGCATGAAATAATATTCTATTTTCTTTTAAGTTTCAATTATGTTTTTAATGTTTCTTCGTTGGAAAGCCCTATGCTGAATATTTAAAAAAGTAATGAAAAAAATAATATTGGGAAGATCATGTTGATTATACAGTAAAAAATTGGCATCTGTTATTTTTGCAATAAGTCAATTAAGGTATGATACTTAATTGGAATGCTTAAAAGTTTTGTATTATGCCAATTTTTATTCACTGTTAAAATATGGAATAATCTGTTGGGGAGATTCTACAGAGTGTGATAGAATATTTAAATTGCAAAAAAAGGTAATACGTCTTATGTGCTTTGCAAAAAAAAGGGCAACATGTGTGAAATTGTTTAAGGAGCATGGTATATTACCCCTTCCTTTTGTATTTACATTTTAGAATGCGTACTCAAAGTTAAAAGAAATTTGTCTTTTTTCAGAGAACATGTAGTTAATCATACGCATAATACAAGGAATGTAAAAAGTGTTATAACCCCTATCTGTTGCAGACTTGATATGTACAAAAATGGTCCCTTTATGAGTTTTTTTCGGCTCTACAATAAGCTCCAAGTGATATGAAGTGCATTGAAAGTGTTACATTATTTCACTCGAGTGTTAAAAATATGTTACTTGAAAAGTGTTTCTATAGCGTCAAGAGTTACATGGACTATGACTGTTAATCTTTCATTACATTATTGTGTATTAATGACTCCTTCCAGACCTTGTTGCCATCATGACCTGTCCTATTAACCTCAACAGTTGTCTATTTTGATATATTGATTGTAGGAGAAATGGATCAAATAAAGAATTTTGAATTTGAACATAATCAGCGGGCGCCTTCATCTTGGCCCAATTGGGCCCGGTGCTGGCGCTTAACCACCCCAACTAGGTTGGGAGTTAAAACACCAAATAATAATAATAATAATAATAATTAAGTATAGCAGCGAAACACGGTAAAAACTTGTGACACGGATTTTAAATATGCATGTTATGGCAAAATATAATTATGAAATTGCACATTTTAACTTTTTCAAATTTATCATGCAGTGGGTTGAATTTGAAAACAGGCTGCAGTGCTTTCTTTTAATTATAACAAGCTATAGCTTACGCAGGCGCACATTTAGAACAAAATTGTGGGGAGGGGGGGGGGGGGAAGCTGTCTCCATAATGCCAATTTAAAATTTTGAAAAAAAAATTGGATTGAGGGAAATGCCCATAATGCTGTGTTACATTCCAAATTTCGGGGGGGGGAAGGGGAGAAAGCACGGCCCCCAAGACTCCGCAGCCCCCCCCCCCTGGAGGTTTACGTACTGTCATCGCCTCGGAAAATATCCCATTGCAGTCTTGTCACTAGTCACTAGTGTAATTATTTCTTTATGGTAAAAAAAAAAAAAAAAATGTAAGATTTAGATCAGAACATAAATAGAGAACAAAATGACTGTTCACTTTCTGAAGTAAAAAGAGTAATTATTCAGTCCAGTTTTTGAGTTATTAATTTTTTAGTTGAAAAATATGCTGATTTGACTAATGGCCGCCAGATTTTCAATGATATTCTCACTATTTGTATCATGTATATCTAAAAGCTAGACAGACTTTTGCTTATTATTATTATTTTGCTGAAATTTATGTTATAATGTAAGGAAGGTTTATCATAATTCTCAGAGTGATTCACCATCTCCTGAGACTAGTGACAATAATATTTTTAATCACCATATGCCTCGTAAGAATAACATAGGACATGTGGTAATTACAAGGCTGCAAGTGGGAAATTTTGCAGGGTACGTCCCACAATCAACGTTGCTATACTTTTAATCCAGTTACATTTATTTACCAACGTCTCAACTTTTTTTTTACTGAAGTTGCTAGCCAGGACGAAGCCACGGAAATTGCTCGCCAATCTCGGGAGAGCAACTGAAGCACTTTTAACTTTCCGCCAAATTATTGGCTTGTCATTAGAAAACTGAGCAACACTTTTCAGACACAGTAACCGAGATTTCTCTCTTTGTCTCCTCGACCTCAACCTAACGAGTTAAAATAAATTTAATCTTTTATTCGCTAGGAAAATAGAGAGTAAATGACGGGATTACGTATATTGTCCTCTTATTTAGCATAAAATGTTAGAAATATTGTCTTCATTTTTTTATTCAGTTATTCAGGAACAAAACACATATACATTATATAACATTATACATACAACATAATTGTATAGTAAACCCCAAGAGTTTGAGACCTCGTATACGAGGAACGCCAGATAAAAATAGATATATATTATTATAATAGATGGTAAATCACGATTATATATCAAATAAAATTCAATTAATTAAAAAATAAAATAAATCAAGGTGTTACAATACACAAACAAAAATGAAGTTAATAAAAATACATATTGATACAAAAATTCGGCATACAGGCCTCAAATTACAAATTAGATAGTCACCAAGTGGGTTTAGAGTAAATAATCAACATTCGCATCATTTTTTTCCACGCGTGATGCATCCGTGCGAAGTCGCAGTTCAAAGTAAGAAATTTAGTCCTTGATGACGTCATGAAGTCCTTGATGACGTCACAACTCAATGCTAATCGGTGCTAGCTGTGAGTTGTGACGTCAGCAAGGACTTTCTTTGTAGCGCGACTTCGCACAGTCGCACCGCGCGCATGTAAAAATAATACGAATGTTTATTATAAACTCGAGCAACACTTAATGTCTGTCTAATTTGTAATTTGAGGCATGTATCCCTTTAAGTCTTGATGAAGGACTAATATACTTAGCAAAATTCTATATATTTTATTTACCAGAATATTAATTAATTTTGAAATAGGCTACACTTAAATAGCACATTCATATATTGAAGATCATAATGTTTTCAAAATTATTGTTTTCTATTATAGCAATCGAAGTATTAATACACAAAAATCTATATTTTAAATTTATTTGTATAATTTAACTCACTGTATGAATGCAGCAGGTTCAAAACATAATTTTTAAATACCTTTTCAGTGGCTTGTCTAATATCAATAGGTATTGAATAAAATTATAGAAAATAGCACCTCTATGTAGAAATGCTTCTTGGCCAGTTTTACAAGTTGTTTGTTGAAGATGAACATTCCAAGCATTTCTGGTAAAAAGATGATGGATATTATCATTAAACTCAAGATTAATACTTGTTTAATTAATTTATGATGAATTTTATAAAACATAATTACAACTTATAATTTAAGGTGTGGCTTTAGAGGTAAAAAGATTAGGTTTAGACATGTAAAGGATGAGTTAAAGACGTAATTTTTCAACTAGGGCAAGTTTACTTTTTTTAAATTAAATATATATTATAATTAATAATTAATTATGTTCCCACATATAGGAACTTAATTCATACTATATAAACATAATATATTTTATGAATGAATCGTAAGAGTATAAAATTATTCATGATATAATACTGCACACTATGCTATGATAATATACTATATACACATAGAGGTCCTGGGAATTTCACGAAACAGCAAGCAGCGATTAAAGTTGTTTGAATTTACCGCCGTACATGTATGGTCCGTACATTTCCGTTTGGATGACCTACCACGCGACCTTTGTTGGCCACCACTCCATATTTGGTGGCCTCTACACGGTGGGAACTTTGCCCTGGGCTATCATACGTGAACAATGAATAGCGGCCGTTCATATGCTACTTTTATAAAAACTAGCAAGACTTTTGTCTCCGTCTGCTATTACATAAATTCTTATTACTCCCTCTTTTTAATTCAACTTGTTTTTTGTAACTGAAAAACTGGATGGATCCCGCATTATAATACGTAAAAAAAGCAGTGTATATGTAATTCATTTAATGTCAGAAAAGGACGTAATGATTTTAGGAATGTAATTGGAATATTTTTTATTAATTTTGTCAGTTATTTCAACAAAAATTTTAGTACTGAATAATTTAAATTAAGTAAATAAAATTACAAATTCGTCTTTTGTCCTCCTATTTTTTACCATTTTAGAGTTAAAAGGAGGGAAAAAGACGATATTACGTCTTCTTTCCTCTTCTTGAACATAAAATGTTAGAAATATTGTCTTCATTTCATTCTCACTTTGAGCGAAGAGGAAATAAAGGGGGACATTCAAAAAGCACTTTAACCCCCACTTTAGCCCTGATTTTTAACTCTGGTGCTAAACATGGTACTAAACTAGGGGCTAACCATGTTAAGCTTATAGCTTAGCACCACGTTTAGCACCAGGGTTAAAAATTGGGGCTAAATTGGGGGTTAAAGTGCTTTGTGAATGTCCCCCAAGATGTGTTTAAGATTAAAAAGATTAGGTTTAGACGTGTAAAGGATGAGTTGAAGACGTAATTTTTCAACTAGAGTTTACGCTGTGAAATCATGTGAATGTGTGTGACACAGCCCTTTGAAAGTACGACCGCAGCCAACAAAGTTAATACTTTTGTGTGTCGATTACCAAAGTTATGCATTAAAAATTGAATGCGAAGTATTTTTTTAGAAAAGACAGCACATGCATGAAAACAATGCAGCGCCAATCATTTCTGCATGCAAATCAAATATGGATTAATAGATTATAAGCTATAAAAAAATTGAACTCGACAATTTATAGCAAAAAAAATAATATTTTCTTGAGCGACTTTTGACATGCGGGAATTTGTAGCGGTTCTGAAATATTATGTATTCAAAGTAATTTTCATGAAAGTCATTGTTTTGTACAAGATAACGAAAGGGCAGATAAAAAAGTGTTTGTTTCCCTTTATGTGTTTTGTTGTGCGCGAATTTCCTTCAAGTCGGGAAGTCGATATGACCGCGGGGGGCTTTGGCGGTAATTCACTTACAAGTACACCATGCGACATGAGACTACTGACCATGGAGCAAGCTGAGCAAGCAGTGTGGATTAAACTTTGTATCAGATCTGTCTGTGTTAAGTTCCAGCGATTATATATTATAGAATGCAGGAAAAGCGGCATGATTTTTTGTATTGCACAAATGATTAAAGGATACCAAATTATGTTACTCTGAGGCAACACACTTAACTTTTAGATTCTGAATCTAAGGACAATTTGTGTACTTAAATTGACCCTGTTTAATTCAGTACAAAATTTGTACTGAAAAGTGCATAAAGTACTGAAAATAAGGTTTAATTCAGCCATTTAATGTACTGAATCCTAAAACGTCCTTGCTGTAAGGTGAAAATAAAAGTACTGAAAACCCATTCAGTATCTAAAAAGTTTAGTGTGAACTCGGGAGCTTATTATCTGTGAGCAAAAATTAGACAGAGAGGGAGAGAGAGAGGGTAGAAGGAGGGGGAGAGGGAGAGGGAGAAAAGAGAGAGAGAGAGAGAGACAGCGGGAGAGAGAAAGAGAGCGGCGCTGTGGAATAAAAGCAATCTCAAGGGAGGCTGCTTACAGATAGCAAAAGAGAGGGAGCAAAAAAAAAAAAAAACCCACCCACCCACCCTCTTGGTACACACCTAGATAGCGGAAGGGAGAAGCACCCCCCACCACCAGTACATTGTGCATGCGCTCCTATCCTAGATAGCGGGAGCAAAAGTGAGAACAAGAGATAAGAGAGAAAAAAATAAAAGTGTGTCGTTGGGGGAATGACATTTGCGTCGTTTTTCTTTACGACTACTTTAATTCCAACTGCGTTAGGGGTGCTCAAGTATAAATTATTCAGTATAAATTCATTTCACAAAAAAATCGTCATACTTCATTGATAATGTAATTATGAGTTTAATAATTAAAATATCAACTAAATATTTCGACATTATGTACACTCTGGACACCACGAACTTCACTCTTGCTTTGTTTGTAGACATCATCACGCAGTCTGTGGAGGTGTGGGGAACCAAAAATATTTTGATGTTGGATGCTCTTTCTTACGCATTATAAATCTTCCTAGTTGAAAAATAACGTCTTTTACTAAAGTTCAACTCATCCTTTACCCGTCTAAACCTAAACTTTTTACCTATAAAACACATCTTATTTCCTCTTCGCTCAAAGTGAGGATGAAACAGAGACAACATTTCTAACATTTTATACTCAGGAAGAGGAAAAAATACGTAATATCGTCTTTTTTTTTTCTCTAAAATGGTGCAAAATGAGAGGAAATTTGACGAGGAGAGTAGCGAATAAAAGATGAAAATTATTTCAACTGAAACTGTGAGCTGCAGCAAGTGAGGCAGGAGTAACGTTGGTCAAAAGGTGCCATGTGCAGCTTTATTTAGTTCGGTGTCGCATACATAAATGATTACGTTACTCAATTGTTGATACAATATGTTGTACACCAACAGGGTGACATATAAATAACGAAACGTCAGTTCAGAATTTATCAAAATATTTTGTGTGATCAGATTGTATAAATAACGTGACATTTGCAGGTGGTGTGCTAAATTTGAATTAAAACATACTATAGTATTAGCGCACATCAAAGTACCTTTGAGCATTAATTGCATGCCGAGTGCTGTTTTCTACTAGTAACTGTTGTTGAATCACAATATAGAGCCTGTCCGAGCAAACAAACGAACAACTGCACGCGTCAAGTCGCGTAACTGTCA
This sequence comes from Siphlonurus alternatus, assembly GCA_949825025.1. Classification (NCBI taxonomy): domain Eukaryota; kingdom Metazoa; phylum Arthropoda; class Insecta; order Ephemeroptera; family Siphlonuridae; genus Siphlonurus; species Siphlonurus alternatus. The sequence continues at coordinate 68,286,072 of OX463788.1, forward strand.
ACGATAAACCAGCTACATTTTTATAGCCCAGCACTCTCCAACGACACTGAAATAAAATTTCTGCACACCAACGTGAGAAGAGCTCTCAGAAGATCAGCCAGTTTAAGAAACTATTTTTTACATTTTGCATTGCAGTGCCACAGAAGGCCGGCGTCCTCAGAGATTCAAATGAAGCCGCAGCGCCACGTTTCTTACTCCTTCATTAAAAAGTCACACGTAAATATTTTTATGACTTTAAAATATTATATGGTTAATTAAATATTAATGTATTTAGCCATACCTAAAAAGGATTTCAAATATTTTACACAAACTAATAAATAAGAAAAGTAAGCAAGAAAATTGACTTTTTAGACTCTCTGACATGTTTGTTGTTATTATTTTTTTATAGTATACTCAGAATTTGCTGTTACTTTCTTCGAATAAATTAATAATAAAATTGTATTTTGTATTTATAAAGATTATAAAGCAACTAAAAAATAAATAAATATTGGAAATCACCGATGTCGAGCGTGCTGAGTATTACTTGGATGGGTGACCGTGTAAATTCGTCTTCCTTTCCACCCAGTGTGTGTGGCTTTGGACATTCACTTTGGTCCATTGATAAAATTAGATGTATCCGTTCTGACTGAGGTTTTCAATGTTCCCTCAGTCTCACCTCAGCGAATGCTGGGACTTTTGTAACAGGCCGTGGCCACCATCCTTTTCATACCCCTCCGCGAGCTGAAAGTATCTGGGTGTATCTTTGTATAAAATAAAAGAAACAAAAATTATCTCCACTCTCTTTTCGGACTTTGCAAGTTAATTGTTTATATATATGGACAGTCGGTTCCACTGCGTCGGCACATCCATCCTCGGAGCTCAATCAATCTGGCTGTTGGCCCGTAATCCCGATAAACCCAGCACTTTGATTTCGCTTGTACGGTGCAGAGAGAGTTTGAATTGATTGCAGCGCTCTCGGTGGAGAGCTAGATGAATTAGGAACAGCAAAATTGTTAAAATAAATAAATCCGTAGCAATTAATACACGTCCGCCATAATTCACTCGCTTTCGTAGACTGACTGCAGCATGTATATATATTTTTTTATCAAACTAAAATTAGGTATTTATATTAATTAACTATAATTAGTAATTAACTAATTACTCACTAATAAGTTTGGAACCCCGAATCTTCTGAAAATCCTAACTTGATCGTTTCGCGGACTCTTTCGAAACGAGGGCGGCCACGACCTTGCAATCCATCCCGGCATTTGCCTGTGACTGCGGGAAACGTGGAAACCTCAGGCAAGATGGACGCTACAGCTTTTGTCAATGAACCAGAAGTGCAATGGTCCAAAGCCAGGGGAACTACATAGTGGAAAAGCGCAACGATTTACCCCTGGGTGGGAAACTTGTTTTTTGTTGAAAACCCATCCAACTACTAACCACACTCAGCATTGCTTGACATCGGTAATCTGACGAGACCCGGTCAAACGCACTGCGCCACACCTCCCACTTTGCATATTTTCCTCCCAAGACAGTTTCTAACACCACCTCAATATCATAATGAAGATTTGCCTGTCATGCAATTAAATTCAAGTGAAAAAAATTTCAGAAAAAAAAGCATAAGAGAGCAAAGTTAAGAAAAAATATTTAAACGGGTTTTAAAATGAGCTATAAATCAATTGGTTTACAAGTTTAATTTTTTCACTGCTGTGTAAGAGCAGTTAATCCGGATCATGCTGACGAAAAACAGCAACTAAAGGGTGTGACTACAAGATTGATACGATCCACTGATACAATATTTGAGAATTAGCAAACACTTCTTGTAACAATGCGACATTAAATCACAAATGACACAAATAATGACGTAGATTTTTTTATACTTTTTGGGGTGGAACTAATCAGCAATCTGTGAATATATTACAAAGCATGTTAACTTGTTCATTTCAATAAGAAATTGTAGTTGTGTAGTGCGTTTATCGAGTCTGGTCAGATCACCAAAGTCAAGCAACGCCGAGCGTGGTTATTAGTTGGATGGGTGACCATTTTCAACAAAAAATACGTTTCCCATCCAGGAGTAAATCGTTGCGCTTTTCTACCATGTGGTTCCCTTGACTTTGGACCATTGCACTTCCGGTTTATTGACAAAAGCTGTAGCGTCCATCCTGGCTGAGGTTTCCACGTTTCCCTCAGTCACAGACAAATTTTGGGATGGATTGCAAGGCCGTGGTCGCCCTCGTTTCGGAAGAGCCCGCGAAACGCTCAAGTTAGGGTTTTGGAAGGTTCGGGGTGTTTCAAACATAGTAATTAGTGAGTAGTAAATGAGTTAATTAATGAGTAGTGAGCCCAATTAAGGTTTGATAACAAAATATCAGTATGGTAGTATGAATGTTACATTATTAGAAACGTTGGTAATAGAATATGCATCTACATCAGTTTGTACTGGACATATAAAGGCGGATTTCCATGGAGCGTGGAAAGCGAGAAAATTGCGTGCCATAGCCAATCAAAGGCTCGGAATTTCCTCGCCTTGCGGGGGGCGTTTTTTTGCCAACATGGCCGCCATACGAGATTGAAGCAAGTGCGCTTTTCTCGCCCCGCCAAGCCTCGCTCGACATCGCTCCATGGAAATGAGCCTTAAGTCTAGGTAATAATTCTTAAGTAATTGCTAAGTAATTACAAGTATGCAGCAGCTATAATTTACCGTTCAGCTTGTTATTGAAGTACACAAAATTATATAGTCTTGATACTGTACTTGCAACGCTGCATGCATGTACTTGTTAAAGTGTCATCCACCACAAATTATGCATGGTCACTCATTGAGCTCCTTGTTATTAATAGCAGTCGCCTGTCGCCCACTTTTTCCAGCAACGGTGCCAACTAACTCTTCTAATCTGTTATATCTATATAGGCCTATTCATCTCTTACATCGGAACAACAAAATGCCATGACAACTAGCTAACAATTTTCATACAATATATTTATATAAGTAGCTGTGGCAGAGAAAATAAATGTTCTCCTTAATTAATTTCTCTCCACTATTATACTGTAAAATGTAAAAAAAAATTGCACGGCACAGAGCTTACACATACCCAAGTGAAAAGAAATTTCATCTTTTATTCGCTATTAAGCTCTCTTCATCTATTTGCCTAGTATTTTGCACCATTTTAGGGAAAAAGAGAGGGAAAAAGATGAGATTTTCTTTTTTTCCTCTTCTTGAGAAAAAAAAACCTGTTATAAATATAATATTGTCTCAATTTTATCCTCACTTTGAGCAAGGAGGAAATTATATGTGTTTTTGAGGTAAAAATATTAGGTTTAGACGTGTAATGGATGAGTTCTAGAAATAATATTTCAACTAAGGTAAAATGTCATGTAATAAATATGATGCATTCGTCCAAGCATTAAATCACTTCGCACGCATTTTGCTTCATTGCTCAAAAGCAGTGAGATTTTTTTTTTATTTCTATCAATTTTAACTCTATATGGTGGTCATATTTAAAGTTTTTTTTTTTCTTTTGCCAAGGATGGTTACATTGAAATAAACTTCAATTTTCCATGGCCTTTATGTTACAAACACGGTCCATCTTTCCATTTAAGGCAATGCTGGTATAAAAAAGAGGATGTTTTAGTATATATTAATACCTGCTACATTTTGTATTATGAATGATTTAATCTTCTTTATCTTTATATTAGACATAATAATATACACAAAAAAATAAGAAAATAAAAAATTATTTATATTGTATTTTTTTTAAAATATTGCAATATTATAACATCGTAATTAAATAAAGTTAATTGCAATCATTACATTGTTATCGTTCAATGTATCTCATGAATTTAATCATGTATTTATTTTGCTTAATTCAAAGGTTTATTTTTTAATTGGAAACATTTTAAGTTTTAATACAATTCGGTATTACACGATATAATTTAATTATTTTGCATACATTTTTCATTATATGAAGTTTTGAAAACAGGTATACATAGATTGTTTATGATGTTCAGGTAAAATTTTCAAGAAACAAATTTGTATGCAATGAACAAAAAATCTTTCTGCATGTGTTATAATTAGCATGCAGGCATCGAAACGTAATTTCCAAAGTTGAATATTGTATCAAAATTGCAACTTTGCAAACACTGACATTAAATTAATTGAGGTACGATGATATTTTCAAAGATTTGGCAGTGACACCTCATACCATTTCTATATCCTGTCAATATTTTGCAAAAAACGAATAAATTTTTTTCTAGCTCACAATAATAATATACTGTATATATATTATACGATCACATTTTACACAGTAAAATTTGTGTAATATTCCCTCCGGAAGTAGCCGAAAGTATAAGCTTTTCTAACTTTTCTATTTGTATTTGAGCGTTATAATAGAAGCTTAAAGTGTTTTCCGTGGCGGGAAAATTTTCTCCACAAGCCTCCATGTTAAAAATTTGACTTCTTTCTACAGAAATTAATAATAAAGCTATTAATTTGAAAACATTTCCTATCCCCCCCCTTCCTTAGGGGTCTTCTGATAATAAAATCAAGATAATTTTCATCTATAAAATCCTTTTAGTGCCACAAAAAGCAATTTCCATTTTTTTTACTGGGTGGGTTGGGAACACCGCAAAATCAGCTGACCTGAAGCCTCTATTCGAAATATTGGTCAGAGAGCTGAGTAAAATATGAAATTTCTGACACATTTATTCCAAAACCCCTACGGTACAAAGTTTCAAAAGCTCCCCGGATGAAATATCAAATTAGTTTGCTGTCAGTGTCGTGTGCATCTAATGCAGCAACCTTTATGTCAAGTGCATGTGCACTTAAAACTTGCAGCAGCAGTGACTCATGTCATCGTGAATCAACCGGGGTGCCTGTCCGTGAACCTTGCTTCCTATTAGAGCATTGTATCACGTCCAAACTTGTTTATGTACACTCCATTTGAATAAAAATGTCCATGTTAAAGTGTAGCCGGATCGGACATTTTATTTCGAATGCAGTGTACACCTGTGGACACCACGCACGATACTCCTACTTTGTTTGTAGACGATATCACGCAGTCTGTGAGAAGCGGAGCGGTGAACCAAAACTATAACCTCCCACTACCCGAGTGGAACTAAATTTCATATTTTCTTCGCTATTAAGTTCCCCTCTCGTCTTTTTTCCTCTAAAATGGTGCAAAATGAGATTACTCTCATTTTGCACCATTTTAGAGGAAAAAGGACGAGATTACGTTTTTTTCCTCTTCTTGAGCATAAAATGTTAGAAATTTCGTCTTCATTACATCCTCACTTTGAGTGAAGAGGAAATAAGATGTGTTTTAGGGGTAAAAAGATTAGGTTTAGACGTGTAAAGGATGACTTGAAGACGTAATTTTTCAACTATATAGGGAATATTATTGTTATTATAATAGACGCAGATCCGCTCCAGTTTCTGCTCGTTAATTAGTTTCGTGCGTTATTGTAATGTGATGCCTGCGTTATATTAAGAGCTATAATAAGTCCTACAAATGAGCACTATCGTTGTTTCTGTAAAGCTTTGAAGTTTATCTGGCCTGGAAGCTTTCCAGCGGTCCTTATCTAGCTAACAAAAATGAATGGCATCTGCAATACAACTCTCACTCTCTTTCACTCTCTCATTAATTCTTTCTTCATAGTTTTATTTTGCATATTTTTAAAAAAAAAAAAAAAAAAAATCAAATTTAATAATTTAATATTGTACCGTAGGAACAACATCATTTTGTTACGTGATAAAAATGACAGACTTTTGTTTTCGTGAAAAACGTATCATTGCGAAGCCAGACAAGAGACGCGATGATTATACCTGAAAATGAAGGAGTCGTTGCATGCACCAAGGTATAGCATCACCAGATATTACAAGTATTTTCATTTAGAGGTGCTTACATGCCGCCATTTGACATATTATATCGAAGCCTTGGTCACCGAACATCATTATAGTGTAGAATATCGGGAGAATAACACAACGATAATTACACCCGCGCAATGTAGATTGTAGATTTATAATAAGGGTTTGTATGTTTTAAAAATAACTAATACAGAATTAAATTGTAATCAAGGTTTGCCAGGACTTATAATTATTCATTTTTTAGCATTCATATATGACACAACTTAATTTGAACAATAGTTTTTTTGTTTTGAAAAAAAAAAAGAGTATTTTGAATTTTTCTTAGACAAAATAAAATGTAAACATGAAATAACAATTACATTATGTGATTGGCTCTTAATTTAAACTTTAGCTTGAATTATAATTTGAGAGCATACCACCATAAAGGAGCGTGCGTGAACATTAATTTAGTTTCATTTTATTTGAATGATGTAATTGTCACGCTACTCACAGCGAGTGCTTTTTATTACTCGACATAAAATAACGTCATTTAGAATCTCTGCCTATATACCAGATTAATAAGTCAGTGTGAAATTTAAATTGGACAAGAAATTTATTTGATGGCAACAATCAATTTAATAATGTTTACAATAACTTGTTTTTTTTTTTTTTTTTTTGTTTTTTTTTTTTTTTACAAAATATGCAGTCTGATACACTTGTCTAATGAATGGTAAGTTGTTACCAGCCGATTTTGTCACCATGTACTTTACCTGGGATGTTCGTTTGCTGAAGAAATGCTTATTTGTTATTTGACTTCCTGTACAACAACTGCGCAACGTTTCTGCGCACGTTTTCTCAATCTGAAAACTACCGGGAAATTTTTTAGATTCTCATCAAATAAACTAAAAATAGGCTACTAATAAATTTGTTATCCCAGCAAACATAAAAGTTTTTTGGCGTTTCTTGGTAGTAAATTGTAGGACAAAGGTTAGTGACGTCAACATGAGAGCTTACCATTAAAATTTTATGCATTTTCTTCGGTAGGTAGAGATTTGTGAAATAGTGGCCTTTATTGTGGACGACATTAGCCATGGAAGAAAACCAATCGCTGATTAATTAACCGGCGATCGAGTGGCTAGGGTGGGTTTGACGGTTTGAGAAGAATTAATGGACCGTTTGCTGCGCTTGAAAGGGCGGGGCCTTAGCATTAACACCTAGCTCGTTAGTGATATATTTTCACTTAAACACGTAACATTATTGAGGACTTTAACATTTCAACACTTAGTTCATTTAAAGAATATAATTTATTTATATTACACCTTGAAATAAAACTAGCTTTTTTATAATTTTTTTCTGTAATCTGTCAAAATGAGCTTTCATATGCTGATAACGCTAAACTATATAAGGCTGATAATGAATTGAGTTAATTGGCCTTTTTCTCTCAATTGCTTTATTCTTTCCAGTGCCGCAATTCTAGCTTATATGGCATTCACGCGCGATACCACCTTATCTGCTTAATTGGCAGTATAATTTAGTAATATTTATTAAAATGATATTTCGCTGCCAAGCTCACGATAATTCACGTTTATTTTTAGCTTCAAATGGACGTTAATTTGGTGGGGCCACTGACCAAAGTTGCGTGTGTCAATGAAAATAAAGAGGCTGCCGCCGCAATCAGAAAACGTAACATCGATGACTTCAACTTTTATTATTATAGATCGTTAAATAATTCATGTGAAGTTGGAAGACCTGCTAATTATTTTTTATTTTTAAAATGACCATTGTGTTCCTTAGAATTATCTTCCTCTGTAGCAGAAGATGCTTCCATGTTCCCATGTACATCAACCGTAGCAAATTAAGGGGTGGGGGTTAAATGACTCGCCATTTAAAATAATTCAAGTTTATTCCTTACTTTTTTTTTTTTTTTTTGGAAATTAATTTTACACGTTGGCTACCTATATAGTAGCTATAAAAAGATTACAACTTTTGTCAGAAATCTTGGAACAATATTTGACATTTTTTTCCAGCTTTAAAAGTCGTGTAACCCCCCCCCCCCCGATAATGTTTGGGTTAATTATTTCATTTGAGGACGGATATTTCATTTGCTTACGATTTCTTATCAAAATGTTGAGATAAAAAAAAAGATTCATGTGTGTCGCACTTCAAAGCTAATTATGATCACTTTATAATGTATTTATAATATTATATATTATATGTAGTCATTGTTTAGAAGGAATACATCCTGCTACATTCATTGACGACATTATTGTGAAAAATTCTTTTCTTAATATCAAGACAATAACAAAAAAAAAATAATAATAATATTGCAGATCATAAGTTTACAATTGCTAATGTTAATAAAAATAACTTAAAGTTCGAGAAAGATAAAAATAACAATGAAATTAATTATACTTATCGTTAAATACTTAGCAAAGGTAATAAAGATTTATTTTTCAATCTACTGTTAAAAGAAAACTGGAATGAATTGAGGGATGATAATTTAGATACAGAGGGTAAATGGGATGCTTTTTTTGAAATTGTTAAGTATTATTTTTAAATGATGCGATACCGAAAATAAAAAAGGCAGTATAAAAAAAACAAAAACACTCCTTAATTCTTGGCGTAAAAATAATCCCCATCTAATTGTACAAGAGGATTACTTAAATGGTCTTCGTACTGATGCAAAAAGTATTAAACCGGAGTTGCTTCCTACACTGTCAAAAATATTTGTAATTTTTCGTAAAATTTGGCATGTACTCCTTTTTTGTTGTTTTTGTCATTTTTCATTAAAAATTGCAAATTTATTAATTCATTTGTAAGATCACTGAGCAAAACGTTAAAATAATGCAATTACAAAATTTTATGTGTCGTTACAAAAATTTACTTTAATATTTTTACATCGGGAAATGTTTTTAAAAACACATTAGAAAACGTAAAATTATTCTAAATAAATGTAATATCACTTTAAAAAAAAAATTAAAAATACATTTTTGTTGGTTATAATTACAAAATATTAGGTACTATTATATAGATAAGTCATTATTTCCAAAATATAAACAACTTAATATGAAAACTCATTAATTAAAAATTAAAGCTGCTATATTTGAAGACAGTGATATAATTATTAATGAGACTGAAAACAAAATTAAAGCAATATGGCAAGTTATAAACAAAAATTCCAAATTCAAACATAATAATGTAACTGAGATTTCAGAAATTTTAAGTAACAACAAAACTATAACTAATCCACAAGAAATTTGTATTGAATTTATTAATTATTTTGTAAATACAATTGAAGATATGATTACAGAAAAATTTCCAAATCCATTAAATATAGAATTTGTTGTAAATATTACTCCTAATTGCTTACTAGAATTAACTGCTTCTAAGCCGGATGATATCATAAACATAATAAAAATGTTACCGAATTCCTTCCGATTCAAATCTTCCTGTGCTTGCGTGTTAAATATTTGCATGACTATGACGTCACAGTGTTTGCATCACGATTTTGAGGGTTCAAAAATTGACAACACATAACTCGAGGTCCTCCTATATCGAAATATGAAGGTTCATGAAGGTTGTCGCTTTTTAAATTTGATTACTTAAACGTTAAAAGATCAATTTTTATTACCTTACTTTTCATCATTGTATAAAGTATAAAGCAACGTAATTCCTAGTTTCTTATGGGCAGCAATTTTTATATTTTTTATTAATTAACGACTAACGTTTCTTCGTTGCAAATCAACTTACCATTGAAAGTGTCGATCTTTTTGCAAAGCAATATAAATTAAGCAAATCAAGTTTGAAGAAGTTTGTTATATAGTTACATTCATTCATGTTACAGAAAAGCTGTTTATATTGAAAACTTTGTTATTTGTTTATACGTTGTACAATAAAATATTTATAATATTAAAGAAACTAATGTCAGTGCATAGTATAATTTGTTTAGGAGAATTATTATATTTAACATAATTTTATTTCTTGCATCCATAATTTATAGTAATTTTTTTATTACTGGTAATATTATAGAAACTAAAAAGGCATATTTGACCTTTTAAGTTGCTGGAGATAACCAGTTTTCTGCAATGTTCTTTTGTTAATGGATATTCCAGTAGAAAAGCAGGCGGCACAACACGAGAATGCACAAACAAACTAAAGCTGGCTTCCTTTTATTACGCTAATAGAAATACCTAGCCGGGCTTGTAAGGTAATCTTCAAGCTTGAAATTCTCATACATGTTTGTATGTTGAAGTTAATAATGAGAAAAACGTACAAATCGTTTTAAAGAAAAATAAAATTAAAGAGTTGATAGTTCTAATAATATTTCTCGTCGAAAACCAATTTATAATTGATAAAAATTGACGTTGGCAATTTTACCTGAGGCAGGCATTTTTAAAACAAATATAAAAAAAAAACTTGCCTCTGTAATTGAATATAATATAAAGGTTACGAAATTAACTTTTAATAATTAAATTACAAGCAGCTCTTGGCTAATGAAAGTAAATCAAATATTTAAATGATGAAAAGTCGAAGTATCTGGTTTTTTATTGTCAAATTTACACGATATTCCCTCCGGAAGTAGCCGGAAGTGTAAGGTTTCTAGTCTTCCTATTCGTATTTCAGCTTTATAATTTCATACAGAGGTTCAGTCTTTCCATTTCAAACCACTGTAAAGTTTCAAAACTGAATTACAAACTGAAGAGCTGCAGACATCCAGAAGGAAATTCAAATGAATTTGACTGATGTGTACATCTGTTCAACAATTTGAATTACATGGCAAGTAAAAATTGTCTCATAGATCGCAACGTTAAATAAAATAAATCACCGCCGACAGTCTTTCCCTGTCTTTGAACATCGCTTGTTAAATTGAGTCAGTAACCTCTACAGTTCCCTCAGCTTTATAAGACAATAAACAATTTATAATCATTGTTTGCTTATTTGTGATTGATTGTATTTAAGTTTAAAATAAACTCAATAACTTAATTTTATTACATCATTTGTTATATGCGATGCAGTTACTTTACTGAGCACACGTGCGTGCTACAGTCAGATTTACATGAAATTCCTTCCGGATGAAGCCGGGAGTGTAGAGTTTCTGATCTATCTACTTGTATTTCAGAATTGTAATTTTACACACAGGTCAGCATTTCTCTTGCCAGCCTCTTTGAAAAGTTTCAAAACTGAATTACAAACAGAAAAATCACAAACTTGTCACTTCCGGCTACTTCCGGAGGGAATATCATTTTAATTTGACTGTACTGTACAATCAAATTAATGTTATCACCGGAAATGTGTCCTTCCTATGTCTATTTCAAGTTTGAAGTCTTATAAAGAGGTTTTAATAACAGAACTGCATTTAAATTAACTTAAAATTCCCGCCGGAAGTGGCCGGAAGTGAGAGGTTTTTGTTCATGTCTGAGTCTTGAAATTGTGCAAAAATGTCATAAAATCCTGTCGTCAAATTTTCAAATTTTAAAAACGAATAGGAAGGAACCACAAACTTCCGGCTCATTTTTCGGTGGGAATATTAAATTAATTTGACTGTAGGTGGCAGCACGTGTCTCTGGACACACGACGTTTTCGTCGACGCCGTAAATGTCATTTTCGAAGAACGCACTTCGTTTTCATCTTTAACGGCTCCTGGGGGAGCTTAGCAGCGACGATTCTTTTAAAAATAAAAGTGACCTTGTGAATTTAACTAATAAAATTGAGATCTATGTTTTTTTTTGTTTTTTTTTAAGGAAGAGAGTGTAAAAGTTTTTAGTTATTGTTATTACTAGAGCCATCCTCCATTTTTTAAATTTTATTTATTATTATTTTCTTTTTCTTTTTTGCTTTATAATGTTTAGACTTATTTGTGACCATAAAGTTTTTATTGCTGATTAAAATCTGATAAGTAAGTTGAAAGCATAAATTGCATGATGTATATATTTTAAAATTAGTTTTATTATGATATAATCGAAGTTTGATATAATGCCATGTACATATTATAGAATTAATAACGTTAAATTTTAACAAGATTGCATAAAAAACACTGTGATGCTTCAACCTAAATTTTATAAATATGTTTGGTCCATTTTATGTCGACTTTCTCTCTCGGGGAATTCATTTACATGAAGATGCAGTTAAGCTTATCTGCAATGTTGATAAATAGAGAAACCCCCTCCTATGCTGTCGTCAAATCAAATTCTTTGGTCAACTTTTTATTTTGCCTTCAATCTGCATGTACTCCCCCAAAAAGTAGAAAAATAAAAAAATAAAGATTATTCCTGGTGGTTAATTAGATCGTATTTGAGGAGGAGTCTATTTCAATGCTTTTTGTATAAAACTTCTCTCTGTTTTTAATAAGTGTCTTTTAATGAGCGGTTGGGCTGCCAGCCAAATATTACAATCCGTTACACCCAAGTTATACAAGCAGGCAAAACGGATTGAATTATGAGCCCTGCTTTTACCATTGCTTAAAATGCAAACTTTTTTGTAAAAGAGTAAAAAATTGTGGAGAAAAAGAGTCTTCCATTTTTTTTTTTTTTTTTTTTCATTTACAAGGAGCTTACAGCTCTCGGCGGGGTAATGGGTAGGGATAAGGAAGGGAAAATATGTTAGCCACGGCCTATTACCAGCATTCACTGAGATGAGACTGAGAGAACTGTGGAAAACCTCAGTCAGGACCGGCATCGCTACATTTCATCAATGAACAAAAGTTATTTCCAAAGCCTGGGGAACCACACACAAGTGCATCACTGCACTGGGTGGAAAGCGAGGTAAATTTACCTCAGGAAGGGAGCAACGTAATTTTTATTTGAAACGGTCACTTATTCAAGTTCTAACCACACTCGACATATAGCTTGACTTCGATGATATAACGAGAACCGGTCAATGCACTGCGCCACGCTTTTAAAATAAATCTGTGCACCTTAAAACCTGGAGAGAGAATATTCTTACAAAATTATTGTCTGAATTGTAAATTTCACTAGAATGGCATCTTTTATAAATTTGGAATGGTATGTGTAATAAATCACGTGTGTCTGAAAATTCTTGTATTGTGCTACAGCCACACATAACGTGACAATGAAAAAAGGCGTCATAACTTGGTTCAGAATTTGCATATTATATTGGACAGTTAAAAAAAAAAGAAAAAAAAAACAATGAGAAAAACAAAAGAAAGATGAAAATTTCTCGCCATGTGGTTTCATAAAGAAACGAATGCTTTGTTAACAAGACAAACCTTGCTAATAATTCTTGTCAAGCTAGCACGCGTCATGTCAAATCATAACACATTTTATTCAAATGTCACAATGTCATGTTGTTATTATGTAATCACACACTGTGGCTGTCAAAATTATTTATTGACTAAGGCCTATTAATTATAAGGTTACAGGTGGATGTACCTTACACCGATAAAATAAATACACACAAAAAATTGCAAATGTCTGATAGAAATTTACATAAGTATTCAGTTGAAAAATGAGGGTTAAAGTTTTCATTTATTGGCAGTTTTTGTGGATGGGTGGGCGTTCGAGGGGACGTGGTCGCTCACGCTGCGACAAAGCTCCTCGTCTCGTAAAGTTCGTCTCTTGAAGCTAAGATAGTTGAAAAATTACGTCTTCAGCTCATCTTTTACACGTCTAAACCTAATCTTTTTACCTCTAAAACACATCTCATTTCCTCTTCACTCAAAGTGAGGATGAAATAAAGACAATATTTCTAAAATTTTGTGCTCAAGAAGAGAAAAAAATTATACATAATATCGTCCTTTTCCCCCTTCTATTTTCGCTAAAATGGTGCAACATAGAAGAAAATTAGACGAAAGGAGAGCTTATAATAGCGAATAAAATATGAAATTTATTTCAACTCAGCTCGTCATGCTGCTCACGTCAGCTCAGTCAAACCCTTGAACCCCCACCCTGCAGACACACCCCGCGTGGGGTTAGCCAATTTCTGACAATCATCCCTTGATTGCGCTCGGTCAGGTAAAAATTAGAAAATTACAGGTGTAATTTAAATTATATGAACTTTTAAAAAATCATCGTAATTTCAATTAATGATAATTAATAAGATATTTTTATGTCCAGAAAGTGACATCCACAACATGATTGTAGCGGCTGTCCCCCCCCCCCCCCCCATTAATTTTAACTTTCGCCGGGAAAAGAATTATAGCAACGAAGGGCAAATGAACTGAAGACATTGCTTGGGATTTTTCGCTAGTCAGATTTCGTGTTTTTTGGTTGCAGCAAGTTTGATGTATCTCAAATGACACAGCAAGATCGATATAATATCAAACAGTCATCACCATAAATCTCCTCTGGTATTAATGTCTTTGTTTGGCGACACGAAGCTAGCCTTCCGTCTATTCCAAGACTGTATTAATTGAACAAATCAAAATAAGGCTCCGAGTATCATTAATTGTGCCATTTTATCTTACATTAATTCTTGCAATTGAATAATATATATATTATTCGTGAAACAATAAAGATTTTATTAATCAATAACAATCAAATTTATCGAATTGATTTATTTCGTTTTTCAAAATAATGTTTTAATTAATCGCCATATATTGTAATTTTAATAGGATACAAAAGTACGATTTTTTTTGTAATAAAAATATCATGTTTTTTAATAATTCAAAATTAAAATGACAAGATATATTATTAATATTATGAGTTTTGTTCAAAATAAATGTGAATATTGCTTTATCTACCGTGTGTAATTAGTTTGCTGATTAATTGATCTATATGACACAAATACCATCATCACTTGTCGCGTTGACGTCAGCATAAGGCTATTAAGTAAACTTGATATGATCGGAATGATTCCTTTCTGTCACGTGTCCGTCGGATTAACATTTTCATTAAGTTAACATCCAACTGCAACGTAAATTTTCTCTGCTAGGCTTCAAGTGTTCCCCGCCACAAAAATTGTCTCCATAAGCCACCAAGTTACAAAATTTGTTTTTTGTTTTTGTTTTTTTTTGTTAGTATGTGACTTCATGTTACTTTTTACCAGGACACAGTGTGTGTCTATTGTAAGAAAGTTCTATTAATATATTATTAATTCACCCATCCTCACAAAGCTCTTAATTATATAACATAAATTAAATTAGAATCGGGTACTTGACTCAGTAGTGTCTGATTCGTAATCGGATTGTAGTGAGTTCAATCCCAGGCACCACCAAACTTTTCACGAGAGGCAGCTTCTAAGGAACACCCACTCGTGCGTCTGGGAGGTGATTGATGGACCCTTCAATAATTACCGACCATCCTGACTGAGGTTTCCATGGTTTCTTCAGTCTCTACCATATATTTTTGGGTGAATAATGCTGGGTGACTAAGAATCAAAGTTTGTTATAGAACATTTAGAGCAAAATATTTCATACTTTTCTCCGCTTTAAAAGAGTTATCCCCTTTGATAATAATTTTGAGTTGCAGGATCATTATTTTGAAACGATTACTCTATTATGATGTATGTAAAATATTATATGATTACACTTACTTTAAAAGACAGATGATGCTAGTGATATCTAGTTTTGGTTTTATAAATAATGAATACTATTTTATTGACATTATTGAGTAGTATTTTAGCAGGAAAATGTGATAACGAAAAAGTAAGAGACGTCAATATTATATGAAAGAAAAGAAAGGAAAAGAGCATTTCTACTTTTTACGATCGATGAATCAACTCAAAAAGAAAATGAAACTAAATTTCATCATTACATTACTACAGTATAGTCAATGTTAGAAAGAAAAAAAAAATAAAAATTTATGTAAAAGGATTTTTATCGTATTGTACGTATATCAGGTTATTGTTGTTCCAATGACTTGTCGCGTTCTTACTTAGTCATATGAAAAAGAAAATTTTAAGGACATAAAATATATATATTGAATATGGTGGTAGATTGTGCTAGAGCTTTGCAGTTATTACATTTATTTTGCTGCTGACAGCTAGCACTTTCTCCAGGGAGGGAAATTTTGACACAACATCTTCGGTCGTCGCCTCATATTTATTTATCAAATTATAACAAAATGTAGCTTGAATATGCTCGTAAAAATTACTTTATATTTTATATGAAATAACTGAGCATCATACAAAATAATATAAATATAAAATTTATAGCAAAAAATAAATGCTCACAATAATTTGATATAAAAATATACAGCAACGTTCTCTGAGAAATGACTAGTGGGAATTCCTGTCTGATTCATCCCGTGAATATATAGTGTGATCCGATCAACAAGTTATAATGAATAATATATATATGTAAAATACACAATAAAAATGAATCAGCGGTTTTGCATAAAATCGTACGTACGCACTTTGAATTCAAATAAAGTTTATCGAAATTTTCAGTTTTGTCTTTAAATGAATTTTTCAAATGGTCAAAATTCAAAATTCTTTTATTAATTCTATTAGTTCCTACAATCATAATTTCATATACATGATATATGTTGAGGTTTAAAGGAAAAGTCAAACTAAAGCTAAGAAATAGAGTCAATTAGCATTACTTGAAGTCATTCATGGTCCATGTAGTTTTGTACACTATAGAAACACTTATTTACTAGCTACTTTTTAACACTCACTTTAAAAACATTTAAATTTTCTATGCACTTTACATAATTAGGCAGCTTATTATACAAAGACAAGCAACTCAAAAAGAATCCCTTGTTATACATATTTATTTAACAATAAATTGGAGTTATTACATTTCTTAGATTTCTGGTGTTATGATTATGATGCATTTAATGTTGTTTAAAATCTGCCATATTCCTTTTTACAAAAATTACACTTTCCATAATTAATATACAAGGTAGTGTTAAAATACCTTTTGCTCTTTAAATATTTTTACACAAGAACCTCTCTTTTTCGTAAAGAACATGAGACGGATTACCTCCTTTTGTAAAATAAAGAGTCTGTTTATTTCTGGAGAATGGCCCCAACAGATAATACCATATTTCAAGAAAGAATACAAATTTGAAAAATATAAAGTTTTGAGGTATTGTATATCTCACATTCATGCCCCAGTTCTCTAATTGCAAATATTACAGAGATGACTTTTTTTTTAATACAAAATCTATAGTGGTCAATCCACTATATTTATTTTTATTATTATACCCAGAAATTTAGTGCTATTATTTGGTATGATGTTTAAATTATTTAAAGAGTCGAATCAAGAATAGGTTTTTATTTTTAATATTTTGGAACTGCAATATTTCTGTTTTGTTTAAATTTAAAATTAAACCTAGACCATTTAAATATGACTTTACATTTACCATTGAATTTGTTATACTAGTTGACATTTGACAAGTCTTCATTATTGCAGCCAGTTACTTTCAAACTGGAATCATCAGCATACTTAACAATGAGACAAATATTACTATCAATTATGAGGTGTAGCTCATTAATATACAAAATGACGAATATTTGTGACAGACAGGTACCTTGAGGCAGGCCATATAGAAGGGATGTGGGGGTTGAGTTAAATTTTCAATTATTATTAGGTGAAATTTCAACTGTTTGAGTTCTATTAGTTAGAAAAGATTTAAGCCATTCTAGACAGTTACCCCTTATACCATATTTGTATAACTTCTGTAATATTAATCATTCTAACACATTACAGTGTTGGTGAAGTAATGCTTGTGTAATTATATTTACATTATATGATTATGCACAACACATGTATATGTACAACACTGTGATAAATATTAATAAAACAAATTTAAGCTACATCAGGTTTGCAACAAATGCTTGGTCAGCATATTTTCATAACTGCATACACTGCAACGAAAAATTGGTACAATTTTTATCTGCATCGAGAACACGCCTATGTGCACTAGCTGCATAGCTTCTTGTCACTGCATGCTGATGATGAGAAATGTTCAAATTTATGTTTTTTGTCTTGTTCCACTTATTGTTGCATTGATACTGACGTGTATGTATTGATGTGATTATAATATGCCTTGTAGCTGTGCAAAGCAATAAAATAATTATATACAACTAATATTGAGAGAGTATATACGTTTTATCATGCAGCTTCTTTTTGTTTTTTCTTACAAGAATACATTGCTAAGGAGCTCCAGGCGGACCGAGTTGAAATATATTTCATCATTTATTCGCTCTCTCCTCGTCTAATTTTCTCATATTTGCACCATTCTAGCAGAGAAAAGAGGGAAAATGACGAGATTACGTTTTGGGCATAAAATGTTTGAAATATTGTCTTCATTTAATCCTCGCTTTGAGCGAACAGGAAATAAGATGTGTTTTTGAGGTAACAATATTAGGTTTAGACGTGTAAAGGATGAGTTGAAGACGTAATTTTTCAACTAAGCGGTGGGGAGAGGATGGATACAGCATAAAATAAGTAAAACGTGCTATTATTTAATTTCACTAATTATTTTTCAAATAATTTGTTCAGTGATATGAATCTGCACGAACCGCATTTGATGAAAATATCGAATAGCTTCGGTTGACGTCATTGACTGCTCAACAAGTTTGTATTGGGAAAATTGAATTCAGCAAAATCACTGCAGCAGGTGTCTCTTGGAGCGGGTTGAAAAATTACGTCTTCAAGTCATCCTTTACACGTCTAAACCTAATCTTTTTACCTCTAAAACACATCTTATTTCCTCTTCGCTCAAAGTGAGGATGAAATAAACTAACATTTTATCCTCAAGAAGAAAAAAGAAGACGTAATTCTCACTTTTCCTCTCTTTTTTCCTTTAAAATGTTGCAAAATAAGAGGACAAAAGACGAGAGGAGAGCTTAATAGCGAATAAAAGATAAAATTTATTTCAACTCGGCGTCTCAATCTCGTAAGTGAAAAGTTCATTACCATGTGACATATCGAGTCATGCTCAATGAAAAGTTTATTGCCATGTGACATGTCCAGTCATGCTCTAGCGAGACGATGGGGGAGGGGGGGGGGGGGCAACGAGTGGACCACTGAGACACGCTGGGTGTGAGGGCTGTAAATCTTGGTGCTTTTTTGGTCCCAACTTTTTTACCGATCACTTTTGTCTGGGAACAAAAAAATATTGAAAATTGATATTGGATACATTTCTATTTATATACTGCATCTTAAGTCTTAAAGGTCCAATATTTTAAAATTTCAGCATTTTAATGGACAAATTACCTAAAACTCAAGTACAAAAAAATATGATGAGAAAAGTTTGTCGTTTGCATTTGAACAAGAAACCAATACGTGCAATAACGTCGTATCCCGCGGTGCTTAGAGACGTACAATTCTTCCTTGTGACTTGCTAGCTTAACTTTGAAAATGATCCTAGCTGTAGTGGAAAAACAGGCAATAGACAATAATGTTGTTGCATTGTCTTATATCAAAAATTGAAAATACATGGAATTTTTTCAGATTTTTTTGAGTGCGGGAACTAAAAAAAATATTGAAAATTTCTGAATTTGGGTGGTACTATCTGATCGGATAACCATGACGTCATGTAACTTATATGGGACTGGTACTAATGATTTACCTCAATATATAACAAATGCAGAAATTGTAAAATATGCAGATGATAAAACAGCTATTCTTGTTGCAAATACGGAGGAAGAATTGTTATTGAAAGCAAAAAATACTATAAAAGAAATGCAGTTATGGTGTAAAAATAACAAGCTATTATTAAATATTGGCAAAACTGCATTTTTGCAATTTCATTCTCCCAGAAATAAACCATTTGTAAGCTACTTACCCCATATGAACAATAAATCTATTTGTAGATTAGAAAAAATATAATTCCTAGGCTTACATATTGATGAGTGTTTACATTGGTCTTTCCATGTAGAAACAGTAATAAAAAAATTAAATTCTGCAAATTTTGTATTGTACTCTTTAAGGGATGTAGTATCTTTTCAATCTTTAATGTCAGTTTATCATGCTTATGTATATTCACACTTGTCATATGGGTTGATTTTCTTTGGTTCAATTAATAATCTTTTGCATAAACTTTTTACGCTGCAAAAGTGGGCATTAAGGACTAAGTTAAGATTTAAAAAGCGTGATTCATTTGTGACACATTTCAAATCAAATAATATGCTTACATTGCCTTGTATGTACATTGTACAGTGTGCTGTTTTTAGAAGAAATCATCCTGATTTGTATCCACAATTTAATTCAATCCACTCTTACAATACAATAGTACAATACAATAGTCGTACTTTAGTGGATAAAAAAAAATCAGTGTTTGCGGAAAGAAATTCCCACCATCAATGCGCTAAAATTTACGATTTTCTTCCCTCGTGTGTAAAAAAACATCAAGTGTGACTCTCTTTTCAAATCAAAACTGAAATTAATATTCATTAACAAGGAATTTTATTCTATTAAGATTAGATGTTTTTTGCAAATAAATTGCCAGAACTTGTTTACAATTTTTAATTCCTCTGTTTGTTTTGTTAATATTTATGAATTTTATGATTGTTGTTTGTTTTCTCTCTTTGTTAGTGATTTTGTATTGTTTTTGATCAACATCCATGTTTGTTATATATTGTTTTTGCATGTTTTTACTGCATGTATGTTATATTCTCTGACGTGATCAATGTTGTCTTGTACAACCTATATGTTCAAATAAACAAATAAAAATAAAATAAATAAAAATAGTGCCAATACTTTATAATTTTAAATTTGCAAACATTTAGGGGGTTAACAATTTGGGATAGAAAAATTTATCCGTATAGGATCTTACGTGCGCCCAAACGTTTCTTGGTAGTAAACGGTAGGACCGAGGGTTGGTGACGTCATGATGAATACTTCCCATCGGAATCTCTCGTTTCGAAGGTATAATTATTATTGGGGGAGGGGGTAAGGAGCAAGCAAGGCAGTATTTACATCATATATTTAATGCTGAGTCACCCCTTCATTGTTCGTTACTATTTTTATTTTATACATGATTTGAACATTAATTTTGATACAAAATGTCACTTAGCTAATAATTTAAATAAATGTAAACTATCTCGAAGTAATAAAACCCAAGTTAGTACAACGAACAAGTGTAACGAAAGATCATAAACGTTCTCTAAAAGCAAATGCCAAATGTTGCGTTTACTTGTAACACGTTTCAACTCGTTCTGTAAATATTATGTTGTAAAAGCTCGCTCAAAGCACGAGCAAGAACCGTTACATACTGCAGTACATGAAACTGATGTTGAGACATCTCTCAAAAAATTGGATTGAATTATTAACGTAATGTCTATATTTGACCGAGCTACTCACTAACACATGAGGCAGCTTGCTTTGTTTTGGTCTTAACCACGTGGGTGCATTCATGCGTGCGAGTTGCAGCAACAGAACATGTTAGCGCCAAATGATATCACAACCGCTCAATCTTACTGTTAGCATACCGAAACAAGGAAGCCCGATTACTAAAAAATAAATTAAATAAATCTTAATATGAAATTTATCGCCTTTTTATCATTTTTATAATTACATTATATTTCGAAAACCATTATTCCTAACCGAGTAGAAAAATAATCATCTTTCATTCACTATTAAGCTCTCTCCTCGTCTAATTCCCTCTTATTTTGCACAATATTAGAGGAAAAAATACAAGATTACGTCTTTCTTCCTCTTTTTGCGCACGAAATGTTGGAAATATTGTCTTCATTTCATCCTCACTTTGAGCGAAGAGGAAACAAGATGTGTTCTAGAAGAAAAAAAAATAGGTTTAGACGTGTAAAGGATGAGTTGATGAGGTAATTTTTCAACTAGGGTAGTTTATTATTAATTATTAGGGGCCGGATTTCCAGTTTTTTAAAATGTAATTTCCAGCACTGGATCCAGTCCAGTTTTGTCCCAAAAATAGTCCACAAATTTCTCAAAAACAGTCGAAAACAGTTGACTTCCAGTTTCGAGCAAAATCCAGTTTATATATAAAATGTTACCTTTATTGGTCTCTTCACCAAGAAGACCAAAAATATAAATGTTTCGATAACAAAATCTGAGAAGTTATTTCGATAAATTAAGTACCATTGTTTGCAGTAAAGAATTTTTCCGTGAAAACCATCAATATTGCGTCAATTTGGAGTCATGAAAAATAATTATGAAAAATATTTAATTTAATTTTTATTATGGAAAACATGCTTTTATGAGACAGAACTGCGTTTCCAGTTTTACAAAACTGGAAAAAGTTTCGAAAATCTTGAAAGAACTTGAAAAACTGAAACAGTTCTCACTTTGTATAATCAGTTTTTTCCAGTCCAAACTTTTTTTCGTTTCTGGCAATGAAACTTCATGATTCGTAAACATTTGAAATCAGAATCAATTCATATCAGATTCATATTTGTTATTTATTTATTTATTTATTTATTTATTTATTTATTTATTTATTTATTTATTTATTTATTTATTTATTTATTTATTTATTTATTAATTTATTTATTTATTTATTTATTTATTTATTTATTTATTTATTTATTTATTTATTTATTTATTTATTTATTTATTTATTTATTTATTTATTTATTTATTTATTTATTTATTTATTTATTTATTTATTTATTTATTTCCTCGTGTGGCTGTACATAATACAACATAGAGGTACAAAAGTTTTTTCTTAATCTAAATCTTACGTCTAGCTAGAAATTAAATTAATTTAAGTTTACATAAATATACATATTGCAGTAATTTAAAAATGGAACAAAACAAAACAAAAATCTGTTAGTTATACATACGTGTAGTTTATTTTATAATAGTTTAGAAGTATTTGCTTGTATTTAGCATTGTCCTAGTGCAGAAATTTAAAAGTTAAATACTCCTTTACTGAGTAAAATTGATTAACAAGTAAAAACTTTTTGACTTCGTTTATAAATTTTAAGTTGCACTCAATACTTTTCATTGTTGTTGGCAGTTTATTGTATATATTTGTTAACGAGTAGTGGGGGGAATTAACATCTTTGGGGAGGTGGGGGTCATTTTTTATTCGTGTGTTATGGTTATGTACTGTGGCGTTTGTTTTAAATAGATCAGGCTGCTTTCGTACAAATTTGCAGCACTCAAGTATATATATATACAGGGCAGTGTTAGAATTTTTTGTTTAATTGCATGGTAAAACTGGAGATCCGGCCCCTATTAATTATTATGCATAATTATTCGCATGAATTAATAATAAATTTATTTGACAGAGAATCTGTGAAAAAAGTTCATCAAAACATTAATGTAAAGAGAAAAATCTTAATAACAAATTATGCCTGTCAGTATTTGTGAATGTGCACGCACAAATAGTACATTTTGATGCACACATAGTGCATGTTGACGCGCGTCAAAGCCATGCATTGCAGGTCCCGGGAGAATGCAACTGTCAGATGTTGCTTATTGATTCTAAAAGGCAGCAGCAAAACTTTGAAGTCGACATCCTTTCTTTGCATGTTTGTGGCAAAATTGAAGCTATTTCCATGCATGCTGTAACATGTTTTCATACATTTAAAGATTCATTTCTTAAGATTTTATTTGCAAACTCATCATGACATAAAATTTTAAAAGAATTATATTTTAACATTATTTATACTTTACCGTTTGTAAAAAAGTTGTTTCAAAGTTTTAAATAGATAATTAACGTTTTAAAACGAATATATTACATAAATAGACATTAAAAACAGCACTGTATAGCTTTAAGGAACTTCAAAGAAATGTTGATGATGAATCTATGGCGATGTATGTTCGCTCGTTTCGTCAGAAGATACGCAAACTACGGTCGTAGAAACACCTTTCCGATGTGAGTGGGACCTTCGCAAAAAACATTCCAAAATACCGTACTTGTGTCGGAACAACATGGGAATTTCCACAAAATAACGTACTTGTGTCGGAACAACATGGGAATTTCCACAAAATAACGTACTTGTGTCGGAACAACATGGGAATTATTACAAAATAGGACCGACCTATTTTTCAATGATGTCACGCTCGCATATAAATTTAAAATAAAAAAGAGCAAATTTAACATTTGCGAAAAAATAACGTGAACAGAAAATTGGGATGATGAGCCGAAATTGATTTGCACTCTCAATAATTTTGACTGTCAAATTTACATCTTAAATTTAGTAATATCAGTACGACTGAAAATAATGTTCATCAATTATATTTTCTTTTCAGTTCAACACGATACCTGATTGCGGGAAAATCTTGGCTATACAGTAAAACTATCTATATGAAGCAACAGTATTTAAAATTAGAATTGCGTGTTTAAAAAGCAATATATATTATATGTGATAGCATACAGCTATTTGAATAAAGTTATGCAGCTAATGTGGTGATTTATAAGAAATGGCTTGTGTTCTTAAAAACTGTGTTATGATGTATAATATAGAGTTCCTTCTATATAGTACCTTAAAATAAGTTAAAATGGTTTTATACATGCAGCTTTGTATGTTATAAGTAGGAGCCGGATCTCCAGTTTTCCCAGTTTTGCAAATAAGTATGCTACATCGGTTCTGATTTTAAAATGTTCACGTCGGATCATCAAGTTTCATTGCCAAAAACGAAAAAAAGTTTGGACTGGAAAAAATTGATTTTACAAAATGAGGACTGTTTCAGTTTTTCAAGTTTTTTTTTTTCCAAGTTTTTTGAAACTTTTTCCAGTTTTGTAAAACTGGAAACGCAGTTCTCTCTCATAAAAACATGTTTTTCATGATAAAAATTAAATTAAATATTTTTCATAATTATTTTTCCTGCCTTCATCTTGATACAACATTGATGTTTATTCACGCAAATTTTCTTCACAGCGAACAATGGTACTTAATTGAAATAACTTGCTAGATTTTTTTATTGAAGCAATTGTAATTATTTTCTTGGTTAAGAGACCATGCAGTAAGGGTAAAATTTTATATAAACTGGTTTTTGTTGGAAACTGGAAGTGAACTGTTTTTTACTGTTTTTGAGAAATTTGTGGACTGTTTTTGGGGAAAAACTGTGGACTGGATCCAGTGCTGGAAATCACATTTTAAAAAACTGGAAATCCAGCCCCTAGTTATAAGCTATAACATCCCCTTACATTACGTATGGTAAGTAATTTAATTTCTGTGTCACAATGTGTAATTGTGGCATTTAAAATTTAAACTAATATTCTTCAACACAGCCAAACTATGTTAAAATCTTAGAAATAATTTTTTCAGTGTATCAATATTTTAATTTTAACTATATTTATGTCCAATTGTATCCTGTACACTATTTGTGTTTAATAAAATATGTTATTTTGTTAACAAATTAATTTTCGAGACATCGATCTCGGAATGCCAATTAATTAACGCGTCAAATTTTATCAAGTGATTCTCGTCGAAACACCGCTTCAAAACACCTGCTGGGTATTTCTGCATGACTCGAATACTTCATAAATAATAATGATAGGATAAGCTACATGCTCAAGACTAGCATTTAAGTATGAATATTATAATTTTGAACCTACTTTTTTTTACCGTCGAAAACTTTGAGTTACGAAGGACAACAGCTACAGCTACATTTTAATTAAATTTCATTGATACGAAAAAATATTTGTGGCCTTTCTAAGATTTATAATTTCGACGTTGTAAAAACTTTGCTTATATCCTTGTAAAGCAAGTTTTTGGTGGTTACTTGAAAAACAGCTTATATTATAGTTATAATTAATGATATATAGTAAAAATATTTTTTAACGCGTGGCATTTTGTTAAGTAATTCAGTAAAAAGGAATGAAGAACATTGTTTTTTTATTTATAAACAATACAATATTATTTAAATCTATAAATAATCGATACATCAAGATCACGTACATTGCCACGGAACAAAGTTTAAAATTTTAAATAAACATTTTGCACATCTATAAGTGTTAATTGTTTTCAAAATACAGACTTTCACAATTTACCAATTAACTCAAAATAAAGAGCACTGAAGAATTTTCTGTAAATTAATTTTTTAGCTTTTGAATTCCATATTTCAATTTTGAATACCTAATTTGTGAATCTTTCTTAATTCTATAAAATATGTATTAGTTGTAATTAACATTAAGTACAATCAAGTATAATTAATTAGTGTCAAAATTGACGTGATTCATGCTCTCTTAATGATCGAAATAAAATTTGAATTAATTATACAATAAAACCATATTAATTATATTATACAATAAAAAAGGGCGTAGCTTTGGATCTTTAAAGAGCAAATTTTCACGCTTGGAATGCACTTTTATGTCCTTTTATGAAAAACATGTTTGAACATGATTCGCACCTTTTTCCATCATGTTAAAGTGAACACCGAGGTGCTAATATGCCAGGAATAAGTTATTATTATCCGCGTGCGATCCGACCCACAGCAAGCGGTCTGGCTGGCCAATATTTCGCCTCATCCAACAACCCGAGTTGGAATAATTCATTTCATCTTTTAGTCACTATTGAGACTATTGAGCTCTCTCCTCGTCTATAAATTCCCTCCCATTTTGCACCATTTTAGAGGGAAAAAGACGAGATTACGTCTTCTTTCGATCTATTGAGCATAAAATGTTAGAAATATTGATGTGTTTTTGGGGTAAAAAGATTAGGTTTAATTTGACGTGTAAAAGATGAGTTGAAGATGTAATTTTCAACTAGGGTACACACAATCCGAAGTTGAACTTCAAACGTTGCCGATGAAGCCCAATAAGAACCGTGAGTTGACAAATATATGACGACAACGGTTTTTTTTTACCTTAAATGTGAATGTGACTCGGGAATCATGCAACATAATTTAGACATTAATATTAATGTAGTTTGTGATAAGATTAGTGTGTAAAAATAATTTTCTACGTTACATGTTTGTGGTAAATAAATTCTTTGTCGGTGTATTTGTAAAAATTTAGGGAACAAAAGAGGGGGGGGGGACTCGTTTAAATTATGTAGGCATACATACCAAATATTTAATCTGCTGTTCATGACATAATAAAAAATGAACGATCTTTGAACACGCAGTAGCAACACTCTTAATAAAATTTGGCTGAAATTAATGTCAGTATATTTTTAACTACTGACTTTCAGTAGTTTCGAAAAAATTTCTATGTTTTAACACCTCAATTATATATCCCAGTGTAAGAATATGCTGAAAAAATAAAATGTGCTGAAAAATAAAAATATGTACTGAAAAAAAATTAATAGCCTGAAAAAAATTAAGGGGAAATTAAAAAGCAAATGAAGAACGCAAACCGTAAATATAATTTAGTCAGCTGAAGTGGAAAATTTTGTGAACGCGATGATGGCGTCATGTCATGAAATTGAGGAAAAACGACGAGAAATATCTCTAATTGGTTCAAAAGTTTATAATATTCGTATTCACTAAAGTGCAACGATACTTTGTGGCGTATTTCTTTTAAGAGATCGTACTTTATTAAGAGATGAGATGCAAATTCAGTTACCCAAACCTCCTCCATGCCTGTTATAGGTTAGTAATTGCTATTAGTATTATTTATAAGTTGTTTTTCATCATTTTATTTATTGTCGCTAATATTTCTAGCTAATTTTATATTAAAATACAATTTTTTCTTATTTATTTCTTTTACAATGGAATGCTATTACATTAAATATATGTGACACGGTATAATAAAAGTATAATAAGTTAATATATTATTGAATCTATAGAAATAAAATTTAATTTTGTTGTATAAATTAAAAAATTACATATTTCTCAATTTCGTAAATCGTACATGATTTTAATGTTAAAGAAAACACTGAAAATATTTCAGTGCTTGCTACTCACTGAAAATAGGGTGTCAATTGACAGTGGTTTCTAACACCTGAAATCCAACACCTGAATAATATTCAGGGGTATCAATCCACTGAATATAAGATGTCAATTTCAGTATCAGGAATATACTGACATTCAGCCAAATTTTATTAAGAGTGAAAAAGTGTTATTTCTTTTGAAAATTACAAACCTCGATCGGGGTACATATGATTTCTTCACTTCACTGTCACACTTGCTATTCATGAAAAAAAAAATGTTATTATGAAAACATGCCATGAACTGCGAATATATTATATTGTATGTGAAAATATTTGTGTGGAATTTTATATATCTAACTCAATTTTGTAGCGTCGAAAAAAATCAAATTACGGAGCAGCGTGTCTGGAAAGGCAATTCTTAATTGTCATCGCAAGCACGGAGTGACAAAGAAAGGTGCTTTAAAACTTTTATTGCATCAAAAACTTTGACAAATAAAAAATAAAAAAAATCTTAACGATAGATTCAAAATAAGTCCATTTCTTCATTGTAACATATTTACCATTGTAAAAGTTGTATTTTAACTTAAATTATATGATGATGTTTCCGGTGATTGCTACAAACTAAGAAGCATATAATATGGAATTACTTGCTAGCTCTGCATGTAGAATACTTCCCGACAGGACGATCGTTAATTCCTTTCTGCGTGCCATGGAGGTGAACTAGAACCATTTTGAGATAAAAGACTTTCTCTTAAAGATTGACCTCAGTTGATTGAGATCTCAGAATCTGCCCCCCTTGAATTTTAACAAAAGACTTGCAGTCTAACACGTCATCAATAGGTGGCATGAAGTTAATCTGTCTGATCACTTTTGAGAAAACTGAGCTAAAAGTTTAACATTGGCCTTATGGACGCGTCCAGTGTATGGACGGAAACCGGAAATGGAGCTCTTTTGAGGAAACCGTCCACTTGAATCTGCTCAAACCATAAGCGATTAAGTTTTAGATCATTCTCGGAACTTTAAAATTTATTTCATTCGATTCCGTCTGACAGAAATGACTCACGTAGTAACTGAGGTCAATCTTTAAATTTTAAATCTGTATATCTCTTGGAGCTTTGGAGCTGTAACGTTGCTGGTGTTCTTAGGTGTACAAAACTATTAAAATATTCCAGAAGTTATTTTTAAATTTTGTCCGAGCTTTTTTAAACAATAGTTTCATGATTCGTTTACATGTTAAATTTTATTACATTAAATGGTATTAGTTTATAATAAACTGGTAATTCATTTTACAATTGCTTAAATTCTTCTAGTAGATGTTTTTATCTTACAATATATCTTACAAATAAGTTTTAATTTGTAGATTTTTTTTTTCACTTCATATATGCAATTTGTAAATGGTAAATTTGTAAAAATTGTAACATGTTTACTTACTGACTCGACGTGAACGAAATGTGTACTTTATGCAACCAACAAAAGTTGAAAATAAAAATATGAACAGCTGCGAGCTCAATTTCATCGGTCATGTAAACGCAGTTAAAAACAACGCACTTCTTTGCACGTCTAGTAAGACTGCATGATAATATTGATAATAGTAAGAACAAAATTTAATTTTTTTCTGTAACATGCGTTTAAATAGAAGGTCGATCCGAACTCCCCGAACCCCCCCCCTGATAGAATTTGTGACAAAAAATCCCTTAGTAATGATAGGCTTAATATATGACATAAATTATTAAAGAAAATTTTAACAAATTAGCTTACTAATGTATAATGGAGTACTATCGGCCTCAATTTTTTTTAAT
Source organism: Siphlonurus alternatus (assembly GCA_949825025.1). Lineage (NCBI taxonomy): Eukaryota > Metazoa > Arthropoda > Insecta > Ephemeroptera > Siphlonuridae > Siphlonurus > Siphlonurus alternatus. The sequence continues at coordinate 68,315,343 of OX463788.1, forward strand.
GCAGGAATGGATAGAGCGTACAAAGTTTTGCTACTCAGATTTTTAGAGCCCAGGAACTATTTTTAAAAAATTATTGAAAGTCCTTTTTGTGTTTTTGTGACGTCACGAGGCGGCAAGTCCTATCTTTTTCTTAAGGAGCGGCGCCTCGTGACGTCACAGAAAGGAGTTTGAATAATTTTTAAAACATAGTTCCTGGTCTCTAAAAAATCTGAAAAGAATCAGGGTAGCATAAATTTGCACCTTCTATCCATTTCTGCAATAAAAGAAATTGAGGTCGATACTCCATTATTCTGAATCCTCACCTTGGTGCGTTAAAACTGTTAAAAGTTTAAGGATTATTGTCACTGATCTTAGGAGATGGTGAAGCACTCTGAAAATTATAGTAAAACTTCCTTATTCAGCAAAAAAAAAAAAAAAAAAATGGAGTAATAATCGATCTAGTTTTTTAGATATACAGGATATAAATAGTAAGAATTGGAAATCTGGCGGCTATTAGTAAAATCAAGTCAAATTAGCATATTTTTCAAGTAAAAAAACTAATATCTCAAAAACTGGACCGAATACTACTTTTTTAACTTCAGAAAGTGAACAGGCATTTTGTTTTTATGTTCTGATCTAAGTTTTATATTTTTTACCATAAAAAAATAATAATAATAATAATAATAATAATAATAATAATAATCATAGTACTGACAATAATCCTTAAGGAAGGAAGGAGTTTATGAAAAAATATAAAATTTTGTTCAAAATAAATATGATAAAAGTGCGTATTTGAGTCTGACAGCATTATTTGCCTGCAAGTGATATATCCTCTTCTATATTATACGTCTCTTGAATTGAATTCTAGAAATGCGGTGAAAGAGAGGGGGGAGGGGGTAAGTCAAATATACTAACATTGGAGCAAGATTGAAGGCCATTGCGATGGATGATATGTGATTCCAGTCCAGATTGGCTGTAACAGTAAGCTGGGCAAACATCAAAACCGTAGATCATATAGAGAGTATATAAAAATGAGAAGAAAGTGCTGCTCCGACTTTGTATTGTATATAAAGAATCGGTCCAGTGCAAAGTCTGGCCAACTTCAATTACCTTTTCTTCATTCAGCTTTTTGTCGCACGTTTTAGGACATCTTAAAGAATTTAATGCACTCTTCATTGAAATAAAAACGTCCATGCAGTCATGTTAAATTTTAGTCCGATTGGACATTTTCATTTAAAATGAGTGTACCTCTGACAGAGATCCATTACGGGTGAAAGCACTAAACTTAGTAGAGCAAAAACAAAACTGTGAAGGCTTTATTATTTGCTCCTTGCGTGTATACAAAGAAAAGACGAAGAAAGTTAGTAAATTCCCCTAAATATAAGCTCCCTCCTTGGGGTAAATTCATCTCGCTCTCCACCCAGTGCATTGATGCACTTGTGCATGTGTGGTTCCGTGTCCGTCCTAAATGAGGTTTTCCAACGGTTCCCTCAGTCTCACCTCAGCAAATGCTGGGACGCGTAACAGGCCTTAGCCATGACCATCCTTTCCTTATACCTTATCCCTAACCCATACACCGCCGCACCACCGTGAGGTGTAATCTCTTATAGGGGTGTATTCTTGTATAAATAAAATATATAAAAATAAAGAAGTTATTCCTCCAGAAGTAGGGAATTAAAAAGTACTTTGCGTTATATCCATGCGAGTACTTTGCTTCAAGTTGGGACGAGAGACGAGGACTGCTTGCAAGTAACTTGCCTGCAACTCGAGAGTGAGTGACGAAAACTGAAATGTCAGAGCGCTGCATGCTTTTTGTCATCATGCATTAAAGAAGAGTGTCCTTACCCAGGAAGCTCTGGTGGCAATATCACGCGTGCTATAAACTTAATATAGAAACGTAAACGACAAACTGCCTTTAAGTGGCAAAACAGACGTAGTTAATATCGCTGCTCGAAGAAAGATACTTACGATATAGAATTATTTCTTTGAACGCATTCATGAATTAAGCCGGTATGTCAATATGTCATGCCCATATAATCAAGAGAGAGAGAGAGAGAGAGAGAGATCGAATCATAAACACAAGAACCATGAAAATTAATATCAAGTACGAACTGCACTATACTACGTACGCTCGTGACCGAGTCTCGTCAAATCATCGAAGTCAAGCAACGCCGAGCGTGGTTAGTAATTGGATAGGTGACCATTTTCAACAAAAAACACATTTCTCACCCAGGGGTAAATCGTTGCACTTCCACTATGCGATTCTCCTGGCTTTGGACCATTGCACTTCCGGTTAATTGAAAAAAGCTCTAGCGTCCGTCCTGGCTGAGGTTTCTACGTTTACCTCAGTCGCAGACAAATGCCGGGATGGATTGCAAGGCCGTGGCCGCCTCCGTTCCGGAAGAGACATTGAAACGCTCAAGTTAGGTTTTCGGAAGTTCCGGGGTTTCTAAGTAGTATGTAATTAATAATTAGTAAGTAGAAGTACCCAATTAAGGTTTATAAAAAATACTTTAAATCATTCACTGGATTGCTTTACAGATTTATGCTGTAGAATTTGATCCCATTAGTGTCAAAATTTTAATTTAATAAAAGCAAGAGCCAAAAACAGGACAAAAATAATTTATAACACATTTGAATACAAAAAATCATGTTATATAGTACCTCAACATCATAATATAATATTTACTCAGTAATATTATTATTGTAGATATAGTCTTTAAGGTGCATTGCCATGGAGCAGAGAAAGCGAGATAATCGCATGCCGCAGCCAATCAGAGGCTCAGGTTTTCCTTGCCTTGTGGAGATTGGTTTTTATCGCCAATATGGCTGCCTTATATACGAGATTGAAGCAAGTGCGCTTTTCTCGACCCGCCATACCCCGCTCGACATTGCTCCATGGGAACGCACCTTTAATTTTTAGTGAAATAAAGTTCAGAGAAGTCCCCAGACTGCAGTCATTGATTGAGAACGATGCAGGATGATTCTTGTGTTAACTTGTCTCGAGTTTGCCACAAGTCTGAGCTTGCTAATTAGAAACTTTGCGATGGTGGATAGAAGAAAAAAGTGACCGAGTGATACATAATGAAATAATGAAACATGATTAATATAGACTTTGCAATTTATTGACGCTCACATGGCGAGAATACCTTTGCAGTAGCATTGTAATGATTTGCATGAATATCTAGGTGCCTCGAATAACACTTTTGTTTTATTTCTATTTGACGCATTTGCTCATTATATTAGTCATTAGAGTCTCATTACGCGCTGTGGGTTTCAAAAGTTAAAAGCACAATCACTTGAATAAGTCATGCACGTTAAAATTGTATTATTCAAAACCTGATTCCATCATGGACTTTTGACACCATGATAATATCGAACTCAAAAGTTTTTAGTGCAGAAATGGATAGATGGTGCAAAGTTATGCCACTCTGATTTTTTTCAGATTTTTTAGAATCCGGAAAATATTTAAAAAAAAAATGAAAATACAGACAGTGACGCCTCTCTTATAATAAAAGGGGCGTGAGTTCAAACCCGACCTCGCCAAAACTTTTTAGCAATATTTCCAGGGCTCTAAACAATCTGAAAAAAAAAAAAAAAAAAAAAAAATCCGAGTGGCATAACTGCATAACTGGATAGCACTCTCTATCCATTTTTGCAATAAAGTCATTTTAGGTCGATACTCTATCGAAGATACTATATAATTAATAATAGATCACTTCAATATTACTAAAGAAAATCAAAATTATAATACAAGTAACTAAAGTATAAAATATATCACATATGTGTTTATACCTGGAAACCCATGGCATTGTACAAAACCGACCATCTCGGCTCGCGATAAAACGAGTTAGTCATTTTTGAGAGGATGCGATAAAATGAGTTAGTCGTTTTTGACGGAACACCCCCGGAACACCATCGATATGATAAAAAAATGTGCATAGTAGAAAGGTATATTATATCATGAATAAAAATAATTTGCTTGCATATAATATTCTATAATATCTTTGACTTAATTAACTCCTCAATTATTTTCGGTGTTTAACAACTGTAATGATGATAACAGTGATTCTTCGTAGTAAAAATTATATTTCAATTTTTCACGTCTTTCTCGTGTGCTGGGTCAAATAAAATTATAATAATATATATATATATATATATATATATATATATATATATATATATATATTTGAAGAATCAAACACCAGCGGTGTACATAGTGCGTTTGCGCACTTGGTTAGGAGTGCGGCTGTGGCCGGCTTTAGGGGAACTGTCCCAGTATTCACCTATGTCCAGGACACCACAGAAACCTGTGGACAGGACAGCCAACACCTTTCGGTATCTCCCGAATGCAAATAGTGTAGTAGAATGCACGCACACGCCATCTCTCGAGAACCATCCGTACTCAGCACTGCCCACCTCCTGTGAAAATGACCTTCACGTGAGGTAGGAAGTGATCCTGGGATTCCCGAGTGACAGACAGTGATACAAACCACTAGGCTATACCTGCTTGTGCTTGCTATATAATTTTTAATAATAATTATAAGTGACGTGATATATACATTTCGACGATAAAGCCAACAAAATTTGCACATTAAATTCTGATTCCTACACTGAACATGTCATAACATGTAATTAAAAATACATTAATTAACGATTGCAACAAACGTTTGTTGGCCAAGAATAAATAACAATTTCACAATCTTTATAATTATGCAGTATAATGACGATTTTATTTTATTAAAAAAGGTATCAGAAATTTCTTTGTACTTTTAATCATATTATTTTATATGATTTCATACATTTTTTCTGCTTTGAGGATGATTGCATTAGAAATTAAATATTCTGGTTATTTATTATCATTAATGAACTCAAGTTAAGGATGTTTTTCTTGAAAAGTGAAGAGCATTTAATTAAGTTATATATTAGGGGCCATTCCCAAAATTTAAACTCGAAAAAAGTAATCTTTAGCTTTTTGAATCTTCGCTGATCATTGTGATTATCATCTTCAAATTATAATGAACTTCAATAGATTTTTTTTTATTGAAACACTGAATAAAGGGTATATACCAAATTATGCTATTACATAAACAGTTCAGATGTTATTTTTTAGTCTCGGGACTATTTAAAAAAATTTATATAAGTGAAAGTTCTGCAAGTTTTTTTTTTGTCCCCTGGATCCTTAATAAATAGGATAGGGCCTAGATGATCTACTAACGCCTCCAGGGGGCGTGGTTGCACTTTCAATACTTTTTTTAAAATATAGTTCCTGGACTCAAAACAATCAAAGTGTCATAATTTGCCACCCTATTCATTTCTACAATAAAAAATTTAATGTAGGTTGTTTATAAGAGCTGTTTTAGACATTACGTTTATATAAGGTGGGTCGCACACTGCCTTCGTATCGCATCGTATCCTTCGTATGTTAAAAATTTAGAACCAGTTCTAAATGAGAAATGTACGCTCACATACGATGCAATACGAAACGAATCTGTGTGCGCGCGTACACCTGATCGCATAAGTTCTTATTTTTTGTCATTCGAAACCATGCATGCGATTCTGGGCGAGACAGCCCTAATAATTACAATTGTTTTTTGTCGACAGGCAAGGCGGTTCCATTCGTCGAGCTGACCGTGGCCCACGCCTCGGTTCTCACTATCTTGGCCATCAGCTTCGAGCGCTACTACGCCATCTGTGAGCCTCTGAAGGCGGGTTACGTGTGCACCAAGGCCCGTGCGTTCCTCATCTGTGTCCTCGCGTGGGGCTTTGCAGCCGTGTTCACCAGGTAAATCACACTCTGCAAACCTACATGAGCCTTAATTTAATTGTTTAACAATTACAAAAACAAAACATACTTTGTAATTTTGTTAGTAATTAATATAATTATAAAAGAAATGATTAACAATGGAGTATCGACCTCAAAAAAATTTATTACAAAAATGGATAGAGGATGCAAAGTTATGCTACTCTGATTTTTTTTTTTTTTTTTTAGATTTTTTAGAGACCGGAAAATATTGCTAAAAAGTTTTGTCGAGGTCGGGTTTGAACTCAAGCCCCTTTTAGGTGCAATCCTTTTATTAAGAGAGGCGTCTAGATGCGTCACTTTCTCTGTACTTTCAATAATTTGTTTAAAAATAGTTCTGGGCTCTAAAAAATATGAAAAAAATCAGAGCAGCATAACTTTGCACCCTGTATCCATTTCTGCAACAAAACATTTTCAGGTCAATGCTTCGATTTTCAATTATTGCTATTTATGCATAATTAAAAATAAAATCTTCTTTTTTTTTTTTAATTCCATCGCGAATATTTAAGTAAAATAAAATATTATTCTAAAATGAAATCATGCGAGGTGCAAAGCTACGGAAGAAATGACATTAAATGCAATTTGTGTCTGGAAAAGATCTGTCTTTAAGTAAACAAACCTGCTGGTTATTATTGAAAAGTAGGCGATTTGCATGCACTCGTCACGTTTTTCTGTCGGATTACTTAAACTCTTGAATTTGTGTCGGTAAAATAGAGTATTGACCTCAATTTTTTTTTATCGCAGAAATGGAAAGAGCGTGCAAAGTTATGCTACTCTGATTTTTTTCAGATTTTTTAGAGCCCAGGAACTATTTTTAAAAAATTATTGAAAGTTCTTTTTGTGACGTCACGAGACGCCGCTCCTTAAGAAAAAGATAGGACTTGCCGCCGCGTGACGTCACAAAAAGGACTTTCAATAATTTTTTAAAAATACTTCCCGGGCTCTAAAAAATCTGAAAAAAATCAGGGTAGCAAAACTTTTCACCCTCTATCCATTTCTTCAATAAAAAAAATTGAGGTCAATACTCCATTGTGTCGGTGTAGAACTGGCATCTTACAAAAATATCCATGCATGTTTAGGGGAAGGGAGTAATGTTGCAATATGATAATACTCTGAATGCAGAGGCGTATTACAGGCAAATTTACATGATATTCCCTCTGAAAGTAGCCGGAAGTGTAAGGTTTCTGGTCTTTCTATTCATATTTTAGCGTTACAATTTCACACATAGCTAGATCAGACACTTAAAAACCAATCTGTAAAGTTTCAAAACTTAATTACAAACAGAAGAGCTGCAAAATTTACACTTCCGGCTACTTCCGGAAGGAATATCAAATTAAACTTACTGTATTTGAGCAAGTTTGTAAGTTATGCCTGTCGACTAAAATTAGAAAATCTGTGTATAATTTAAAACAATTTATTGCCCACTGCCAGAATGATGGCAAGTGAGTCAAATTTGGTTTGAGCTATAAGTTTTAATTTGTTTGTTTTTGTTAGCTACTTAATTTAAGCCCTAATTTAATTAATGATTACATTTTAAAACTGGAGGGCAGTTAAGTCAATATAGCTTGTATTTTCGGCAACTTACATTAGCTCGTATATCGAAAAGTAGTCTATCGAAATTTGTTCAACATTGAATTGTCTCTCTTGCACAGTCAAGCAGTTTCAATTCTATAGGGTAGTGCCACGAGCTTGTTGGGTTGCCTGCTTGTCCTGATGCGATTACCTCCCCTCCTTTCCCCTCCTGAAAAATAACCGTATGGTCTAAAGCATTGGAAAAAAAAATTGACTTTCTTGCCAGTTATAATTATGGTGTATTCTTTATAAACTCCCAGATGATATGAAAACGTTTTAAATGTATTAATTGCCGTATAGTATTTATAATTATTTTTTTTTCACATTTTTTTTTAATGCTTTAGAGCGTTAAGTTGTTCTTCAGGAGGGGAGAAAAACAACAGAACGCTATCCTGTAAGCAGGCAACCCAACAATCTCGTGACGTTATTTTATATTTTTATAATAAACTCAAATCCAGTAAGGAAACTTGCCTATAAGGATCTTTAAAAATAAAGGATCTTTATTTAATATTTATAAAAGTAAATTTGTATAATTAATGACAGATTTTTTTCTTGGTGAAATTGTAATTTAATTTCGAAACAAAATCTAATCAAAGTTAAAGGCGAAATTAAAAGCCAAAGTGGGTTTTGCCCTTCAAGTAAAAGTTGGAATTATATGAGCCATGCACTTAATTGGAATTCTTATGGCAGTAAGACTTTATTTTTCTTCTTCAACACTTTCTCTAATCGGCGAACTTGCATTTTTTTATTTTATTATTTTTTGCCTCATGGCTGCTAGTTGATTTTACAAGTGCTAGTTGCGGAAAAAAACAGCCTTGTAAATCTAGCTTTTACCCAACAAAACGAAATGATTTAGTGAAGTTTGTCTCCTTTTCATTTTTTCGTATGAAATAAACTTTTGAACATAAATTGAAAACTATACAATGATCTTTGTAAGCTTTAATTTGAAACCAATTCTCTATGATAGTACATAAGTGTGATGCTTAATTACAAACATTTGTAGTTAGATTTTATAATGAAATGAGACAGATATTGGATGTGGCATTTAAATGTGTACTCATTGATAACTTTTTATAATAATTTTTAACATACTAAAAGCTGTTAATATTTTTTTTTTTAATACAATTTAAATGTCGCATAAAATTCTCGTTCACTTTTGAGTACTTTTGTCTTGTTAACCTTTTTCTACACCTTAAACCAGCCGCTTCCCTTCAATGCATTGTAAATACACCTTCGCATCACCTTTCCCAGTTCCTGCAATAGCAGTGAACTCTTCTTCTTGTACCTTCTCTTCATTACTTTCTATATAGCCACTTACTTCTATGTTAAATGTACATTAATGGTAGTTCTGTACATAATCATGTATATATAAATGTGCTCGTCCATGGCAAACACTCTAGTATATGTTTTTTTCAAGCATTTATGATACATAACAAGTTTACTATTAGCTGGGAAGCTCAACGTATATAAAAAGAAACCCCTGTATTTCAGGCAACTTGTTAGACTCCGCTGTGTCGCTGGTCGTATTTGCTCAGGGGAACATAAAAATTAAGTGAAAATCCAAAGTACAATCAAGTTTTACTGTGGTACTTAAAAATAAAGAACTAGTCATGTTATTTCTACGTTCATCAAAGAGGCTTTTAATGAATAGTTGTTTTCAAACTGATCCTTCCAAAAGTTCAGTTCGCCAAGATGACATTATGACATTGTTGGCAGGGCTTGGAAATGCACAATTACCGCAAAATCGATCTAAATATTGCAAAATTAGTCTGGAATATCGCAAAATCAATCTCGGCACCTCAGCGATAAGAGAGCGCAGTTTCCATAATATATATATTGCAAAAGAAATTTCCAATTTTATGCAAATGAAAACTTTTGCAACATTTTTCTCGTAAAATTTTTAATTTCACTTTCGCGCGCAGTTTCTTTTGATTAACGTAGCAGCCTTCTGATTATCTGCTTTTTTTTTTTTTTTTTTTTTTTTTTTTGTAATGGGGAATTCTCTTACAACTCAAATTTTAATTTAACTACTATATTATGATAGGGTACATATTAACAATAAGTTTGACTTAAATTTCAACTTTTTTAACTCAAATTTGGGGACTCTGAAGGGATTATTAGAATAGGGGTAAAGTATGCAACTGGGCACAAACCTGAAAACTGTGACGCAGAAACTCCCTAGTTAACACACAACAACTACATGTCTGATATCATATAGTTTGAGCGTCAAGGAGTGATTGACTATAAATTTTAGTATCACGATCGAAATCAGCGGGTTTTTCTACCCTCAATAGTTTTGTCGCTAATATCAGTTTACTTTAAGAGTGATAATCGATAATATAGATTTACTGCAGGAAAATTTCGCCTGCTAAGCAGTTTCTACGTCACGTTTTAGCGCTAAATTCAAAAGAAGGAAGATTTTTAAAAAATTCCCATGTCTCCAATTTTGAAAATTGGAACTTTTTTGTTTTGGGACATAGTTTCAAGGCACATAGCATCTGGAAAAAAAATTTACCTAAAAAAAATTTTATCTAAAAAAAAATTTATACCTAGGCGATTTTATAATTTTGTGAAGCATTATGATTAGGATATCTTAAATTAATGACCTAAAAACTTTATTATAAAAGTTTATATTGAAACAGTAAAATTACATTGGTGTAGCGGGAACGTAACAGCGGGAACGTAATTATAGTACCACAACTGTTTTGGTAATTTAAAGAAAAATAAGGGTCGAAAAAAAATTAAAAACATATATTTCTATTGTTTTAGGTCATTGTCTAAAGGAATCATAAAGAAAAAAATATTTTTTTTTACCTTCCCTAATTCGGTCCCTAATGGGTTAAAATAAATGTAGGAGAATTCCCCATTGTATAAATTACATTTCATTATCTAAAAATTTAATAATATAAAGTTATTATCACTTTCTCTCTTATCTCTTTCTCTGTCTTTGTGCTTTTTATTAAATAAGCCATGGCATCCATCGTTTTGTTCCGCGATCTCTGATATATAAATTACAATTCTTAAAAACTCCAATTGATTTTTATGAATAATTATTATAAATTGATATTACTAAAGAATTGAATTTTATATGAAAATTGATTTGACCAAAGAGCTTGTAGTGATTTTATCAATTGCACTTTGTATAGAAAATGTCATTCAGTGAAGCATGCAACGATGCAATTTTTATTTGAATATAATAATTATCTTTACGATAAAATGAGTATAATATAAAATATTTCAACTTCAAAATGGTTTTCTCTCCATCCAATTTAAAACTAATCCTTTGTTTATATCGTATAATTATATTTGGTAGGAAGCCTATAATTTAATAACCACTTGGCTTATATAATTTAAAACTTTTAAACGCGCTACATAAAATTATAAACAATAAATCAATATAAGTCTAATTTTGGGAGTTTAATTTAACTCGAAGTTTTGCGATAACGATTACAAACATTCATTAAAAAGTCAAAAGTGTTTTATCAGACGTTGTGTAATTAATAAACTAAAATCGATACGTAACTCCGAAACAACTGATAGTTTTTTTTTAGCTGATTTTTTTAATTTAAATTAATTTCTGAATCTACAACGCTTTACCAAGAGGCATGTAACATGAAATTGTAAAAATATTAATTTTAAAGTGAGAACATGTTCTATCAGTCAAAAAGGAGTCGAAAAACATTCACTAGGAGGAGCACATCTTTTTGCCCCGGACTGAGTATATAGTCGGAGGAACATTATACAGCTCGGAGGCATAGCAACTATAAGCGGGAAATTGTTACCCCGAGTGCAAGCAAAAGGTCTGTTCGTAAACCTTGCTCGGAGTATAAACTTGATGCACTCAACTCACCTTATGCACTTGGTCGATTAAAAAAGTTTACTCTAAGCAACGTTTATGAACATAGCACTCATTATGTCGTTATACATTGGACTTTAAGGGGAGGGAGAGTATTGCAATGATTTTTTTATAAAATAAATAAGAACATATATTATATGTAAGTAATTTATAAAATTAAATTCTTTTTATGTGATTAATTTTTGTTTAAATTTAAATGATTTATACTTAAAATGTTTTTTATAAAAAAAATTGCATCTAACATAATAAAGTGAGTCTACTGGTTGCAAAAACCTCTAAATCCAGTTTTTCACTTTTTAGGTAATGGGCAAAAAACTGTAGCAAGCTTATTTCTAAACATATCAACTTGAAATTTTTATTGGGGGTTGATTGGGTCAAAAAACTAAGAGTCAGAACAAAAATTTGCCCATTGAACCAAAAACCAAATTTAGGTAAATTTTCAAAAATGGAAGTAGAGGTTTTTGCAACTAACTTTTTGAAAATCTGCCCATATCTGTGTCAAAATATTGTTGATAATTTTTTTAAAAAAATATTTGGGTTAAGGGAGGTCATTAATGTATAGTCAGATACTTAACTTTTCCATTTTGGAAAAACTTAAAAATTTTGCCCATGAACCCATAAAATATGAATTTTGAGTTTTGGGCAAACTAGGTATCTAACCATACTAATGTGGCCCCCAGGAAGCTAAATTCATCAACCAAAAAATTCTCAAAAAATAATTGGGGGTTGTAGAATTTTTTAAAATTTGAAAAAGTGATTTTTAAACGTTCCCGCCGTGGAAGTAGAGGTTTTTGCAACCAACTTTCTGCTTTATAGCCCATTTAGCATGGGAAGAAGAGGTATTAGCAACCGAATATTTTTATACCAAATAAAATGTGTTTTAAAGAATATGTATCAATAATAAAACCATTTTTGAAAATTTGGGCTTTAGAGTTTTTGCACCCAGTAGACTCAAGTGTTGATTTAAACAGAATTTAAATGATAAAAAATATGTAGTACACGATTACAATATTAGAAACATCTGTTTGACGTATTCATGGCTCGCTTGAGGAAATTTTGCTTCTTTTGTTTGTCTTTTCTTCTTGAGGACGACGTCCAGTCTTACTTTTTATCCTCAACTTTGAATTCGAGAAACACTGCAAGTTTTTGTCTGGGCCGGCGATCCAAGTAAAAATCAATGTGTTGACTTGGGTTCAAGGACCTGGGGAAATATATGCGAACCTTAATAAAATTCTTCTGTTGGCCGCCCCGCCCCCAAAAACATCTACTTTATATCATCACTTGGCATCTGTACTGGACTAAAGTCCCTTCAAAACTGTAGAGTGCTTTGTAGTGTTTGGGCTCGGGCTAGAAATGACAAAAAATGTGCTAGAAAAGTTATATAAAATTAATATATATGAAATGTAATATAATACTCCGTGCGTAACAAGCTTTTTTTCCCCATTTTTTTTAGAATGGTAATTATTTTAATAAAACAGACTCCCAATTTATATTTATGAAGGAATACGCTTCAATGAAAAATAAAAAAATGCTTATTATATTAAACTAACTTAATTAATAATAATTATTATTTATTAATTTCAAAGTCTTCTACTGGCAAAAAAAAATGTTCTATCTGATGAATTTTTTTACAATGTTAGCCGTGTAGGATGATTTAGTACCTGATTCCGCCACCAGAGCACAGAACGTAATGGCAATGTGGGGGTTAATACTTAATAATTTTATAATAAACGATAATTTACAAAAAGGTAACATCATATAATAATGGTAACATATTGAAAAAAACTTTGCCGTGCTTGGAAGGTCAAGACCTGACCGCGCCCACTTTTTAATAGCCGTCCTACTGAGCAGCAAGTTTGCGTGTAATCAAATGGGAGAGGGCTTCACTTTGGTCACGGTTTGCGACAATTGCGCTGTGTGCTAGAGTTTTGCAAATGAAACTAGTTAACCTCTAATATAGTCTTATCTTGCTTAACAACCTTTTTTTCCACGAAAAAGTAATATTAAATACACTTAAATTAAACTTTTATGAACCCGACTTTTGCGCCTTCTGTTACAACTGCGCATGCGCTAAGAATAAGAAGCCAGTTTACTAGCGATGACGTCATATAAACATTGAAAGCCTTTCTTCATAGCGAGTGACTTTCACTTTACTTAATTGCAATTTCTATACTTTGTATATCAAGTAAAGTGTGTTATTTACTACATCGAAAATAATGTATGAAAGTTGATTTTCATACTTTTGTATTTTCAATATTCCGTGACGTCATGATACATATCCAAAGCTTGGAAGATAGAACCAAGTTCCCGCCCTGACTTCACCGTATTATTTCTCAGGTAGTATAATATTTATCAACTAAATAAAATAATCAGCAAGCAGGAGACTACATTAAAGTAGTATCGCACGTACTACAAGATACCTTCAATAATATCAGGTAAATATTTTTAAAAAAATATTTCCTCCCCATTACTTTGCGTGTTATTTTTTAAATTCCAGACGGCTAATATCTTGACAGTTGACGATCGCCCCGCTGCGTCTTGTCCTTCCACCAGAGCACCAGAGGGCTATGCTTACACATAGCCTAACTCCACCAGCAACAATGCAGACTCAAACTCCCGATCTGACGTCACATGCAAGCGCCTAAAATACAACAATACTTTGTTTTCAAAAACGAGCAGAAGACTTTGATTAATTACTGAATAATGCGTTGCAATGAAATTTACACTCAGTACGTTCCCATGACGGTGTATAATACGTATCCGTTGACGACGTCTCATATATAAGAATAACATATTATCTGTCGTCAAAGGATACGTATTTTAAACACCGTCATGTAAACGTAGTGATAGTTACACTTTGTTTTACTCGAGAATGTGATTGTTTGTGAGGGGGGATACTTTTGGCTAGGGGTGTACTTATATTTCAGAAAAATGTAACATTAAAATTCTGGAGCAAAATATGCCTGAGAAGCAAAAACAGATTCTGTGTAAATTTTTAAACAATACTGAGGCTGCCTTGCTTATAATTTTTTTCACAGCTTATGCTAACATTTGATTTAAAATATTTTAAATTAAACAGTTTAAAAGGATTCATATTCGTTGATAACAATTTAGACTTAATACTTTAAGGTCCTGGACACCTTGAAATAGTAATTTCACATGAAGCGCGCATTACAGTTAGTACTTGGCCTTATGATAATTTTAAACACTCTTTACAATTTTTATTTGCTGAAATTGTTCAACTTTATATGATACCATTACTATTTAAATTTAATTTGCTTACGCAGATATTTTTTATTTCGCAAGGGAAAATTTTGAAGTTCCTTCCCTATATATTAATAGTTGAAAAATTACGTATTCGACTCATTCTTTAATGTGGATTTTCATGCGTGGTTTCCAGCCTGTGATGCGACGCGAATAATGCGCACTTCTTGTAACATCCATTCGCGGCCATATTTGGCGATAAAAAAAAAAAAAAAAAAAAAAAAAAAAAAAAAAAAAACATCGTCTAATTATAACGCGATACCCAGTAAATTCGCTCGCTTTAATTCACTTTAAAATCGCGTCGCATCGGAAATCGCTCACGAAAATCCACCTTTAAGGCGGATTCACATAGCGATTTTTATCATGCGACGCGACGCGAATAATGTGCACTTGCTGTGACATACATTGGCGGCCATATTTGGCGATTAAAAAAAAGAGAATCGCAATTAACGCGATTTCGCTGCCGCAACCTGGCGAATTTGCTCGATTTCACAGCTTGTGTGACAAAATCGCGTCGCATCGCCGCTGTTGCCATCTTATCTTTTTATAATCTTATTACATCTTTTTATTTAAAAAAAAAACATTATATTTCTTTTTCGCTCAAAATTAAAATGGAATAATGAAGACATTTATTTTTTTTTTAACATTTTATGCACAAGAAGAGGAAAGAAGACTTAATCTCGGGTTTATTGTTATTTTTATCTATAAAATTGTGAAAAATCGGAGGAAAACAAAACAAAAGCGAGGAGAATAAAAAGTTGAAAAACAACTCTGGTTATATGCAAGCTCATGCACATTTCATGGTAAATGCGGAACATCCAGCAGATCACTTGGGACAAATTATGCGATGCATAAAACACTACTGGGCAATGTGTGCAGTTTCACACACTGCATGTATGTACAATTCAATTCAATTCAATTCAATTCAATTCAATTCAATTCAATTCAATTCAATTCAATTCAATTCAATTCAATTCAATTCAATTCAATTCAATTCAATTCAATTCAATTCAATTCAATTCAATTCAATTCAATTCAATTCAATTCAATTCAAATAATTTTTATTTCCATTATCTCCTACAATCAAAAGTATTATACAATAATACAAAATCTTGAGGTTCCAGAAACGTCAAATATCACTCACACAGCACATATAATTATAAAAACAAAAAACACTAAAATTTTTCAGTCATAAATGTTGCCACTGAATAATAACACTTATCAACAAGGAATTCTTTAAGCTTAATAGAGAACACTTTTACATCACATATGCACTTCAAGTAACATGGTAATTTATTGTATATTCTTAAACAACTCATGAAGGGTCCTGTTCTATACATTTCAAGTCTACAGGGTTTGGGAATTAAATTTAAACCACGATTCCGAGTAAAATGATCGTGTTGTGTCTCATGACAGCGAAACATCTCCATATTTTTTTTTTTTTTTACTGTAACTGCATGCACATTCGTAAATGAAAATGCTAAGGAAAGTAAGAAGTTTTAAATCCTTAAAAAGGGGTTTACAATGAGCGTCTCTTTTAGCAAAACATATAATTCTTATTATTTTTTTCGTAACAAAAATACCCTATCCGAGTCCGTGGAGTCTCCCCAGCAAACAATTCCATATTTTAATGGTGAATAGAAATTAGCGAAGTACATTGTTTTTAAACAGGCCATTTCTGATTCATGCCTTAATTCACCCAAAGCAAATATTAGTCATTCATCATAATTATAGATCGGTTTCTTGAAACACAAGCAGGTTACATTAGCCATGCAGGACATTCAACAATTTATACAAAGTTATAATGTTGCAGGAAAATCTCTCTCGGTTTGCTTCCACTAACGCATGTTAATATATTGAACATAAAGCACTGTAATTAGTTACATAACTGGGCGTCAATTCTGAATGCAAACGGCATAACTTTTGTGTACCGATATATAGTGAAGTTGAAAACATCAACACATGGGTGACGTCATAAAACACGTTTGGCATCATATTTAAATTTTCATAAGAGCAAATGTTACCAATAAGCAATTTTAAACTTACAAACAGGACTTATGGAGTGACGATAAAAAATTGCTCCGTGTATATGCGCCCAATCTTAGTTGGTGACGTCACGGTGGATGCTCACCATTAGTTTCACCTGAGATGAAGTTTCGCCACTAGGGTGAGTGAATGCATCTAAATGTAATTGTACAGTACGTTCCCATCGGTACGTTCGTAGCTCTTTAAAAGTTTGCTATCCCAGATACATGCAATTAATAACGTGTGAGTCATTATGGCTTTTTAAAGCCGACTTCTTATTTTCTAAAACATTCCCTAGTTGAAAAATTACGTTTCAACTCATCCTTTACACGTCTAAACCTTATCTTTTTACCTCTAAAACACATCTTATTTCCTCCTCGCTCAAAGTGAGGATTAAATGAAGACAATATTTCTAACATTTTATGCTCAATAAGAGATAAGAGGAAAGAAGACGTAATCTCGTCCTCTTCTCTCTTTTTTCCTCTAAAATGGTGCAAAATAGAAAGTAATTAGACGAGAAGAGAGCTTAAGATAGAGATAATGTCGGCCAGCTGTTTTTTTTTAGCTCCATTTGATTAACTTGTAAACCTTAGCGAATTCATAAATATTCTGAAATTTTTTTGAAAGACAGATATTAGTGCCTAAAAGCAATAGAAAAAATTTCAAAACAATTTAACGAGCTGATTATTTTTAATTAATTTATTTAATTTTCAGCATACTATAGGGCTTTCCCATGGAGAGACAAACTAAAAATTAATTAAAAAAAAATGGCTCGTTAAATTGTTTTGAGATTTTTTCTATGGCTTTTAGGCGCTAATATTTGCCTCTCAAAAAAATTTCAGAATTTTTATGAATTTGCTAAGGTTTACATGTTAATCAAATGGAGCTAAAAAAACAGCTGACCGATGTTATCTCTACCTTAATAGCGAATAAAATATGAAATTTATTTCAACTCGTGTTTACGTGCGTATATACACGTATGTGTATATATAATGGGTGCGATTCACGAAGCAGTTAGCCAACGACTATATACTGTAAATAGTTCTTGGCAGATTGAGATGGCGACAACGGCGATGCGACGCGATTTTGACGTAAAAGCTGTGAAATCCTATGCGGTGGCGAATTCGCCGGGAATCGCGTTAATTGCGATGCTCTTTTTCTTTTAATCGCCCAATATGGCCGCCAATGGATGTTACAGCAAGTGCGCATTATTCGCGTCGCGTCGCGTCGCATGGTAAAAATCGCCATGTGAATCCGCCTTTAGCCAGGTTTCTTAACCACGTTTAACTATACGTGTTTTACGTGTTAAACCACCTAGTTAAACGTAGTTAAGCTAAACGTGGTCAAAAACCTGGCTAACTGCTTCGTGAATCGCGCCCTATACATATAATATATTATATTATGACATTATTTACACGACATAAATGTAAAGATTTTTGAAGTCATAATCCTTATTTATAGCATTATAAAATTTATGCATTTCACTTTAAAACTTTTCCAATAAATTCTAATGCAAAGCTTATCATTAATACAAAAGTGCATGTTTCAAGCACTGAAAATTTTAGCTTAGCTCAACTTCGTCACTCAATTTTATATAAGCAACATTGATCTCGCCGTGACAAAATAATATTTTACGTGACTCTCGGTTTGAAATTGGGCTTAGTCTACTCAAAGAATTAAATTCCACCTAAAAGTGACGTCACCTTCAATTTAATTAATTCTACAGCACGTGTATTATTTGTAATAAATTAATAATTAATTAATTGAGTCTGTTTTTAGTATATTCTGTATATATATGTAGTATACTCAAAACCTGTACATTTTTAGTGTAAATAAATTTTACATTTTTTTTTTTTTAAATTAAACCATGAATTTAATGCATTTAGGTGAGTTTTCAAGGTCGCGATTGTTGATTTTTTACATCAGCTTTCGTGTTGAACCTTGGCGCCACAGTATAAAATAGCGATATTCAGTTCCATAGCAGCATTCACTCTTATATCCATAGACCCGAGTTTCGCCTTTTCCAAGGCTCATCAGTATGGCTCGTAAGAGGCTGCTACTGACTGCCGAAGCAGTCAGTTCGCAACTGATGAGAGACGGGAGAGAGCACCGGCTTTTATTGCCAGCTTGCTTCCCCCACCTCTCACCATGACGTCACTCTGCTTCCCCATTGGTCATGTTAACAACGGCTTCTAGAACTTTCAAAAAGTTACTAGAGAGGTCGTGGCACGGACCAACAGAATAGCAAAGCAGACATTATACTGCATGGATCTAAATATCACTATGAGTGAACGTTTTTGTATTCACTCATTAATTTATACTGTGTTTACTGACCATGTTGTCAGTTTTTTGGAGGTTGTGTGCTCACGTTAGCACCACGAATTTAAACCATAAAGGTCCTCCAGTAAGCGCCCCACGTAAGGCAGTTTAATGCATTTAGGTGAGTTTTCAAGGTCGCGATTGTTGATTTTTTACATCAGCTTTCGTGTTGAACCTTGGCGCCACAGTATAAAATAGCGATATTCAGTTCCATAGCAGCATTCACTCTTATATCCATAGACCCGAGTTTCGCCTTTTCCAAGGCTCATCAGTATGGCTCGTAAGAGGCTGCTACTGACTGCCGAAGCAGTCAGTTCGCAACTGATGAGAGACGGGAGAGAGCACCGGCTTTTATTGCCAGCTTGCTTCCCCCACCTCTCACCATGACGTCACTCTGCTTCCCCATTGGTCATGTTAACAACGGCTTCTAGAACTTTCAAAAAGTTACTAGAGAGGTCGTGGCACGGACCAACAGAGTAGCAAAGCAGACATTATACTGCATGGATCTAAATATCACTATGAGTGAACGTTTTTGTATTCACTCATTAATTTATACTGTGTTTACTGACCATGTTGTCAGTTTTTTGGAGGTTGTGTGCTCACGTTAGCACCACGAATTTAAACCATAAAGGTCCTCCAGTAAGCGCCCCACGTAAGGCAGTTTAATGCATTTAGGTGAGTTTTCAAGGTCGCGATTGTTGATTTTTTACATCAGCTTTCGTGTTGAACCTTGGCGCCACAGTATAAAATAGCGATATTCAGTTCCATAGCAGCATTCACTCTTATATCCATAGACCCGAGTTTCGCCTTTTCCAAGGCTCATCAGTATGGCTCGTAAGAGGCTGCTACTGACTGCCGAAGCAGTCAGTTCGCAACTGATGAGAGACGGGAGAGAGCACCGGCTTTTATTGCCAGCTTGCTTCCCCCACCTCTCACCATGACGTCACTCTGCTTCCCCATTGGTCATGTTAACAACGGCTTCTAGAACTTTCAAAAAGTTACTAGAGAGGTCGTGGCACGGACCAACAGAGTAGCAAAGCAGACATTATACTGCATGGATCTAAATATCACTATGAGTGAACGTTTTTGTATTCACTCATTAATTTATACTGTGTTTACTGACCATGTTGTCAGTTTTTTGGAGGTTGTGTGCTCACGTTAGCACCACGAATTTAAACCATAAAGGTCCTCCAGTAAGCGCCCCACGTAAGGCAGTTTAATGCATTTAGGTGAGTTTTCAAGGTCGCGATTGTTGATTTTTTACATCAGCTTTCGTGTTGAACCTTGGCGCCACAGTATAAAATAGCGATATTCAGTTCCATAGCAGCATTCACTCTTATATCCATAGACCCGAGTTTCGCCTATGAGTGAATACAAAAACGTTCACTCATAGTGATATTTAGATCCATGCAGTATAATGTCTGCTTTGCTACTCTGTTGGTCCGTGCCACGACCTCTCTAGTAACTTTTTGAAAGTTCTAGAAGCCGTTGTTAACATGACCAATGGGGAAGCAGAGTGACGTCATGGTGAGAGGTGGGGGAAGCAAGCTGGCAATAAAAGCCGGTGCTCTCTCCCGTCTCTCATCAGTTGCGAACTGACTGCTTCGGCAGTCAGTAGCAGCCTCTTACGAGCCATACTGATGAGCCTTGGAAAAGGCGAAACTCGGGTCTATGGATATAAGAGTGAATGCTGCTATGGAACTGAATATCGCTATTTTATACTGTGGCGCCAAGGTTCAACACGAAAGCTGATGTAAAAAATCAACAATCGCGACCTTGAAAACTCACCTAAATGCATTAAACTGCCTTACGTGGGGCGCTTACTGGAGGACCTTTATGGTTTAAATTCGTGGTGCTAACGTGAGCACACAACCTCCAAAAAACTGACAACATGGTCAGTAAACACAGTATAAATTAATGAGTGAATACAAAAACGTTCACTCATAGTGATATTTAGATCCATGCAGTATAATGTCTGCTTTGCTACTCTGTTGGTCCGTGCCACGACCTCTCTAGTAACTTTTTGAAAGTTCTAGAAGCCGTTGTTAACATGACCAATGGGGAAGCAGAGTGACGTCATGGTGAGAGGTGGGGGAAGCAAGCTGGCAATAAAAGCCGGTGCTCTCTCCCGTCTCTCATCAGTTGCGAACTGACTGCTTCGGCAGTCAGTAGCAGCCTCTTACGAGCCATACTGATGAGCCTTGGAAAAGGCGAAACTCGGGTCTATGGATATAAGAGTGAATGCTGCTATGGAACTGAATATCGCTATTTTATACTGTGGCGCCAAGGTTCAACACGAAAGCTGATGTAAAAAATCATGAATTTAATCTTTATAAAACTTTATTATAACATGCTTAGATACGATTAGCATAACCATATAAAATATATACTAGTCTAACGTTGCAAAACATTCCCTCTCTATATCCCCTTAAGATAGATTTAAGTTAATGATATGAAGATGTTCTCAATTTTAGTGCCATTCCCTGTATTTAAAATGCAAGTTTCATGCATGAAGTAACCAACTAGTTTGTTATACTTTTACTTAACGTAAGTTAAAGTCATGACAGTCATTTAAAAATCAGCATTATTTTAAATAAAAGTATTTTTTAGTACATTCATTTGATGGGCACCAGTATAGTGGTGCTCACTTTATAGTTGTGACGAGTCGCTATATAATAGTGTCAGGGGACGGGGGTGGGGGTGGGAGCACAGAAAGGGGGCGGGTTCTCCCGTGCGGAATCAACTCGCCATGAAGTCCCAGACATTAGCATGATAAAACAGTCTCCTACTGCAGTCTGTACGCAATTATTATTATAGCATCAAGTCACCCATACAGCTATCTAATTGTCAATGCGCTAAAGTATTAACATAATGTATTATTCGTGCTTCGAATTATTTTTTATTGCTACAAAACAAATCTTTTGATACATTTAACATGACAGTGATCAACATAATTGTATGTCGCGATCACTTGGCAAAAATGTACCATCTTAATGGTTGCTTGTATGATAAAACTGCATTGATTATAATGCACCTGCTATATATATAGTTACCGTGATATTGTTTTTATGAGGTGAGTTAATAATTTAACCTTCAAGGAATGCTGTTTTGATGAGATGAAATTAATTTAAAATATATCTGAAATTTATTAATTGAATTTAAAGTGAAGATTGGCAATGATATACTTTAAGCCAAAAAATTATTAAATTTTATTGATTATCGACTGCAAAAATTTTTACTGCAAAAATAAATAGAGGGTGCCATTTTTTTTTTTTTTTTCAGATTTTTCAAAGAACGAGAAATATTGCTAAAAACATATTGAATATTCAATATATTCTCTATGTTAAAAAGTTTTGCCGAGGTCGGGTTTGAATCCACGCATCTTTTAGATCCTATATATATATATCCTTTTATTAAGAGAGGTGTCAAGAGGCGTCACTTTCTCTGTACTTTCAACAATTTTTAAAAAAATAGTTCCCGGACTCTGAAAAATCTAAAAAAAAATCAGAGTAGTGTAATTTTTCCCCTTCTATCCATTTCTGCAATAAAAAATGTTGATACTCCATTATAATATTATATAAATTATTTTTTAATTCATCTTCTAATTTCACGAGTAACTATATTGGGAGCCCCATAACATTGTAACAGACATTACCCAAGAACATAATTAACATAACATTATACTTACGTATCGACATGCAGTTCTAATCCAAAAAATTTTACAGCCACACAATTTCTGGACAACATATTATATAATATATATTGCAAAAAGAATAAGAACGGTTGCACTACAAACTAAGCAGGTTTATTTTCGAGTCAATGTCCCTATGAAAAGTAATCCATTTCATTATGTAAAACTACACAAAAATAAATAAACATAAAAATATTATATACATAAAAAAGGTGATCCACATTTTTCTATTTTTAGAGCCACGTAACTAATGTGTGCAATGATTTTTTTAATACCATGTGACGTTTTTATTGTAACTAAAACAACCTATAATTAACTAACAAAAATGGGTAAAGGAGGTCGCACACTGTCTTTGCATCGCATTGTATGACTTCGGACTTCGCATGTTAAAAATTTAGAACCGTTTCTAAATAAGAAACGTACGATCGCGTGCGATGCAAAACGAAGCTTTGTGAGCGTCGACTGCGCGTACACCTGATCGCTTAGGTTCTTAAATTTTTTATCATACGCTGCGAAATCGTGCTATCCTGTATGAGACAGGCCTTAGATTTCAATGAAACTATTACTTGATTGCACATTTTTATACTTTTGTTATTATTATTTTTTAATATTTAAAATCTTCCTTTCAACAAAGAGTCTTGTTTATTTTGTTGCAGCTCAAGATTTTATTGCACATGAACTAACTTGCCGATCAACGTTTTAATATACAAATATAAATGTTATAATTATCCACATAATTTAGCAGCATGAAAGAGTTTTGTGCGGAGTGAGACAAAGCCATTGAGAGTTAAAGCGATTTCCCTCCGTCATGCTTACTTACATTAACCAAAAGATTAACTTTTCGTGAAGGGCTGACAACAATCATTTTGGCGCGACGCTAACAATCCTTGAAAATGGAAATTGTGTGCTTTAAATTTTCATTCATTGTTCTTCATTCCACATTTGTGATGCAATGTTGTTACTATATTATACCCTCTTTCTCTCTCCCTCCCTCCCTCCCTCTCCCTATCTCTGTATACGTTAATCTAGCTCATGTAGGCTAGCTATTTTTTTCACTCCATATATACTACTTCTCTCATTTCAAAAGAACCTAACTAAAAAAAAAAAAAAATACAGACATAGCTCGCAACTCATTTTTTTAATACTCACGCATAAAATTTTAACAATCAACTACTTAATTGGTTTTTATAACAATTACTGTGTGCAATAATTAATATTACTTATTTATGTCATTTTTACTTATTACTTTTTTATTTATGAAAACAATTTTTACTTTGGTATTAAGGGGAAAAAAATTATAAAAAAATTATAGTTGTATATTTATAACTAATTGTTGTCTATTTTACAACAATGGGTGACATGTTGGTTATGTTAACAGCCCGATTCTACTGATTGCTGAATATCGGTTTGCTGAATACTACGATTCCACCATGGTTCCCGTTTGCCTGATGCAAGCAAATTCTCTGTGGCCCACCGTGTATTTCATCATGACCATCTCCGTGTTCTTCCTGCTACCACTGTGCGTCCTGATGGCGTTGTACACCGTGATTGCACGACATCTGATGGCCGACCCTGGCCCTCCCGGCTGTAGCAAGTCAGGGGGAGGAGGCAGCAGCAGCGCTTCAACGCCAGGTGGAGGAACTTTGGCAGCCGGAGGCAACAACCCACCACAACAAGAAAGTTCGAACCTGAGGGCTCGAAGACAAGTGGTGTTAATGTTAGGAACTGTGGTACTTTCTTTCTTTATTTGTTTAATGCCATTCCGTGTTTTTACACTTTGGATAATTGTAGTACCAGATGAGACAGTGTTTAGATTAGGTGTTGAAGGTTATTATAATTTATTATATTTTTGTCGCACAATGCTCTACCTCAATTCTGCAGTAAATCCTATTCTTTATAACTTAATGTCATCTAAATTTCGTGTTGGTTTTACTAGATTGTGTGGTTTAAGAAGACGGCGTCGCGGTAGATGGCGGCGAGGCGGGGGCGCTGGTAGCGAGATTCGAAGACTCGGAAGTGCAGGAGACTTGACTTTGGTGCGAGGAGACATTGCCAGCAGGGGTGGAGGGCCCGGAATGTTCACCCGCAACGGTACTCTGACGTCACTCTCTTACTCGAGCTTTCACCACCACCACCCGCGACATTCCCCAGAATTGAGGGCCTCTGCTCGCGAGTCCACCGACCTCACGAGAATGTCATCTTTGGACTCCAGCACGTCACCTCTCAACAATGGCAAAGACGAACGAACCAACAATAACTCTCCAATACACAACAATGGCTCTGTACGACGGTCTTTGGTGGTACGAGCGACGGTGCCAGCCTCGGCCACGTCTAATCTTGACAAGCCCATGTTGACGAGATATACCATGAGGCAGAGCTTCGACACTCAGCCTGAGAGCTACGTGTAAACAAATCAAGTATCGATCTCAAAAAATTTTCTTATACAAATGGATAGAGGGTTTGATTTTTTTGTTTGTTTTTTTTTTTCAGATTTTTTAGAGTCCGGGAACTATTTTTAAAAAATTATTGAAAGTACAGAAAAATCGACGCCTCTCTTAATAAAAGGATAGGAAAAAAAGGGGCGTGGATTCAAACCTGACCTTGGCAAAGCTTAATTTTAGAAATACTTTCAGGGCTCTAAAAAATCTAAAAAAAATTAGAGTGGCATAACTTTGCACCCTCTATCCATTTTCGTAATAAAATTTTATGAGGTGCAAACTAACTTAGAAATAATGAAGATATCTATACTTAGTTTATTATATTAAAGATTGATAATATATTTATATAGCTCAGAAAATTATTACTGCAATATGTTTTTAATAAAGTTATGAAAGATACACGAGTAAAAAAATTATAAAATATTTTCATAACGTATAAAACATTCTTCTGTTTATACGAACGAAGCGAAAGAAAAATATTGATTTTGTGGTGTTTAATTCGTGAATTCAGTGAGCTGTGTAATTGTATATCAAATGAATTGAGCATGCATGCCAACAACAATATTGAAAATCAAAGCTATTCTGCCGAGTTCACACTACATAACTACATAATATATAGTTAGTTTACTGTTACTGCAAAATATTTTAATTTAAAATGTAATATAAAAAAAAGTAATTAATAAAAAATTGTTAATTACAAATTCTCGTTTTCTTGCTGTGAAAATGTGTGGAAAAGAGTAAAAAAAAAAAAAAAGATCTCTGAGTCTTGAAGACCAGCTCCCCTCCAGTAAATTTATTACTCACTTCAAATTTATTTCAGTTTTGTAAATATATATAGTTTATTATGTCAATATTTTTTAAAACATTAAGTTTTTATTGCATCCACAACAAAGAGCATTTTTTATGAAAACAAAAAAAAAAAAAAAAAAACATTGAAAAAAATAAAATTAAAATTTTCATTTGTTGACTTTTTTAAATTTTACCACGAGATGCCAATTATAAGTCGCACGTTTTAATTAAAGATTCCGACGGTGGAAAAATGGACGTTCGTTGTTGTTTCTTGGAAAAAATTATATTATACGCGTAATATGTAGCTAGTAGAGTCAACTTGTATGTTTCCTGAAAATATGTTGTATTAAAACATGTACCGTTTTAAGACGGATCCACAAGGCGACAACGGCGATGCGACGCGATTGTGACGCAAAAGCTGTGAAATCCTATGCGGCTATCGAATTTGCCATGTTGCGTCAGCGAATATTGCGTTAATTATCGATGCTCTTTTATTAATCGCCAAATATGGCCGCCAATGGATGTTACAGCTAGTGCGCATTAATTCGCATCGCGTCGCATGATAAAAATCACCGTGTGAATCCGCCTTAATTACTAATTTTGATCAAATGTGTTATACTACGAAAGAAGTGACATTACTTTACCAAGTTATTTTTCAAAAAATTCAGGGAATGCTATGAAATATAATTCGTCAAATACCTAAGACTGATTATCATCAGATAATGCTGGTAGCACTAACCAATTAACAGTAATTTATTTAAAATAGTTCATATTTAAATATCAAATTTGAACACAATTAAAGTAAAAATAAATTTTCATTCATTAATTGTAATTGACAATATTAAATTGTTAAATAAATATTATTATGTAACCGTGTTTTCATGTCTCTAAAAAAACAATTAATTCAATATTATAATGCATGTAAGAACTTGTTAGAATATTTAGCATGCTTGTTTGACGTAGAACGACATAATTTAATTAATGTAAGTCGATGTGTGACTATCACATTCCAAAAGTCTTGTTTAAATTATAATATTGTATGGTCATTCATAACATTTCAGCTATCCAAATTAGTCAAGGAAATGCTCGTGCTTTAAATTTTTATCTCAATTTTATTAAAAATTAATGTCAGTTGGCTTAGGAGATGGTGAACCACTCTGAAAATTAGAAAATTTCAGCAAACCTTCCTGACACCATGAAAAAAAATTAGACCAAATTGGGAGAAATTTTCGAGATATTCAGCATTGAGATTAGCATTGTTTTAAATGGGAACTGCTGTGACTTTTAGTCAAATCAGTATCTTTTTTACATAAAAAAAATAATTACTCAAAATCTAAACCGAATTAAATTTGTTGTTTTTTTTACAGCAGCAAACCAACAGTTATTTTTTCCTCTATTTTATGGACTAAAAATATTTTCAGTTTATCATCAGAAATTATTGAGCAATGGCCGCGGCAGTGACATTAATCTTTAACTTCACTTTCGTTAAATTTTGTCAATTTTGCGCACGTTCAAAATGACAATTTGGGCATGCAAGAATCTTCAAATATATAATTTGATTTTTGCATTAAAATTTAAACTGAGGCACGGGAATCACCTAAAAGTATAAGTGTGGCATTCCCAGCATTATTATCCACTTTAATTAATTGTGTTCACTATAATTATAATAAATAATAATAATAATAATATCTATATGTTATCACTTTCATGTTAATATATTTACTATGTTAAATGAGACTGTGTGTATATGTTTGTTTTTTTTCAAGTTCAAACTCGTTTTCTCAACACAACTAAATATGTTAGTTCTGAAACATTTATTAAATAATCAAATGCTGCATTGTTAGTATAATTATAATTATTTTACCATCTCGTTCCTATCAAATACTTACTATGTTGTTAATGTTTTAACCTTTTAATTTCTTGCCGACTTCAAATTTTATTTGAAAAATAATTTAAAGCATGTAACCAATTTAACACTTTGTTCCAAAAAATGATGTTTTACGTTTATGTATTGAGATTATAATTTATCAAAAATATGTATTAAAATATTGATAAATCAATCAAATAACCATCTTTTTATTTGTCAATTCCTTCCAATTCCAAAACACAGCTTTCATGTATTCAGTATCTAGGTAAAAAAAAAAAAAATGCTTTGGCTTTTGTTAGACGAACTATGTTTTATTTATTTATTTATTTATTTATTTATTTATTTATTTATTTATTTATTTATTTATTTATTTATTTATTTATTTATTTATTTATTTATTTATTTATTTATTTACTTTTTTGCCATATCAATAATTAAATTGATTAGACTTCAATAAAAATAGTTTCACGCAAGGTTGCTACGAATGGAGGATAGAACGCACCCTTGTTGAAAAATTACGTCTTCAACTCATCCTTTATACGTCTAAACCTAATCTTTTCACCTCTAAAACACATCTTATTTCCTCCTTGCTCAAAGTGAGGATGAAATGAAGACAATATTTCTTATTAGAACAATATTTCTAACATCTTATGCTCAATATAAGAGGAAAGAAGACGTAATATCGTCTTTTTTTCCCTCTAAAATGGTGCAAAATAAGAGGAAATTAGACGAGAAGAGAGTTTAAAGTAGAGTGTCTACTACAAAAAAGACGACAAAGAAACGAGTTAGTATTTTCTAAAAATAGTTCCAGTGCTCCTACATATATAAAACCGAAATCCAAAAAATTCCATCTCACATAGAATCTCCAGAAAAAATTTCCAAAGTCAGAGAGAAAGCGTCATTAAAAAAAAAGGCTTAACCTGAGAAATTTGGACGAAAAATTCGCTAGAACAGATTTTCTTCAAATTAATTTGGTGGACTTACAACAATCGTCAAATTAGCTCTGAATTTTTTCGGAATTTTTTAACTTTTAGTTTAATTAAAATTAATTTATTTAAATGAGAATTTTGTATCCTTCCTATGTTAAATTTGTTAATTAGCAGTGCAAAAAAACTATATAACAAATTCTTTTACTATATTTTATTTACTAAAACCTAATTTTTTAGACTATTTTTCTGAATTGTTTTCATATATTTCGACCCGTGGCGATGATTGTTTTCCATATGTGATGAGAAATGTGCAACGCTCTCAAGGAATGTTGTCACCACCCCCTCCTAACAAATTATTCGCATTCCAATGCAAACAGTGTTGCCAGTATAGCCACGCCTCTTGACCTTGACAGACAAATTCTCAGGTTATACCTTAATATGGGACCTAACCTGAAAAAACAACCTCGAATATCTCAAAAAAATACACCGTATGAAAAAAATATAGCCATGTTCTATGGCTCGAGCTTTAACCAAAAGTTGTTTAAAAAACATACGTTCTCGAATCTGTTTTCCCATCATAAAATCAAGAAAAACTCTCATGGGAATTAACATGGGAAATTTTCTTGATTTTTTTATGAATTTTTTTTTTTTAATTTATTTTATTTTAGCAATTTGTACATATGTACGGCCAAAGTTAAACAATTAACCCTGTCGGCCCCTACAGAAATTAAAAAAAAAATCTTCAAGATATTAGATCAGTAATGAAGAAAAATATTAAAGCATTGAGAAAAAATTAATCAGATAATAATTTCACTCGAAATCATACAGAGATTGAAGTATTTTTGACCTTAATGTTCTAATTTTGACTCTAATGTTCTAATACAAAAAGTATAACATTTTGATTACAATAGATATTACTTATTTATAATTATTTTACTGTTATTCATTATTTTTATATTTATTATGAAAACATATCCAACAAAAACAATTATTTCATGCTAACCAGCAAGCAAAGACAATATAAAATCAAGCAATATGCATGCATATTAAGGTCCATCTGAAACAAAAAAGCTTTAAAATGTGTTTTTTTAAACAATGCACAACATATATGACTCTAAAACAACCAAAATGAATCTTTATATTTATTAAATTTGAATTTACTTATTATTTTTTTTTAATAATTACTTTAATTCAAATTTTGAGATTTTTTTTGTAGTTATTATTTATTTTTTACTGTTGCAAATTATTAACTCAAAACAATCATACATAATATAATTTTAATTTAGCTATTTATTATTAATAAAAGTAAAGAATGAGAAAATAAAAGAAGAAAATATGCATTTAATTCACATTTTAAAATTTGAAAAATTAACATAATTTAAGCCTTTAATTCCTAAAATAGAAATAATTTATTAGTTTGGCTGAAAAAGATTGAGACTGAAACAGATCACATACATAATACATATTATTAAAGGGGTATAATAACAAAATTATACAATTTTAATCATATAAGGAACCATAAAATGAAATACATAGCAAGTAAAAAAAAAAATAAAACTATACTGAAAATATTTACTGATACCTGATTGATTGATTTCCTGCATGTTACATTTTATATTAATATATTTAATATGTTATGATCAATATATATTTTTTTATGAGATACTGAGAAGCCAATCTTTAATTTGTTTTTTTATAAGATTTTTAGGATCTAAATTTTTTAATACAGTTGGCATTTCGTTCCATAATCGAGGTATTAAAAACTTCCAGGTCCTGTCATTAATAAATCTATTTATCCTTTTTGGGGTATTTAATGGTTCCAAGACATAAAGTCGGGTTTGATGAGTGTGAACCCTTGGTTCCTTATAATTATCATCAAAATATTTTTCATTAATTAAGGAGGGTTTAGCTTGGAGGTTCACTGGGAGTATCTTCCGAAATTCGAACGATTTTTTTTATTCGTTTTTCTGTTAAATCTCGGGTCGTGGAATATCGTCATATTTTTTCATACCACCTTAAACGGTGTATTTTTTTTTTTTTTTAGATATTCGAGGGTATTTTTTAGGTAAGGCCCCATGTTAAGCGACGTGTTCACTCTGACTTTGAGTTTTTTTTTCTGGAGAACCTATGCGAGATGGAATTTTTTAGATTTTTGTTCCATATGTAGAAGCACTAGAACTATTTTAAAAAAATACTAACTCAGGTTTCATTTTTTGGCATCAGCTGATGGACACTCTACTTTAATAGCGAATAAAAGATGAAATTTATTTCAACTCGGGCTACCAGACTGACTCTACAAGCTAGGTAGCTTTCTTGTCTCTCTGTCACACTGGATGGATGTGCTTCGCCTTGTGCTTGTCTCTGCCTTCTTAATTTATTAGCAAGTTTCAATAATTTGAGAGGCAAACATTTATGTGCATGTTTGTATTTGTTGTATTGCAAGATTTTATTCGTAGCCTGCCTTCTTTTGCCTTCATATGAACGTAAATTGCAAACACTTGTGGAAAACTTGCATGATTTTTTAATGCAAAAATGAATAGAGGGTACCCAATTATGTTATAAGGAACTTTTCCTGATTTTTTGGAGTACCGGAACTGTTTTAAAAAAAATTTGAAAGTTCTGTTGGCTCCCTTGGATTCTTTAATAAAACCGATAGGGCCTAGACGCCTATTCACACCTTTAGGGGGCGTGGCCGCACTTTCAATACTTTTTTAAAAAAATTGTTTTTGCACTCAAAAAAATCTGAAAAAAAAAATACAGTATCATAATATGTCACCCTCTATTCATTTGAACAATAAAAAAAAAATCATGCAGGTTGTCCATTTTGGAATAGTCCATGATTATTCCAGGATAATGGAGTATCGACATCGAATTTTATTGCAGAAATGGATTGATAGTGCAAAGTTCATACCCTGATTTTTTTTTTTTTTTTTTTTAG
Organism: Siphlonurus alternatus; assembly: GCA_949825025.1. Lineage (NCBI taxonomy): Eukaryota > Metazoa > Arthropoda > Insecta > Ephemeroptera > Siphlonuridae > Siphlonurus > Siphlonurus alternatus. The sequence goes on from OX463788.1 coordinate 68,346,813, forward strand.
ATGTTTTAGAGTCCGGGAACTATTTTTAAAAAATTGTTGAAAGTACAGAGAAAGTGACGCCTCTGGACGTCTCTCTTAATAAAAGGATAGGACCTAAAAGGGGCGTGGGTTCAAACCCGAACTTGGCAAAACTTTTTAGCAACACTTCCCGGGCTCTAAGAAATCTGAAAAAGAAATCAAAGTAGCATAATTTTGCACCCTCTATCCATTTTTGCAATAAAATTTTTTGAGGCTGTTAATTAGTGACATCCCATGATCTTAATGGCACTAAATGCGGTACCTCCACATCTTGTTGGTGAATCAATACGCAGACCTGCTATCAATTTAAAAGTAAGTAAAGAATTGGTGCTTGAGTGTTTATCACTTTATCTTTTGGTCAAATTATTGAAGCTTAATATGTAGATGCAATGAAATGCAGACCAATTAAATGTTTTAAGTTCATGGGTTTTAGAAGCGCATAATATAGTACATGAGTTAGTGGCTAAATATTCAATGTAAGCTGTCCAATAAAGCTTGCAAACATCATTGTTGTTTTTGTCATCGTAATTGTTGGTCAAAATCTGAACCAACAACTGCTTTCTATTCCATTTCAATATAATTCATAAAAAGATTCAAATTCAAATTTTTATTTCAATCGTTGGCTTTACAGCATAGATCACGTCATAGTTGTTACATAGATTATACATAACAGATACTTAATTCTAATTAACATAGCACTTAAAAAAAAACATACATAATAAGATATTATTTTTTTTTTAAATATAGTCTAACATTGATATATATATATATATATATATATATATATATATATATATATATATACCCAAATTTTTATTTTTATTGAATTTTTCAAATTTAATATGTATCTTATATCTCATATACGTTGATTTTCACTCAGTGACTGCAATTATTTCAATATTTTCTCATAAATAAAGTAGCATTTCAATTTCCTCAGCTAACTACAAGGGACCTTCAATTTAAATGGGTAGAGTCAGCTATTCTGATTTTTTTTTCAATTTTTTTGAGCAAGGTTTTTAAAAAATTGTTGAAAGTCCATTTTATTACGTCAAAAGGTGGTACACAAGTGAATACTTTTTTTTACATATTCTGGCAACCAAGAATTATTCTGATATCCCTGTGTCTCAATATTTTCGTACAATGCCTAGTTATTTTAAAATCAATTATTTAGTTTGAAAAGAGAGTTCAAAAGCCGTTGGTTGATTCAAGTCGGTGCGCGCACGCAGCAGCCGCTGATACGACGAGAATTTCCCGCGAATCATGGAAATCTCCTCCTGCCACTTTCTTGTCGTATCCGTCGTATCACCGGCCGCTGCGGGCGCGCATCGGCTTGAATCAATCAACGGCCATAAAAACCACTCTTCAAACTAAATAATTAATTGTTAAATGACTAGGCATTGTACGAAAATATTGAGCCACAGAGATGTTAGAATAATTCTTAGCTGCCCGAATATGTAAAAAAAGTATTCACTTTAAGAAATAAAAATAAGAAATAAGAATTTTATTGGTCTATCATAATAGACAAGTCAACGATTGTTGACGTCTGATCATTGTTGATATTTATATTTTTTATTTTATTATATTTCCCTCATGAGTACATAAATAACAAGTCAGAGGCAGGAAATTCACAAACAGTCCAATAAGAACAAATCACTTCCCGAAGGTTGTGTAGCGAATCCCTGTAAACATATAAATAAGGAAATACACAATTAGTGAAATACATATAATAGTTAACAAACCAATGAAAATAAATAAGCATATATATATATATATATATATATATACATGAATAAAAAGTAATTACAATTACCTTTAAAAACTGGGCTGTCACCCTCGCTGATAGTTTACACTTAACACGATGCACTTAAAATCACACACACACACAGTCGAAACGTGCACCCTTAAAAAAAAAAACAAGTCTTTCAACAACAAACCGTTGTCCTCTTCAGTTGTACTAACACCTAAACTGAGACTGAGACCACACCATCCACAAATAGCATCTCATTCCCCCTCCCCCTCCCCTTCTCAAATCTTACATCAGGTATCTCTAGGTATTCTCAAGTACACGTACTTAGTCTCAGTCTCAGATCACCTGAGGAAGAGAGCGGTTGACTCTCGAAACGTAGTGATATGTGTAGTACATGCAAGTGTTAGTGACGTGCACGAACACTAAGTGACCATCGCAACATACTACACACAGAAGGATTACATCGAACACCGGCAAAGGTAAAACTCCGAAAAGTGAAATAAAATTCAATATTTATAAAACTGTCGGTATGACATACACAGCAGAGTGTTATATGACTTCGTCCCCTTTGATTACAGTTCAATATTTATTACTTTGAGTCTACAATTAATTTATGGTTTCATAAATAATTTATTCAAATTCAAATTTTTATTTCGATCATATAGGCTGTACAACATGCGGATCACGTCAATTAGTTCATATGAAATATGTAACGTACTTATTTCTAATTAAAATTAGCCTGTATTTAATTAATTTGCACATATCCCCAAACAATATTTAAAACTATGAACTATAAAATTAATGCAATAATTAAAATTGTGTCGTTTTAAACATCACATTAGAACCATAATATAATTAACACTCAATTTACATTCTATTTTTAGCTACATTTTATGATTTCTAAATTAATTAAATCAAAATTAAGTAGTGCACCTTATAATAACGCACGGTAAATAATTACTAAATATTACAAAAGGTTGAATATTCATATAAATTCATTTTAGAGTTAAAATAATTTCGGGAGGAATAAATTTATTACTTTTTTGTTAAAAGTCTTAACAATGCCACGGTAATTGTATATTGTCAGACGAGCTTCACAATTAGCATTATCAACACTTTATTATTTAAACACTTTCATTTTAAATTTGAGATTATTATTTAAATTTTGGTCTTTTAAATGTTTAAATAATCATTTTTAGTTTAGAAAATACGTAATGTTAATTTATTGCATGTTAAAATAGAAATCTTGTTCAAGTTTGAATAGTTTCCAGTGAGAAGGTTGACCGTTAAGTTAACAATAACTAATATTACGTAAAATCTCGGTCAAATGAAAGCCACAGTTGCTTACTGCGATCTATTTGAGTTCGGGGGGGGGGGGGGTAAATATTTGGAACTTGGGATCCGCAAAGTTCGGATGAAGGTGAAAAAACAGCAGCGTAAAAAATGATTGATCGCCATACAACTGTGGACGCACACTATAGAATGCTGTACATATATACAAGGAGTTTCCTCTCTCAACCTAGCCGGTGTAGACAGTGGGGAAGGGAAGTGTGAAACTGCAGAAGCATGTAAGAGCGACAGACAGTATATAATATATACGACACAGTGTATATTGTGCCGTTGATGATAGCATGTAATAGACAGAGGCTATGAGGTGTGAAATAGATAGCCCCCGCCCCCCCTCCTTTCATTTCTGAAGAGTTGTTCGCTAAAAAGTTTATTTTCCTGCCTCCTATAAATAAATACGTACCCTTCTGTTTTTACTACATACACTCAATAACTTTAGAATTTCATTCCTTTTTGTGTTCCATGTTTTTCTATTCTTTTATAAATGTATTTAGTATACTTTTTTTTTTTTTTTTTGCATCATCCCTTGTTTTTACTTTGTCTCTGTTACAGTCCCATCCTTGGAGTCGCTGAATATCGTCTTGAAGAATATTTTGATGGATCCATGGTCCCTGTTTGCTTGACTCGAGCCGACACTTTCTGGCCGATATTTTTTTTTATATCCACCATATCTTTATTTTTCATAATTCCCTTGGCGGTGTTAATTGTCCTGTATTCTGTGATCGCCTGCCATCTAACCGCCAACCCTGGGCTCACTAAGGCAGCTGGGGGCCCCACTGGGAGCCGCGGGGGCCCCTTCCCTAGAGGCTCCGGTCATGTTTTACGCTACCGCCAACAGGCGGTGCTCATGTTAGGTACCGTAGTGGTTTCATTTTTTTTATGTCTCCTTCCATTTCGAGCTCTCACTCTTTGGATCATAATTGTACCACCAGAGGCGGTAATGTCGCTAGGAGTTGAAGGTTATTATAATTTATTATACTTTTGTAGAATCATGCTTTATTTAAATTCAGCTATCAATCCAATACTATACAATTTAATGTCTACTAAATTTAGAGATGGTTTTGGACGATTATGTGGCATGAAACGAGGACACAGATATCGTAGGAGATTGGGCAGAGGAACTTCGGGATTTGGAGACTCGCTCCTGATTGGTCGAACCGGGACGCTGACGAACACCACGTCAAACTCGACGAGTGGGCACCAGCGCTCCTCGTCCACGTCTACGTCAGAAGGCTCATCATGGAGACGATGCCACGTCAAGGGACCGCTTTCCTCGTCATCCTCGTGTGCCACGGCTAGCAACGTTTCTCCAGACTCCCGCCAGGTGGCAGCACCAGCTCATGGTCAGGCTGTCAGGGCTAAGCCCACGACGGTAGTAAGGGCCATGTCTCTAGAACAACCCACCCCCGTCAAGCACGAGAGTTACGTGTAGATTGATAATCTGATTGCAGGGTGGACTCATGATCGTCGTCTTGTAAAATCCCCAACTTTCAGTCTTGTTAATAATTATTATGCTTTGTGTTATTCTTACGGGGCATGGTTCTATATTACTGATTTAACAAGGCTGGAAAGGGGTATTTTCTAAGGTGACGAGTGTACAATCACATACAGTCAAATTAATTTAATATTCCCGCCGATAGTAAAAGGTTTCTGGACTTCACTTTTCAATTTTTATTTTGAAATTTTGGCTACAGGTTCATAACAAGAGTGCTATAATACCATGCTTGCAAATTTTCAATACTCAGATTTGAAGAAGCTGCCTAAAAACCTCTCACTTCCGGCTACTTCCGGCGGGAATTTTAAATAAATTCGAGTGTAACAAAAACGGAATTATTTTAGAATAACCCAAATGACAAGTCCACAAAGTCTTAACATATTATCGTATATCATTGTTCCAAATTAAATTATTTGGGACCGTTCTCTGATTTTCTTATAGAGTAGGTTAAAATTAAGAAGGCATTTTTTTTAAGTTAATTAATATTTTGACTTTGCTAAAGTTAGTAGCCAACTGCTGGCCTCATGTGATCTCATGTCTCTTGATACCTTATAATAGTGTATTTTCTGGTTCTAGGACAATTCGCTACTTGACAATTTGTCCCCGGACATTTCATCCCCGGAAAATTAGTCCCCGGAAAATTCGTTACCTAGACAATTTGCTACCTGGACAGTTCGCTACTTGGACACTTTGTTACCAAGGACAATTCGCTATCTGGACCATTCATTAAGGGGATAATTAATTAGCGACTCGCAACATTCAATACCTAAAAATTACTCATACATTGTAAGATTTTTTATTTAAAATGACACTTATTATAGTTGTCACAGTCAAAAAATTCTAATATATGAATTACATAATAATATTTATAATTTATTTCACATAAAAGTTAGGCATTCTTAATGAGATATTAGAATGTAAAAATTTTAGTGGCTTAATTAATTGAAAGAAGGGGTAAAAATATGGTACTGTGAATTTTTTCAGATTTTTCTGAGACCGGGAACTATTTTTAAAAAAATGATTGAAAGTCTATTTTGATGACGTCACGGGCGGCACTCGTTAAGAAAAAGGATAGGGCAGTGCCGCCCGTGACGTCATAAAATATATAGACTTTCAATAATTTTTTTTTTAAATATTTCCCGGTCTCAGAAAAATCTAAAAAAATTCACAGTACCATATTTTTACCCCTTCTTTCAATTAAGCCACTAATATTTTCATATTTTAATATCTCATTGTCATAGAGTTAAAATATACATTGATTAAGAATATATGATATTGAACACATAGTGTTTTAATTGACTAATATCATGAATTATAAAGCAGTTAAAAGTCTGGAGGAATTAAGAATTTCAGTAGAAACGAAAATAAATAAATAAATAAATAAATAAATAAATAAATAAATAAATAAATAAATAAATAAATAAATAAATAAATAAATAAATAAATAAATAAATAAATAAATAAATAAATAAATAAATAAATAAATAAATAAATAAATAAATAAATAAATAAATAAATAAATAAATAAATAAATAAATAAATAAATAACATAGTGGCAGTATTAAGTTGCACACATACACTTTGTTCACGAAGAATACGGCGAGTGAGTGCGGGTGATCGACCTTGAAGTAGTAAACGTAACGTTTTAAGTAAAAATAATTAAAAACTGGCGAATATTTCCCCAGTATATGTTACAATAATTCATCATATAGCCATTGCAATTGTCAATCGGTAACAAAATGTCCGAGTAGCGAATTGTCCTTGGTAATAAAGTTTCCAAGTAGCGAACTCTCCAGGTTGCAAATGGTCTAGGTAACGAATTGTCAAGTAGCGAATTGTCCTGATGTGACCCTTTATATTGCATGTTAGATAACCTCTAGTTGTGTATTGGAATTTTGTTTTTAGATTTTTAACACTTTCAAAAAAGAGGGGAAAGAAGCTGTGACGTCATAGTCATGCAACGTACTTCCCTATGCTTGCATGTTAAATATTTTCATGACTATGACGTCACGTCGAATGCAGCACGATTTTAGAGGATTCAAATAAATCTGAAAAATATTCCCAATACAAAATTCCGATGTACGTACATTACATTGCTCCCTACCTGGGGTAAATTCGTCTCGCTTTCCACCCAGAGCAGTGATGCACTTGTGTGTGGCTCTTCTGGCTTTGGACATCACTTTGGTCCATTGATAAAAAGTATAGATGTCCATCCTGACTCAGGTTTTCCATGGTTCCCTCAGTCTCACCTCAGTGAATGCTGAAACGCGCAACAGGCCGTGACCACCATCCGTTTCCTACCTTACCCCTACCATTACCCCACCTCGAGCTCCAAGCTCATTGGGCTGTATCCTGTAAAAAAAAAAAAAAAAATACACAAAAATATGCAATAAAAAAATTTAATGTTGTCCATTGTGCAGTTGGCTACTAACTTGCATCGTATAGCCAAGCCAAATGTCAAATTTATTATCCAAAATGTTGAGCGGCTACAACGTTAAATGAAAGGCTGCTAAAGAAAGTATTTTTGAAGATATACAGATATTAATTATATATATACAACAATCACTCATTCTAAGTACTCACCAGTAACCGCAAAGTCCGGCTTAGACTGACTTGAGATTTCCCCCCCCCCCCTTCCAGAAACTGTGTCACAGAGTAAACAGTTTTTGTATAAAAAAAAGAAAAAAAAAATGAGTCAGTAATAGCCACACAAAACTACTATTAAATTAATGCTTCATTTTGGAGCGCACAAAAAATTAACTTGAATTACATAGTATTAGCACGAGAATTATTCCCATAATAATTATGAAATAGAATACATTTATAACTCCGGGAGGTCTTATATATTTAATACAATTGAACAATGGAGTATATGGACCTCGAAATATTTTATTACAAAAATGGATAGAGAGTGCAACGTTATATCTTATTTTTTCCTCCAAGTCCAGGAAGTATATTGCTAAAAAGTTTTACCGAGGTCGGGTTTGAACTCACGCTCTTTTAGATCTTATGCTTAGAGTAAGAGAGGCTCTCTCTGTGCTTTCAATATTTTTTTAAAAAAATAGTTCCCGGGTTAAAAAAAATCTGATAATAAAAATTAAAGTGGCATAACTTTGCACTCTTTATCCACTTCTGCAATAAAAAAAAATGAGGTCGATAGTATCGATACTCTATTCTAGAATTAAAAATGTTACAAAGTCTGATATTATTAAGTTATCAAGTACGTTACATTTGATAGTAATTTTAAAATATTGAACATTAATTAATTTTATTTTTTGTTAGCCAGCTTATTTATTTCATCAATAACGCATGTCAAAAATATTTTAATTATTTAATTGTTGTTTCTATATATTTTTTTTTAAACATAACTATGACAGTATTTTAGAAATCACAACAATGAAAATAAATAGAGCAATTAATTGCCAATTGTATATTTCCGTAAGAAAACAAACATCATTATGAAACAATTGTATATATAGGGATATGTATTTATTATATTAAATTAATAATTGTTGTGTATATTAATATAACTTGTGTATTATGGTGGAAACACCCGGTACGCTTAGTACCGCCGATTTGGTGCTAAGAAAGTCAGTTGACACACTCTCTCAAATGTTTCCGATCGTGTTATTTTCGAACAGCTGATTGCCTTAGAACAGCTGATTGCCTTAGAACAAGATTCAGAGACCCTACAGAGACCTCCGTGTCTTATGGCCAGAAATTTGACCAGCTTTGGCCGAGCTTCACTGTAACTTAGAGTGGCAGCACCACTGAATCGCAGTGGCACGGCCCGGTTCTCGCTGGCTGCGCAGCCAGCAAGAACCGGAGTTTATCGGACCTTGCCGAACATTTAGCAGCGCCGCCACTCTCAGTTACAGTGAAACTCTGATCAAATCCCTGGCCATGCATATGTCACGGAGGTCTCTGTAGGGTCTCTGCACACGATTTCAATGCAATTTTTTTAATTTCACGGTTAAAACAATTGACGAGTGCAATTATTTGTGCGCTTAGACCCTTAGCACCGAGCTTAGCACCGAGTTTGGCCTCTCCAAACTTCCGACCAATCAGAACGCGTAGAATGACCGGCTGTTTTCACCTTTAAATGTAATCAAGTATTGTTTAAAAGTATAATAATCTTTTCTTTTTTTTTTTCTATTTAGCAGACACAGACCGCGAGGTCTGTTGCAATAATACCGATGATAAGCATTAATTGTTGTTGACAGAAAGGGGATGCGCCGAAAACTTTCCACGTCCAAAATATTGTTGTATTTTGATTCTTGTTTTTAAGTTTTAAATGATTGTTGTTATAAATCGCAGCAACATTGTTGCTTTGGTGATTACTGTTGTGCTAGGTAGATACGAAGTAGGTTTTCTTTTCGTATGTAATACATAAAAAATATTATGATAATATAGAACATTTTGCGTGCAAAGAGTGATGAGTAAATAATAAAATTAACTTTTTCGGATCTGGTGTTCAACGTAATCCTTCTGTATGTAATATAATACGTAGTACGTTGTGATAATCAATATACCGAACACCGGACAGGTTAATTTTATATTTTCAATATCATACGCGTATATGTTACATTAAGTAAGTACTTAGAATGTAATATAAAAAAAATGTTGAACTAAGTATAGTTTCATGACAATTCTTCAATAAATAATAATGATAGATATATTATAAATATTTTAATAAATTTAATACATACAACATATTAAAAAATAAATTTAAATTTTACACTTAACTTTTTATTTATTTTTTATTTTTTTAATTTTGTTTATGTACACGTACAATACAGTGTGCTAAACTATACAATAATTGACCAAACCGTGCATAGATATGTTAAACTACGAGTTTTTACTTACGGTATAATCTGATTTCTTGATATAGAAGCTAATTTTGTCAGTAATTAAGATTGAGATGTTTGTATTATAGATTTCCTTGATATTAGGGCCAATTTAAGAACATAAGTTTAGTCTTGATTCTTTGTGTTTTCACACATTCGGAGCTAAAGTAAGGACCAAAATGGAGACTTTTATTTTTGAGGCCTAATTAAATTAAACATATTTACAATTATCCCCCAATTTCTTGCTTTTATCAATACTTTGTGAAGTGAAATTAACTTGTTAGAGGAAAATGGAGTATCGACCTCAAAATTTTTTATTGCAGATTATAGAGGGTGCAAAGTTATAATTGATTTTTTTCAGATTTTTTAGAGGCCGGGAAGTATTGCTAAAAAGTTTTACCAAGGTCGGGTTTTGAACCCACACCCCTTTTAGGTCCCACCCTTTTATTAAGAGAGGCGTCCAGATGCGTCACTTTCTCTCTACTTTCAATAATTTTTTGAAAATAGTTTCCGGACTCTAAAACATCTGCAAAAAATCAGAATAGCATAACTTTGCACCCTCTATCCATTTCTGCAATAAGAAAATGTTGAGGTCGATACCTCAGTTTCATGTCAGTACAATATCATAGCTTAATTTTCTACAATGGATGTTAAATGTCACTAATCTTGTGTACTGTTAAATGTTAATTGATGTTCTCATACTGAAGATTTGATAATCATCAACAAGTGCAACCATTGCAAAATCTTGAGTGCCAACTATTGTTATTTATAAGAAATTATGAGCCAGTATTACAAATAATTCTTCTTAAATCATTGAATGTTTTGTACTAATACAACAGTATTTGATAATAGGAATAACAGTTTGTTTTTTAAGTTTTTTTCAATTAGTTTTTAAAATATTTCTAGACTTTGAGACAGTAGTATTTTGTCGAACTTTTTGTCATCTGTATAAGAACAGATGGTAAGGCCAGTACCTTGTAATTCAGTATTAATTATTTATCTATGCAAGATTCATAATTATGTTTAATTAATTAATATATGTATTAAAAAAAATTAAAATATATTTACAAATTATATGTTACATAATATATTGGATTATTTATCCATTAATGTGTTAAAAGTATTGTATTTTCTACTCCTCGATGTTTCACAGGGATACTAGATACTAATACATATATTGTATATATATACAATATTATATTGATTGTGTTGATTCAATTTGGACTGTTTGGTGTCTATGAATTATTGTTTATGTATCCATGTGGAAAGTAAAATATATTTAACTTAATTGAAAATTATACCCATGATAAAATGATAACAGGACAGCGTATTTTCTATATCGTCCCTCATCCAGAATAATGATCTATCTGCTATTTCATGCAGGTGAGTGTAATTATGAGTTGTAAATCTGTGCATAAAATAAAGCTCATTATTGCGCTCACCTAAAACAGTATTGCAGACGAGGGACCATTCCATTCTTAAGTAAGGCAGTTGTTTGTCTCGGACGAAAAGTAAATGCATTTCACTTTAACGGTTGAAAATTTTGTTGTATCTAGTCTGCGAATTTATTATGTTGCGTCTGAACTTTATTTAGGGTGTGCTCTAGCAATTTACGTTTCCTCTGAAATAACCTTCTTGATCATATATGTAATAAATTAAAATTTGTGTATTTTATAAAGTGTAAACGAAACGAGGAACAAGGTTTATTACAAAATTACTAAATTTAAAATAGGACGCAACTTGTAAAGTATGCAGCTTGTTGTGCAGCTAAAAATGGACGTTTCACCTGCACAAGTGCACCTGAGAAATACTTTCGCCTCACCTTCTTCTAGATTTTTATTCTAGATTTTTATCCTGGGTAATATTGAGGATTCACTGTGACACTAACCAAGGGCTGAATCTGCTATTAAAAGAAAGTAGGGGAAGGATGGCGGCCATGGCCTGTTACGCGTCCCGCTAAGGTGAGACTGGGAACCGTGGAAACCTCAGTCAGTACGGAGACCTCTACTTTTTATCAATGGACCAAAGTGATGTCCAAAGCCTGGGGAACCACATACAAGTGCATCACTGCATTGGGTGAAAAGCAAGATGAATTTACCCCAGGGAGGGAGCAACTTAATTTTTATTTGAAACGGTCACCCATCCAAGTAATAACTACGCTCGACGTAGCTTGACTTCGGTGATCTAACGAGAACCAGTCAATGCACTGCGCCATGCTTGCTCGACCTCTATTTATTTTTATTACATCTCTATCATCAAAATTTTAATACCATTTTTAGCCCAAATTTAGTAGCACGCTCGATTTAATCCAAATGAGGATAAAGATCTAAATTCATTGGTGTGTGCCCCCCTCCCCCCGTTCTTAGCATATTCAAATGTCCAGTCTAGGAAATTAGACGAATCATGCAGAAAATATTCAATAATGTCATCACTACTTCTACTTAATCCTCTTCTTTAAAATATTGTTTTGGTTGATTATAATTGGAAGTGCAGTAATCATAATGGAACACAAATGATAATTATGTCAGCATTATTGTTGTACAGATTTTTAGTTCAAATAATTATCAATTGAATAATTTCAATAACTCCTTTCCAGTGTGTAATTTACAGTATGTATAATAATAATGATGTATTTAACTTTGTTATATTAATTAAAATGTTTGTACTGTGATTCCTGTATCTGTGTGATGCTAACTTGTTAATCATATTTCTGTACGCGTCATTATCATTATAATTTAAGCTCTTGATGTAACTTGTTTTTGTATCAAAATATTTCATGAATACTTTAATAATTAATTCATTCAAGAGAAATAACTTATTATTAATAGTAAGTAACTTAATTTTAGTTACATAAATAATTTTTGCTAACCAATGCATGTTGTGATGTAATTTCTTCAATTATACACAATGATATTTTATTTATAATGTACACCTCTGAGTGGCGCGAGAAATTCAAATTTGTAATTTTGAGTAAGAAGAGTCATCCCAAAATCGTTCCCCACACCTCCATAGACTGCGTGACAAACAGAGCACTGGTGGCATGTATATCTTGATACTGCAGTGTGTGTGATCAAACATTTATATGAAATAATGTCGTAACAATTCTCAAATGTTCAAAATACTCACAGATTAAAGGCACTTTACCATGGAGCGATGTCATGCGGGGCTTGGTGGGGTGAGGAAAGCGCACTTGCTTCAATCTCGTATGGCGGCCATGTTGGTGATAAAATCGCTCCCTGCAAGGCGAGGAAATTCCAAGCCTCTGATTGGCTGCGGTATGCGATTTTCTCGCTTTCCCCGCTCCATGGAAATGCACCTTAAAAAAAATTAACGACTTGTCTGTAAAATAGTCAGTGGATCAACATCAATTAATTATACACAGAAAAAAGCACAGCCTGTTTTACGCGAGTCTATTAATTTAATTGCATGCAATTTTTTCACACAAGACAACTTCAACTCCATTGCACTTAAACACGTGGAGTTGTCTTGCATGAAAAAATTATATGCAATTAAATAGAAAAATCAAACCATGCATTCCATGCAATGCAAGCTTTGCAGCTGACAGTGAGACAAAACTGTAAGGCATAAAAAAAAATTTATAACAAAATTTGCTGACAGAAATGTAAGAATAATGTAATCCGAAATTTTCGTATCGTATTTAATGTTGTTTTTTGCAATTTAAAATTGTTAGCGTTTTTTGATCCATTGCAGTAAAAGAATTAACTTACAGATTATAATCAAAATCACACAAATTACATATTATAATTTTCTCTATCAATTTTGTTTTAAAAATAGCAAACAAAAATAAAATTTGTGATGACTTTCTTGTAAATGAAACCAACCCCCATACTTTTACTAAAATCAACTTTCACATGATAAAATGAAAATTTGAGACACCTGTTACAATAAGAAATGTCGATTTTGAGATGACTTGTAATAATATTTGGGTTCAATATTATTTGCAAGAGTTTACAATAATTACAGTAAAAAAAAAAAAAGATAGATATATTTTCTGTGCCTGTTGATATTTTTTGAAAGACTATTATATATTAACATGTTTTACCTTGACGTGGCATGCTTGTTGTGTCATTTTAATCAATGTTCCTTCGCATCATTATAATTATTAATAATTAAGGCTGAGAGCAACGTAATACAGCATCAGTCTTGAAAAAATATCAAGCTCATCAAATGCAATATTATAAACACACTCATGGCATTTGTTTAACCTCTTACTTTGCAATAAAAGTAATGTATCAGGCAATATCCTACTCAATAATTAATTACTCCAATATAAGTATCATTGAAATAATAAAAACTACTGGGTACAAATATTAAACTTAAAAAAATATGCTCATTCAAAACAAAAAGAAATTCATAAAAAATCCATGCCATGATTATTATCTATAATGGGGGACATTCACAAAGCACTTTAACCCCAACTTTAGCTCCAAGTTTTATCCCTGGTACTAAACATGGTGCTAAACCAGGGGCTAACCATGTCAAGCTCCTAGTTTAGCACCATGTTTAGTACCAGGGATAAAACGTGGGGCTAAAGTTAGGGTTAAAGTGCTTTGTGAATGCCCCCCAATATGTTCTAATGTTTTAATTCTTATAATTTAGAGATGTTTATTTTATATATATATTAATTTAAATAATATAATATACTTATGTGGTTTATTCTAAAAATGTATTGTGCAATGTTAACTATTTAATGTTAAAAAATGGAACTAAATAAATATTCTGACCCTCTTTATGCTTATTTTAAATTAATTGCAAAATATATATATATATATACAGCAAACTCAACATTTTTTTCATTCTAAGTTAGTTATTGCATATTTGCTTAGAAGCGTCTGGCTTTTATAATGGCTGCAATAAAATAAAGTACGCTGCACTAGAGAGGGGTTCAGTCACGTGCTTGTTTGTGCTGTGGAGGCACAGTCCAATCATTGTGCTCTCGGAAGAATTCTCTTCTTATTTAAGCTCTTTCGAAGACTATAAATTGGCTAGCAAAGTATTGACCAGTGTGTTCGAATTTGATCCAGGGACCTCCGAGTAGCCCACAATTTGCCAAAAAATTTCAGAGCTTTGCGTTGTATTGCTAATGCCCTAGTTGAAAAATTTCGTCTTCAACTCATTCTTTACACGTCTAAACCTAATCTTTTTACCTCTAAGACACATCTTATTTCCTCCTCGCTCAAATTGAGGATGAAATAAAGACAATATTTCTAACATTTTATGCTCATGAAGAGGGAAAAGGACGTAATCTCGTCTTTTTTCCTCTTTTTTCCTCTAAAATGGTGCAAAATAAGAGAACAAAAGACGAGGGAGAGCTTACAGTTAGTAGCAAAAAATATAAAAAAGATGAAATTTATATAATCTCGGGGTGCAGCACATAAGCAATACATATGCTACACTAGCGCCACCACGCTTAGGTCGCGGGGAGCTCTATTTTTTTTTGTTTTTTTCAAATTTCTGGCTATAAGGAAAAGAAGTATCTTGTTAATATCCAAACCAGGAATGGGGGAGAGAGGGGGAGGGGGCCTCCATAAGGCCACAGTTAAAACAAAAATTTGGAGTGGATGCCTACATTACCCACGTTAAATCCAACATTCGCCCCTCCCCTGCAACCAGGAATGCCATAGACGTCCGAAGGGAAAATCAAATTAATTAGACAATAGTTCGGTACTCTTGAAGCGAGACAAATGAAAGAAATTAACTTCACTTGCTGCTAGAGCTCCGTTTAAGTTTAAATGTTGCACTAATAGATGTTCTCAGCCAGAATTTCAGGACAGTCTAATTTTCCATGGATTAATTTCTTTAAAAAAGATATCACTCATATCGCGTCTGTATTTAAGTGTTGTTATTGCATATTTTTTGCGCAATTCAGGGTAAATTTGTCGATCCTTTCTTTTTGACCAATACTTTTAATATATTCTCTTTTAATTTTTTCCAGTGAATCTTGTTTTACAGGCAGCTGGGGACCACACAGGGCTTGCGTAGTCGTGAATTAGTTGGACAAGTTTTAGTGTCATGTACAAAATTTTTGACACTTATTTATTTTTCTCAATTATTTTATAGACTAAACATAATTTCACTTCATCATCAGAAAATATTGAGCAACAGTCGCGTTGACATTAATCCTTAAGCAAGACATTACAAATTGACATTTAAAAATGCACTTGAAGAGAATTTAATATACAGCAAGTGCATGTTCCGTCAAAAACGACAAACTCAGAAAACAAGATTTGTTTTGTTTTTGTTTTTTTGTTCCCATAAAAAATATTACCATTGTTTCGACGGTGAATGAGTCAAATTTGACTGAAAATCGAAGAGCTGCAAAGGCAGTACTGTACACTTCTGGACACCACTAACGGCACTAACGTTACTCCTGCTTCGTTTGTAGGCGTTACTAACCATTCTATATGGAGGCGTGGGAGGAACAAAAATCTTTTGATTATGGCAGATCGAGTGCTCTTGTTACCTCTCCAAATCTCCGTCTGCTGTAACTCCAGCAAATGAGTAACGTTCGTGCTGGCCAGAGGTGTACACATCGCCTTGGAAAATTTCTCTTTGTGGCCTTGTTAGTCACCATGCCCCGTAAGAAAAACACAAAGCATGGTGATTAACGAGGCTGCAAGTGGGAAATTTTTCAATGCGACGAGTGTACCTACAACATGTATATATAGTACGTTATACATCGTACTCCATGACAGCGTGCATAATATGACAAGTTAATGCTATTGATAAAATTGTAAATAGAGAGGTGCATGTTTTTTTATAACCATTTGCTTTACTTGGCCACAATAATTGCGTAATCAAGTTTTAACTGACGGATTACAACACTTAACTTTGGAGCATTAATGACGACAGATAACAAGTAATCTCATTATGAAGATGAATGATGTAGTCAAGCCTGAGGTATGAGACACAAAAACTTTTGCTATAATAGCATTAAAACTAATAATTAATGGGTCTATATGACTAAATATTTCTTGTGTGTGTTAATGTATAATTAATTATTCACCATTTACATTAATGTCACATTGATAAGTTGTTATATCATGTTATTTGTATTATAGTGGCATAATAAGGCATAACTAATCAGAATAAATAATGTATATTTTCTGCATATTTTAAAGTAATTACATTATTCTGCAACTTGTAATTATGCCTTAAAGGTGAACTGAAGGGATTGCTTTTTTTTCCCTTTAGGGAACCTTATATTACCTATCCCATCCATCTGCACTAATTTTTTCATGGCAGATACTTATTGTGCTGCTGTAGGACAATTAGTGAAAAAGTGAAGTTGTGACGTATTAGCGACGGTTGGTTGACTTAAAACTCGCCGCCGTGAAAAAACACACGAGCTACCGCGAGCGACCGCGGAAACTGCCGAGGGAGCGGCGATCGGCTCGCGATCGCCACTCTCTCGGCAGTTTCCGCGGTCGCTCGTGTGTTTTTTCACGGCGGCTAATTTTAAGTCAACCAACCGTCGCTGATACGTCACAACTTCACTTTTTCACTAATTGTCCTACAGCAGCACAATAAGTATCTGCCATGAAAAAATTAGTGCAGATGGATGGGATAGGTAATATAAGGTTCCCTAATGGAAAAAAAAAGCAATCCCTTCAGTTCACCTTTAATAAACAACAAAACATTCATTATATTGACTTGATCTTCATTATCAGTTTTGACCCAAAACGGTATGGTTGCAATCAACTATATACATATACTTTATAAATATAATATGCGATGTTATAGCCTGCAGGGACTACTAAGTGCAATGCAGTATCAACCTCAAACATTTTTATTACAGAAATGGATACAGGGTGCAAAGTTATACTACTTGATTTTTTTCACATTTTTTAGAGACTAGTTTTTAGTATTGCTAAAAAGTTTTGACGAGGTCAGGTTTGAACCCATGCGCTTTTTATTATAGGTTCTATCCTTTTATTAAAGAAGTGACACCTCTCTCTGTGCTTTCAATAATATTTTAAAAATTGTTTCCGGGCTCTAAAAAATCTGAAAAAAATCCCAGTTATCAAAAGTTTGAACCCTCTTTCTGCTATAAAAACTTTGAGGTCGATATTTAAGAAGGCGTTCATTTAACCATGAAATTTCCTCACTAACCGGTTAGAGCAAAATGAGAAAACTTGATATTCTACTAATGTTCTACTAACGTCCAGAAGTTGCATCCCATATGTATAATGGAACCTACATGATTTTTTTTTTTTACTGCAGAAATGGATAGAGGATAAAAAATTATGCTACTCTGAATTTTTTAAGATTTTTTTCAGACCCAGAACAATTTGTAAATAATTATTTAAAGTGCGGCCACGCCCCCTGGAGGCGTCAATAGATGTCTAGTCTAAGTCCTATCTTTTTATTAAAGATTCAGGGGTGCCAACTTAACTTACAGAACTTTCAATAATTATTTAAAAAATAGTTCTGGAACTAAAAAAAAAAAACTAAAAAAGTTCAGAGTAGCATAATTTGCATGGTACCCTCTATTCATTACAACACTTAAAACTGCAATAAATTGTTTCATGCTGGTTGTCCAATATAAATTAATTAATTATAAATTAAAATATTTCTGTCAGGGACATTGATTTTGTTTTCTTGTGTGTCACATTTACTCAGTCATACAGTCAAATTAATTTAATATTCCTTCCGGAAGTATAGCCGGAAGTGTCAAGTTTGCAGCTCTTCTGTTTTTAATTCAGTTTTGAAACTTAACAGAGTGGTTTGAAGTAGAAGTACTGACCTATGTGTGAAATTGTAACGCTGAAATATGAATAGGATGACCAAAAATCTTACACTTCCGGCTACTTCCGGAGGGAATATCATGTAAATTGGACTGTACTCTACTTTAATTTTTCATATTAAAGGTTGCTCTATTCACTTCTGAAGCCATTTATGTGCTATGTATTTCTTTATTGAATCCAATACAGTATTTTCATTAATTTTGGTACCTGCAGGTATATAGTACATCTCCAACCTATAGAGTTATATATTTGCTGTTTTTGTTTACGAGGGAAAATAGCATAGCAGGTATACGGACGGTCAGGAGGGTAGAAAAGAGAAAGTGGAGGTCCAACTACTATTGCATTCGATAGGAGAAATGACAAAAATAAATAGAAAAAAATAGTTTTGAATGTTCTATAATGATGGGATTTTTTTTTTATGTACTATTTATCGTTTATTGGCGTATTTTTAGAATTTTTTTATACCTGTTTTGTTTTGTTTAATAAAGTGAAAAAAAAAACAATACATAATTTGTTTATATATACTAGTCTGTGCATTTTGATCCTCCATAGGGCAGCCTAACTTACAGGGGCATGACGTCAGCGCAATCAGCTCTATAAAATCAGAAGTAATTTTGAAAATTTCACAGGACACGACATGTATATGATTTATTATATAATTAATTATACATACATTTACAAATAAATTGTTTTGTTTCTTAACACATTATATAAATATCATGTAATTATATTAAATTATTCTGTTATTAATTGTCGAATTATTCAATATAATATATGTATATACAGTGTATATATATATATATATATATATATATATATATATATATATATGTATATATATATAGTTGGTTGGTTGGTATTTTGGGTTCTGGGGCAATTGACACATTTTGGTCATGTATGCCCCCTTTCACTTTTTAGGTAATCGGCAAAAAACTGTAGCAAGCTTATTTCTTGGCATATCAACTTGAAAATTTTATTGGGGGTTGATTGGGTCCAAAGAATAAGATTTCAAACAAAAAGTTGCCCCTTGAACCAAAAACCAAATTTAGGGAAATTTTCAAAAATGGAAGTAGAAGTTTTTGCTGCGAACTTTTTGAAAATCTGCTCATATCTGTGTCAAATTTTTTTTGAGAATTTTCTTAAAAAAATATTTGGGTTAAGGGAGGGTATTAATGTACAGTCCGATACTAAACTTTTGCATTTTGGGAAAACTTAAAAATTTTGCCAATGAGCCCATAAAAATATGAATTTCAAGTTGTGGGCAAATTAGGTATCTAACCATACTAATGAGGCCTCCAGGAAGCTGAATTTATCAATCAAAAAATTCTCAAAAAATATTTGAGGGTTGTAGAATTTTTGGAAATTTGGAAAAATGTTTTTTAAACGTTCCCGCCGTGGATGTAGAAGTTTTTGCAACCAACTTTCTGCTTTATAGCCAATTTAGCATGGGAAGAAGAGGTTTGTGCAACACAATTTTTTATGCCAAGTAAAATGTGTTTTAAAGAATATGTATCAATAATAAACCCATTTTTGAAAATTTGGTCTTTAGAAGTTTTTGCAAAAAGTAGACTCATATATATATATATATATATATATATATATATATATATATATATATATATTATCAGCGAGGATAATAGCCCAGTAAGGTAATTATTTTACACTCATTATGATACCTCGCTTGCAATGTTCTTTTTCAAACATATATATAGAATATATATATATATATATATATATATATATTCAACTGTGTATATTCAGAAAAACATTTATATGACACTACATAGTCTATTACAATACGCACCAAGAGTTTGAAAAACTTGAAAACGGGGTAAGTTTCAATTAGATAAACTTTAGACAAGATGGCAACGATGAAAAAATTTGTTTTTTAAATTATTTGTTAGAATATTAGCAATTAAATTGTGACAATTAATAGACACAAACTTCAGATTTTCACATATTGAAACAAAAATGAAATTAACAATTTATTTGCTTATATAGTATTCAATATACAATTATAATCCGATCGTTATAGCACTACAATAGAACATATTTAACAATACAGTACATATGGAGATCACATACTTATCAATAAGGAATCAATTAATGCTTTATATTTTTATATTTTTTATTTTAATTTAGCTGTATAATTTTAAATCAGAATATAAATACAACGAATTCATAATTATATTATAATATATAATTTAAATTCTGTCTCACTAGCTTGTCTAGTTTTAATAGGCAAAGAATTATAAAATGTGACACTTCTGTGTACTCTGCTCTAACAAGAACAAAAACAATTAAATTTTTATGATATTGCAGATTTATTAACTGAGAAGAAAAAGTGACAAATTCATTTGGTACAAGATATAGACTCTTGATGTGTCTCTAACTTAGGGACATGCGTGGTTTACATGTTTTAACTGAGAAGATTTGTTGCTGCCTGACCTATTTATATAGACTTCTTATTAAATTAATACGTTGTGCATCCTAAACTTTTCAGATACATAATATGTCATGTACACTGCTAATTGTAGATAATGATTGAATACAAAATATTTGGTCTGTTTGTAATACCGGCTTTACACGATACAATTTTTCTAATTATTGCATACAATTTTTCCTTACAAGAAAAATTGAATGTCATTTGTTTGTATGGAGATGAAATTTTCTTGTAAGGAAAAATTGTAAGCAAAATTGTATCGTGTAATATAGGCTTAAAACCTGACCAGTGTACACTTTCTGCACCCAAGGCGCGGATTCAGAAAAAAATAAATATATATATGGGGGGGGATCTGGGGTAGGGAGGCTGCCTCCATAAGGCCAATATTAAAAAGAAAAATGGAGTAGGGGAAATACATATATTGCCCATGTTAAATTCAACATTTCGGGTGAGGGGGCTGCAGCCCCCTATATAGCACCCCTCCTCCCCTGGATCCGCGCCTTTTGTGTATAAGTTATGTGCAGGGTTTACGAACAGACCTTTTGTAAATTAAAAAAATTACAACAAAATATGGCAAACATTTTTAATTGAAACATTGATATTTTACTTTTTTCTTTGACATCAACGAACAGTGTAAAAATATTTAAGCACGGGCTGCAGCGGACGGTAGTAACTCCTCCAGCACTTAATAAATCCCTCCTTATCTACGTGTTTTGTAGCGACGTCACGGAAACCAAAGTACTCGACATTACGGTATGTATGCACACGCCTTGTGGCCATGTGGCTCACTTAAATGAGCAGGAAAACTGTACTCTGAAAACATATTGCAGCTTCGTTGTTCCGAAACTTTAGAAATTCACTGATAAAACATTATTCACGTTCAATTAATAAGATTTTAAAACACTTCAAATTCCACTTGACGCAGTGGTATATATGTGTCTCTGATTCGTAATCGGATGGTCGTGAGTTCGATCCCAGCTATGCACCGCCAAACTTTTCACAAGTGACGGTTGCTAAAGAACACCCACTCGTGCATCCGGGAGGTGATTTTTTTTTTAATGTTTATTGAGCTAAATGACAACATATATAGAGCATATTACAATAAAATACCTGTAAGCTCAATGGGTGGACTGCAAAAGGCAGAACCTAAGCACAAAGTGAACAGCCACCCCCATCAATTGCCCCATCAATCCTCCATCAATTGCCGACCATCCTGACTGAGGTTTCCATGGTTTCCTCAGTTACAACCAGGCAAATGCTGGGATGGATTGCTATGGGCCATGGCCGCCCCGGTTTGGAAGGGACTCACAAAAATTGGGTCAATGAAGAGCCGGGAGGTTAAATTCAGTCACTTAATCGTGGTGGCCAGTACCCTACAACATTGCAGAGTTCAGTTGAAGCAAAAAAAAAAAAAATCTAAAGTGGAAAGTACATAAAATAGGGTAGCGCCACGAGATTGTTGGGTTGCCTGCTTGATAACGTTTTGATGTTTACCTCCCCTCCTTTCCTCTCCTCCTTTCTTTCTGAAGAACAACCGTACGCTCTAAAGCATTGAAAAAAAAAAATGGAAAATGTATACTAAATTTAATTAGAAATTAATACACCACAGTTAGTCAATTACATTTTTATGTCCTTAAATAATAATTATAACTTTCAAAAAAGTCAATTTTTCTAATTTTTCAAAAAAAAATTTTTTTTTTCAATTAGCAGCGTAATTTTTTACTTGAAAGAAACGGTCACCCATCCAAGTACTTACTACGCTTGACGTAGCCTGACTTCGGTGATCTAACGAAAACCGATCAATGCACTGCGCCACGCTCGACCAATATATTTTGTTTCACTAGGCCTCTATGGGCTAATTAATGTACATAGTATATTTTATGGATGAATGCCACTTTTGTGTCATGGTGCCACTTTGGTGCTAGAGTATTGGTCCTCATCCTAAAAAATTTCACACGTGCTATAATTGCCAATTTTATTTTTACTTTCTTTTGTTTGCTTTACTATTCTTTTAATTTTATTGTATAATAAATGCATTTCTTTATAAATTGACATGGGTGAAATAAATAAATAAATAAATAAATAAATAAATAAATAAATAAATAAATAAATAAATAAATAAATAAATAAATAAATAAATAAATAAATAAATAAATAAATAAATAAATAAATAAATAAATAAATAAATAAATAAATAAATTATAAATCTGCACTTTCCTGAAAAGAAAAAGGAGGTAAACATCAGTCTGTTACTTCACTTTTGTTCCATTGATAAAAATTAGAAGTGTCCGTCCTGACTGAGGTTTTTCAAGGTTCCCTTAGTCTCACCTCAACGAATGCTGGGAAGCGTAACATGCCGTGGCCATCATCCTTTCCCTACCTTATATCCCTATATATACCCATTACCCCGCCGCGAGCTGTAATCGTTGCCTCGTATTCGTAATAATGAGCTGTCTGCTTACCACGATTTCGTTGCAATAAATGCATCTGCTGTTTCAAATGAGCGCATCTTAATTATGAGCTATAAATCGATATGAAATAAAGACCTAAAATAACAGGTAGCTCGTTGTTGCGGGCGAGGTCCAAATAAAACTGATGTCATTATACTCACATTATTTCGGCCGCCACTACCCCTGCTGATTGAAAAGTATGCTACCTCTGCTGTACACACTTTGGCGAGTTGGGAGCTGGAGGCATATATAATTATACTTCTATCATGGGTTGGAGGGAGGAACACAATGGACATTTTGATTTTTTATCATATAAATTTCTCAATATCGATTTTATTATAGTATCCTTGATGGTTTTATCCGTTGTACGGTACATATAAAACGTAATGGTCTTATGCATTGTAATACAGAATGTATAATAAAACAGATTATAAGTAATACAGAATATGCACTGTATAATAAAAAAATAAAGTTAAAATTCTCTAATTGCACATTTTTTTTCTTAACTGCACTTACAAATAATAAATAAAAACGATGAATAATAGAAGCAATTTTAAGAGAAAAATTGGCATCTGCATGATACAACTTGCACTAATGTAACTCTTAAATAAAACGTTTTAAATTCATCTCAACAAAATTAAAAAAAAAAAAAAAAAACGTTTAATCAGTAAGAGGCTTCCAAGCAGAAACTGCATGCACATTGTATGTAATTGTGATCGATAGCATCCGAACTAAAAGAATAATTTACTACTTGAATTGCTCAACATTGTGTTTTATAACTATTATAAGAAGAAAGGCACTCACAATTTTATTTTTTATCTTTTTTGATATTATATTTTATATTCATTTATATTCAATATGTTTCATAGCAACCAAACGAAAATTTAATTCAACATTTTTCAATTGCGCGCGGTCACGTAAAGTAGATATAAGAATTTCACAAAATGTCCTAATTTATCTGGAATTTAATGGAAAACCTATACGACAATTGTTATTGCAGAAATGAGTAGACAGTACTAAATTATGCTACTCTGGTTTTTTTAAAACCCAGGAAGTATTTTTTAAAAAAAAATATTGAAAGTACAGAGTGAGGTGTCTTTATGTTATTTATTCTATGGCGTCACTACTTGTAATAAAAAGATACCTGAGTTGAAATTAATTTAATCTTTTTTTGTCTAAATTCCTCTTTTTTTGCACCATTTTAGAGGAAAAAAGACGAGATTACGTCTTCTTTCCTCTTATTCAGCGTAAAATGTTAGAAATATTTTTTTCCATTTCATCCTCACTTTGAACAAGGAGAAAAAAAGATGTACTTGTGAGGTAAAAAGGCGTAAAAATATTAGCTTTAGACGTTTGAACAATGACGAGATGAAGACGTAATTTTTCAACTAAGGTAGAATAGAATAGAATAGAAATTTCTTTATTAGGCGATGTTTGGCCTGACAGCCATTCTTACACATAACCTCAAATACAAATTATAATTATACATATTACAAATCTATAAGGGGCTTGAATTCAAACCTGATAACTTGTTAGCGCTTCGTCTAAACAATCTGTAGAAAGTAATATAATTTGGTGCCCTCTATTCATTTCTGTAATAAAAAAAAATATACATGTTAAAATTATAATTTAAAAGTATAAAGGCGGATTCACATGGCGATTTCCAGCCTGCAATGCGAAGCGAATAATGGGCACTTGCTGTAACATCCATTGGCGGCCATATTTGGCGATTAAAAAAAAAAGCATCGTAATTTAACGCGATATTCGCTTCCGCATAGTATTTCACAGCTTGTGTGACAAAATCGCGTCGCGTCACCGTTGCCGCCATCTGAATCCGCCTTAAGGTGGATTCAGATGGCGACAACGGCGATGCGACGCGATTTTGACATTAAAGCTGTGAAATCCTATGCGGCGGCGAATTCGCCGGTAATCGCGTTAATTACGATGCTCTTTTTCTTTTAATCGCCCAATATGGTCACCAATGGATGTTACAGCAAGTGCGCATTATTCGCGTCGCGTCGCATAGTAAAAATCGCTATGTGAATCCACCTTTAAGGTGGATTTTCATGGGCGGCAACGGCGACGCGGCGCGATTTTAACTTAAAAGCTGTGAAATCCTATGCGGCGGCGAATTCGCAGGTAATCGCGTTAATTACGATGCTCTTTTTCTTTTAATCGCCCAATATGGCCGCCAATGGATGTTACAGCAAGAGCGCATTATTCGCGTCGCGTCGCATGGTAAAAATCGCCATGTGACTCCACCTTTAAGGCGGTTGCATGAACAACGCAACCAGTCTACTATACAGGGGCTGAGTGAAAACGTGCGCGCGCAGGCCACCATGCTGGAGTATTGGTAGTGAACTCTACATGCAAGCAAAAGATTAAGATAATACATTATAAATAATTTAAAATGAAAATAAAAAATGTGAGGTGAACAGAATGTTTAAAATAAAATTTACAAACTTTCGCTCACCTCAGAATTTAGAATATTTTCTTTATATTTTTACTTTTTTTTTGTATTATTTTGTTTTTATGCTTATAAATTGCGTAGTTCCACCAGTCCACCATCGATGACTGGCGGAAAACTGTTGAAACTCCCGATTTGATGTCACATGCAAGCGCCTAATTGAAAGTATTTTAAAATTTCGTATTGACTTTGAAAAAAAATAACTGGTGATGTCTTGCAAAGGCGACCAATTAGAGGGCAAAATGGAGCCGTTCTGCTTATTCCTCCTAAAGCGAGAACTGAGATGTATAAAAATGGTTTTGTTTTTAGGACTGTAAATGAGTGGAATAAGTTACCTGCTTCTGTTAAACTTTGTTCTGAAAAGAAATTTGTTGCTAGTGCAAAAGAATTTTTTTGTTAAAAAAATCCTAACATTGTAATAATAATATATCAATTTGATTATTATAGCATAATAATTTCTATTTTTTGCTTGTATTATTTTTATATGTGACAGTTATCCTTAATATATTATATATTATTAAGGATAACTGCCACTTATGTGTTTTAGTGTCATTGATGCTTTGTAGTTATCCCCCACCTATTGTTATATCTCTTTTGTATTTATTTTGCTTTGGGTGAAATAAATAAATAAATAAATAAATAAATAAATAAATAAATAAATAAATAAATAAATAAATAAATAAATAAATAAATAAATAAATAAATAAATAAATAAATAAATAAATAAATAAATAAATAAATAACAAAAATATTAACAGTCAATATCATCATTTTTAAATGTGAATTTGAAATATTATAACAAAGCATTGTTATATTTTTTTTAGTAATAAATATATCTTCATATATGAACAATGTTATACAGCGAGGTATAATGACTATATATGACACATGAAAGATGATGTTTATTTGCAGTGCAACATTGTCGACAAATGTATTTATACATGAGGTGTAATATGTACGTGCAGTACACACGTGATGACACAACAACCGAGGCTGGATTGGATAGGTCAGGTACAACAGCTGTTGCTTGCCAAGGTATATTGATCATAACTGCATATGTAATGTAGGCTGCCCGGGCCGTCGCTAGGGTAGAGCAGCCGGTGTGGCCGAACAGGGCCCTTCGGTCCCGGGGGACCCCCACCGCGCGAAGCGCGATTGCCGCAATTGAGCGTCAAAAAAACAAAAATAAAAAAAATAAAATAAAATAAAAAAACAAGAAATTATAGAAACAGAAAGGTACAGTCTAACAGATCTTAGAATACCTGTAGACACTATGGCGCCAAGCTCCAGACGTCTAGACTGAATGGCGGCATCCATAAGATCCTAAATATTTATTTTCAAGATGCCCGCCGCGCGCATTGAATCCACACGTAAACTAAGATTTGTAATACTGTATATATAGACTAAAAATATTTTGAGTCAATAAAATAAATGACAATAAAATTAATAATTTGCTAATATAAAAAACAAGAACAAATCATTGTTGATTTCGATTAATTATTATTTTCATGTAAAAAAAAATATATAAATATGCACGGTTTTAACTAAAAGTAAGCCACAGAAGTCGCCCATTTAAAATAGATGAGTGAGCAATTGCATTTTATTTGAAGATTTTATTTTCTAAGAAAAAAAAAATAAATATAAATAACTTGTCTCTTATTGAGAAATGAAAACCAAAAAATTCCATCTCAATAATATAGCTTCTCATGCACTACAAAAAAATTCCCAAGGTTGATTTTTCTGAGGCCTTTAACATGCATCATCTTTATTCAAATCAAGATTTCTGTTGTGTTTCTTACTTCTGACCGATTAAACGATGGCGTGAAATCAAATTAATTATTTGCAATTAATTTTAGTGATTTTTCGCCATCTGATTATTGCACTGTATATATACAATTAAGTATAAACATTTGGAGAGAAAGAGAAGTCTCCACACATCATTATGGTACAGAAAACGCTTTTTACTCAAACTTCGTGTGAACTGTGTAGTGTACCAATTAAAAAATACCTACGTAATCTATGATAAATTGTAAATTCTTTAAATTACAAAACGAATTTGTGATACACTAAATACTTTTTTTGTAAATAATGTAAAGAACATACTTAATGTTAATGAAAATTCATCAACAAATATTATTAATAACAACGATGATGCTATTATAAGTGATTCTGTAGTGAATACATTTTTGTTCAATCACACTATAAATCAAAACAAAATTTTAAATATACTAAATGATTTGCCTAGTAAAAAATCACCAGGCCCAGATAAAACAAAAAACAAAAAACAAAAAAAGAAATTATTAAAAGAATCAAAGTAACAAAGTTTCTCGGATTAAATATAGAAGAAACTTTAGATTGTGAAATACATGTAAATGCAATAAGCAAAAAAAATAACTCAGGATAACTCATATTATATACTTTAAGAGATTCAGTGTCAAAAGAAACTTTATTCTCTATATATATTATGCCTATATTTATTCACATTTAACATATGGTCTCATTAATTGACCTCATAAAGTACCAAGAGATGGCATTGAAAACAGCCTCTATAGAATCAGTATGACTCAACTACACGTGTACTTTAGCCAGTAGCAAAGCTCAGATATCAAAACAATGACACTTTTAGAATCACTCAGGTAAAATCCACCAGATGTCCATACCTGTCTTTATGACGTCAATTGGGAATGTAGTGCGAGTCAATTAAATAAAGTATTTATTTTACAAAAGCGTGCCCTTAGAACCATGTTAAGATTCAAAAAATGTGATACCTGGGTATCACATTTCAAAAATAATAAAATGTTAACTCTCCCTCGCTTATATATCCTAAAGTGTGCATTATTCAAAAGAACCAATTCCGGTCTCTATACTCAGAATAATGACATGCCATGTCAAAGTGACAGCGCTGACCATATATATGATGGTTCTACTATAATTAAGTTGCAATGTACGAGAGAATTACTGGAGTATTGAAATCACTTCAAATGAAAACTGTGGTGACTTCAACATTTTTCAAGAAGATAAAAAATATATTCCACTTTTATACGAGGTTATTATAGTTTGATGCATCATACTCCCAATGTACGGTACTGCATGCTCAGTATAGAGCGTTACGCGTTACATGTTGAAATGAATTACACTTCCGATTTGAAATCACCGTGCTTGTTACCACAGACTTTTTGCTACCGATGATTTTCTGTTAATTAAAGGTAAAATTAATGAACAATTTTCAACCTGGTGGAATAATTTAAGCCCTTGTGTAGTAAGCAGAGTGATTTTTTACGGATATTTTTTTTTATTTATTTTAGTGGGAAAAAATGCATGGTATTGATCTGTAAGTAAATTAATTGAACTAATTTGTTTAGATTATTGCGGAGAAATATGTATACCATGTGTATGATATCGTCCCAGTCTGCTATTTCAGGTAAATGCAATTACGAGCTTTATTTTATAAGGATTTAAAGGCTTTACAGCTCATAATTTCGCTTACTTGAAATAACAGATTAACTCATTATTGCAACGAAATCGTGGTAGGCACGTAGCTCATTATTTCGGACAAGGGACGATATACAGTACATGATATACTGAATTATTACATACACTGTAAAAAATTTTTTTGTATTTTTACAAAAAATAATAGGAAATAAAACGCCAAATTAAAAACGTGTATTTTAACTTAAAATTTTGTAATTGGATATTACAAATTTTAAATGTATAATTAAATTACAAAACGATAATATTTGTAAAATTACTTTTATTTTTGTTTTTAACCAAATACAATTTTTTCGTGTTTTCACACGTTTATAATTTGGCGATTTATTTCCAATTTTTTTTATGTAATTTTACATAGAAAATGTTGTTTCAATGCTTCATATACTTTTGATTTCTTATAATAAGAAAAGTTATTTTACAATTTAACTTATTTATTGCTTGTCATATGAAGTTAATGAAAAACGTTGATCAAATTTTCAGGATCTACGTACAAAATATATTTGAAATAATAATACGAGTATTGCTAGTTAATAATAATTTTCAGAATCTACCACGAAAAATCACTCTTACGTCCATCGAATAGTAGTCTTGAAACAGATTTATAAAATGTTTTTCTTACTATATTTAAATGGCTCGCACTCAAATTCTGATGTTAAAGTAAATATTTTGCACATTATTCCTCCTTCAAAAATAGTCTATCGGCCTGACATTGCACAGACAAAATTAAATATTTTATAGCCATATTTAACCAAGCAGCAGTTTTGATTCTCTCGGCGGAGAGGCAACATAATATTGCACTTTAGGTTATCAAATTAAAAACGTATATTTTATAAAACGGATATCATAATTTAAGTCAATTTTCTAAATAAAAATACCTTAAGATGATAATAATGGATGCAGGGGCCTATTGCCTTATTTTAATACTATTGTAAAATGGATTAAAATTTGCACTAAAACTATCGACTCCCCGGAACAAACAAGCTATCATGATGCTTTCATCATAGCTTACAGAAAAACACATAAATCGATACAAATTACTACTCAAAATATAGGTTAACACTTACTGAAGAATTCGAGGAGTTCGAGCACTAAAC
Organism: Siphlonurus alternatus; assembly: GCA_949825025.1. Taxonomy (NCBI): domain Eukaryota; kingdom Metazoa; phylum Arthropoda; class Insecta; order Ephemeroptera; family Siphlonuridae; genus Siphlonurus; species Siphlonurus alternatus. Next base: position 68,376,978 of record OX463788.1, read on the forward strand.
TAGGCGTCTTATACTAATTATACACACCACAAATCATTAAATTACTAAGCTGTAGAACTACGTGGCCATGGCGTCTCTTTGCGTCGCTTACGACTGTCTAATAACATGTAATAGTACCTAATACTTTGTAATTATAAGTAACAAAAATGTACTACTACATTTTTTTAAAGTGATTCTACATTTATTTAGAATAATTTTACGTTTTCTAATGTATTTTTAAAAACATTTCCCGATGTAAAAATATTAAAGTAAATTTTTGTAACAATTAATACATAACATTTTGTAAGTTCATTATTTTAACTTTTTGCTCAGTGATTTTACAAATGAATTGATAAATTTGCAATTTTTAATGAAAAAATGACAAAAACAACAAAGAAGGTAAAATTACATGTCAAATTTTACGAAAAATTACAAATATTAATATTTATTAATCAGTAGAAATCATATATGATTACATATATAATATGTATAATGTATGTATAATGCATGTATAATATCGATATAACAATAATAATTTTTTTATTGGGTCCAACAGTCTAATTGGTGCACTAAAATTATAAAAAATCTTTGATTTGACTGTCACACATATCCACACAGACATCCCTCGTCCGGAATAATGAACAAACTATAATGAGCTATTTCAGGTGAGCGCAATTATACATAAGGTTTAAATCAGTATGAAATAAAGCTCTTAATTGTGCTAACCTGAAATAGCAGATGGCTCATTATTGCAACAAGATCGTGGTAGTCAGATAGGCTCTCATTATTCCGGACGAGGGACAGTAAGTCATGTGACTAAAATCCCACGCGATTTAAAATGCAAATCTATAATTCGAAATGCAAAACAAGTAAATATTAGAATTTATAAATACGTGCTTGTACCGCGTGATAAAATGGTAAATTTTATATGACAATATCTTTATTCATAAATGCACAATCGATTCACGAATCAAGAATCTGACAATTAAGCCATACATCAGGGAACATAACATGTAAAAGAATTAAATCTTGACTTATTTACAAACACATGCCACAATAATATTTGAATAATAAATAGTTTTGCCCTGGGAATCGAACTAAGGATGGTACGATTGATTTCTGATAACACTGCACAACATGCACCTTCAATATATTGTAAGTTAACCTACAGATATCTTTAAAGAATTTAAAAATTGGTATCATATATTTAAATACATTTGAATTTTACATGTACTTGCAATTTTTTGCGCAGATTGATGGAAAATGTCAAGCTCGTATATTTCCTGCATTTTCTTCAATGTGCGAGCTCCGTGAATGTGCATGGTGACGTAACAAACCTAAAGTCCCGAAATGCATTTTGAAGTATGTACACCTCTGGACAGCACGAACGTTACTCCTGTTCAATAGACAGAGAGATAAGCATGGAATCAAGAAGCAGGATAGCTAGATAAGCCCCTAGCTATTATAGGCTATCAATATCAAATGAGTTTTGGTTTGACACGCCTCCATAGACTGCGTGGCAACACCTACAAAGCAGAAGTAAAGTTCGTGGGGTCCAGTACTTAAATTCCCGACCAGAGCATTTATAATAATTTATGCAGTATTGGTATTGAAATTTGAGTAGAATATAAAACAATTTTAGCCCAACTGCAGGCAAATCAAACAATACTTGATCAAAAGTTATATGATTAAAGTTTTATGTTTATTTTCCACGAGATGGCACGCCTGCTTGTAGATTTGATATTATAATTTCTTATCTATCACAAGAGATGGCTCTGTTAGTTGGCGCGATGCGGAGGATGCTTTTTGAAGAATATGACTCTAGTGGGGTGGGGACCAAAATGTGTAGGGTTCACAATTTCAGCCACTTTGGTGCAGCGGCGACTAGCGAACCACTGGGCTAACTACCGCAGCCGCGCGACAGCACAGACAGACAGCACAGCAGCAGTTGAGTGCGTAGAGCGCGCGTGCGAGCGGCTCGTGAGCAGAAAACACATGACGACACTACAGAGCAGGTAAATGAGAGTCAGTCCGAATTCAAATAAATTTCATTCGCTATCTCCTGGTCTAATTTCCTCTTATTTTGCACCATTTTAGAGGGAAAAAGACGAGATTACGTCTTGAGCATAAAATAATGGAAATATTACATCCATTTCATCCTCAGTTTGAGCAAAGAATTAATATCTACTAGAAGACTTACCGCCGTGTTAAAGTTTCGTCTCTCCTATTTTAAAAGAAAAACCTGTTCGCGCTTATGAAGTGAGCTAACGATGACATGGACACTAGATGTCCCTTTTGTCTGAGGCTATACAGTTCGGCAGGGCTAGGGTTGACTTAACGTCACGTGACTCCTATTAGTATTGTATTGGAAAGTCCGTGACGTCAATCAACCCTAGCACGGCCGGAGCACGGTCGTAAAAATTGAAGAAAGAGAGGGGAAGTTAGAGAAGGGTGAGGTTAGAAGGAGGGCTACTCAGCAGAACAATAGCAGATTTTACCGAGGCAATATTGTTATCACGATCTATTGTGTATTTATTGTTGTCGTTGTCAACAGGGAATTCTTTTAAATATTTCTTCAAGGAGTTGAAATAAAATCTTCTATTCGCTACCAAGCTCTCCTCTCGTCTAATTTGCTCTCATTTTAAACCATTTTAGAGGAAAAGAAGAGAAAAAGACGAGATTACATATGTTTTCCTCTACTCACTACTTGAACATAAAAATGTTAGAAATATTGTTGTCAGGCACTTTAAAAAAACTAATGAAGTGCGGAAAATTATATTTCATAATTATTTTTATTGCTTTACTTTTCGATTGTACCAAAATAATGTAAGCACTCATAATAAAAAAAAATAATCACAGTATCACATGACATTATATTGACTTAAATTAAAAGAAGCATGCGCTGTCGGGGTCCACCTAATAAACAGTTTTAATATTTATTTATTTATTTATTTATTTTTTAAAAATAATTTTTAATTTTAATCAGTTTGAAATTGCTGAAGATTTACATTAAAATGAGAAATCATCCTTAAACCGGGCTTTTAGTTAACGTCAGGAAAATAAAACTATAATATTATACATACAAATACACACATATATAATATATATATATATATATATATATGTATGTGTGTATGTATATATGTATGTATATATTATTATGATAGTACAAGAATGTAGAATTGTATATGAATTTTTATTTTACGATAATACGTAACATTCGTATATAGGATCTTTACTGAAAATATAAATTAATATAATTAATATAAAATGTTAGAAATGTTGACTCCATTTCATCCTCACATTCATCGAAGATGAAATAAGGTGTGCATTAGAGGTAAAAAGATTAGGTTTATTGTTACTGCATTGGTTGCAAATAGATTTGTAAATAAATTACAGTGGAAGAGAAAATATTATTAATTTTTTTACTATTTTATTTATCGGTCGAGGAATCCCTAGTTGAAAAATTACGCTTCAACTTGTCCTGTAATATTTACCTGCAATAATTTTCGTTAATTTCGATCGAAAAAAAAAACAACATAAAATCTTGATCCTTGAAATAAAATTTTAGTAATCAAGTTTAAAAAAAAGAAGAAGAAAAATGTTGATTAATTAAAATTGTGAAATTCTGATTTATTTATTTATTATATTTCTGAATAAATATAATAAATAAATAAATCAGATTTTCACAATGGCTACTTTTCAGCAAAAATAATGAAAAAAATTAAAATTATTTCTACTGATTGTTCGACTTTATTTAAAATAGCATTCTCTATTTTTAAATTGGCGAATCAATTTTATAAAGCATTGAAAAATTAAATTGTAAAATTAAAAAAATATCATGACTATATTAATATTGATTGAATGTTACAAAATGAACATAATTTATAATAAATATTATATATTAATATTTCTAAAGTGCTGCTACTGAAGACGATAATGCACCTGCTTCTATTTAAAAGAATGACTTTAGTCATTGTTATCCTCTGGCCATTCATCCCTAGCATACCTTCCCCCCACTCCGGCCAGCTAGTTCTGCCCGTCACCTTCTTTTACTTCCCCTCTCTGCTCTGAACAAACTCGATCCGTCGATCGCGACTGTCGCGATACCTTGCGTCCATGTCTTAAAGCTTTCTGCTAAGATAAAGTGGACGAAAGCCGCCATAAGCGGTAAGTCTTCTAGTAGATATTAATTCTTTGGTTTGAGCGAAGAGAAAATAACATGTGTTTTTGAAGTAAAAAGATTAAGTTTAGACGTGTAAAGGATGAGTTGAAGACGTAATTTTTCAACTATATAGGGCATGGAGCATTATAATTGTTGTTATTTATTTAATTAAACTGCTCCAAAATATTAGCATCTCTTATATAACATACATATTAAATTGACGATTGAACTTTTGTTACAATTTTTATGATTCCTCAGTTCAAATTAAAAAAAACATTATTTAATTTATAACAATTATTTTCCAGTTAAATATAACGAAAGTTGTTTATAGCGCTTAAGCAGGATGGTCTCAATTCTATCGTGACTAATTTTGTTTGCTTGAACGCCAAATCAGAATTTGTTTTGTTTATGTTCCTCATCATTATAGACAGTATCAAATTGTTTTATTGTCACATATTGTTATTTTTTTATACAAACTAAAAATCGTGCTGCACAACGCTGTGACGTCACAGTCATCTAAAAATATTCAACATACAGCAAAGACGTGACTACGACGTCACAGTATTTTTACTCCCGATTTTGAGGGTGTTTATAGGGTTCAAAAAAATTGACATCTCGATAATAAGTCGATCCCAATTTGCCGTAGTTTTTGTCCATTCATCATAGATTTTATGCTCCATTCTCTCTACAATATTTTAACACTCTCATCCAGAATAGCGAGCTATCTGTTTACCACGATTTCGTTGCACCATGCAATGCAATTATTTCTGCTATTTCATGTGAGCGCAATTATGAGCTCTAAATAGGTATAAAATAAAGTCCAGTTTTACGTTCACCTGAAATAGCAGATAGCTCATTAGTGCAACAGAATCGTGATAAGCAGATGACATTTTACCAGCAGACAAGAGACGATATATTGTATATATGTATCTTCGTGAATCGCACCCATCGTCCCCGTTCACCCTCACATTGAGCGAAGAAGAAATAAGATGTGTTTTAGAGGTAAAAAGATTAGGTTTAGACGTGTAAAGGGTGAGTTGAAGGCGTAATTTTTCAAGTGATACAAAATATCAATTTAAGATTACTTTGTTCATTATCAGAGTTACAACCCTGTTACCAAAGTATTTGCGAGTTTTTTCCAGCGGAATTCCGATCATTGAGTCAGTCACGCCTATGCTATATTTGGAGGAAATATCACCAGTTGTGGGGGCTTTTCTTACCACCCCTAAAATTGAAAACAACACTTGGTCTGAATTGAGGAGATACATGCAAATCAGGCAAGTAACGTTCCTGATGACCTGACGTGTACATTAGTAAGATGATGTTCACACAAATGTTACGTCCTCAATGCTCAGAAGCACTCCATCATCATGTCAATTATTGGGAAAATTCTTTATAGGAATGGTATCAAGTAAGTGTTAACATTGTTATAATTCTAATTTAGCGTTAAGAGGAGGGGGGTAGTAAAAGGAACCAAAACTCTTTTAAAGCGGGAAAAAGGTGCAAAAGAGTGATGTTTCACAACGTCTGAAAAAAAAAAGTTATCAGCAACTAAGTAATTTATTTCCGCAAAAAATAAGTGATGAAAGAAAGAAAGCCAAAACTTTAAATTCCCCCCCCCCCCCCACTCCCCCATAAGACAAAAAAACCTTGGTAATGTTAGAGTTAATGTACTCACGTATTTCTGCAGCAACTTAAATGGAGAGATCATTTATAATATCATACTAATACAGGAATTAATGAGTTGATTTTTATTGTTTTGTTTAATGTATACATTAGATATGTACGTACAATATATATAATATATTAGATTCATTACAATTTTTCACTCGTTTTGATAAATTAAATCAAATGTAGAGCTTAAACGTGGCGCAGTGCATTGACCGGTTCTCGTTAGATCACCAAAGTCAAGCAACGTCAAGCGTGGTTAGTACTTGAATGGGTGACCGTTTCAAGTAAAGATTACGTTGCTCCCTCCCTGGGGTAAATTGGCGTAAATTCATCTCGCTTTCAGCTTTCTTGCTTTATTTTTTGAGTGCAGTGATGCATTTGTGTGTGGCTCCCCAGGCTTTGGACATCACTTAGGTTCATTGATAAAAAGTAGAGGTGTCCGTACTGACTGAGGCTTTCCACGATTCCCTCAGTCTCACCTCAGCAAATGCTGGGAACGTAACAGGACGTGGCCACCATCCTTTTCGACCCCGCTGTGAGCTGTAAGCTCTTAGGGGTGTATCTCTGTAAAAATAAGTACATAAACTTAAGGGTAAGGTAACGCCACCAATGTTAAAAAAAGTCCCTCACACAAAAATTCTGAAAAAAATTTAAAATGTTCTCCTCTACATCCCCTATCAGTAGTTAAAATATCAGGTATACAAATACGATCTAGTTTTTGAGTTATGAATTTTTAAAGTTGACTAATTTAACATGGGAATTCCATTTCTCCATGTTAAAATAGCCAACTTTAAAATTTCATAACTCAAAAACTAGATCGTATTTGTATACCTGATATTTTAGGTACTGATAGGGGGTGTAGAGGAGAACATTTTAAATTTTTTTCAGAATTTTTGTGTGAGGGATTTTTTTTAACATTGGTGGCGTTACCTTACCCTTAAGTCAGCGTTTCAGATATCCGTCCCTGGAGTAGTTTGCTGTGATGGCCTGCAGGTCTACATATCGTTGGAGAACACCGGGAGAGGGGGGGGGGGGGAGCTCGCGTGTTCGTGATTGCTGGGCAGCGACGTCTCGAGATGTTACTTCACATGGGGGCCATACAAACAACGCAGTAGTCAATTTCATAAACTTTTAACAAACTTAATAAATAAAATTTATATATCAAACTTTTTACATTGTCCTTGTTTTGTTTTTTTTTCTTGTTTATTTTACAAGATTACACCCCTATATGAGATCGAGATGGGGTAATGGGTAGATAGGAAAAGGATGGCGGCCACGGTTTATTACGCGTCCCAGCATTTACTAAGGTGAGACTGAAGGAACCGTGGAAAACGGACGTAAAATGGACGGACACCTCTACTTTTTATGAATGGACTAAAGCGATGTCCAAGGCCTGGGTAACAACACACAAGTGCATCACTACACTGGATGGGAATAAAGATGAATTTACCCTAGACGGGGAGCAACGTAATATTTACTTGAAATGGTCCCCCATCTAAGTGCTAACCACGCTTGACGTAGCTTGACTTTGGTGATATCATGCGAACCGATCAATGCACTGCGCCACGCCCATCCTTTTTTTTTTTTTTTTTTTGGTATACCTTCTTGATCTGTTCCCAAACCCCTGTTTCGTGACAAACAGCCTGACTTCACATGACGAGACATGCAAGGACCTTGGTTTCACTTGGATGATCAACTAACAAAAGATTTGCTGACGCCCAAAGGTCAATGTCATCAAATTAAATGTCATTGTTACACTGCATGATGGCGTGACTTTACAATCACGCGTCGAGTAAATCAAGATTCAACACAAATATATGATTAAATAGTTCAGAATCGCAGCGTTGCGTTTACTGCATGATGACTATACGCTTTTTACTCGCCGCTCTGCAGTATATATAACTTTTACTGCCATGTAAGTGCGGCTATAAGTAATGATAATAAAGGGGATACAATTTTTTAAATATAATGTCATTGTAAATTCTAAAACACATTAATTTTCACAGCGAGACGCCATTTTCAACAACTGAAACAATGTTTAGAACAAATACAATGTAGTATCAACCTCATTTTTTTTTATTGCAGAAATGGATATAGGGTGCTTCTCTGATTTTTTTTTCCCGATATCATGGATTTTTTTTTAATTAAGTACGCCACTTCTTTACTAAACGGATAGGATTTAAAAGGGGCGTGGGTTCAAATCCGATCTCTGCAAAACTTTTTAGAAACACTTACAGATACCTAAAAAATCTGAAAAAATTTAGATTGGCATAGCTTTGCACCCTCTATAATCCATTACTGCAATATAATTTTTTTTATATATCGATACTCTAATATAATCGCAAGTAGTTATTGCAGAATTAATTGTTTCGTTATATTGCACCTTTAATACACTTCGGAACAAAACGAACGTTACACTCCTGCATGCTGGAGATTTTTTAAATCAAGGGAGGTAAAAAGAGCACCCATGCAGTCAAAATCAAACCATTTCAAAATGGTTCCCCACTCGTCCTAGACCGCGTGGCACAAACAGAGCAGAGAAACTTTCCCACTGTCCCGAGGTGTACACATTTACAAAGCATTGTTAAATTGACTCGCCTAAAAGCTGCCCCTCTTTAGAATATAAAAACAATGAGTGCCAATACCTCCCACACATACTTGGCTTATATTTTACTGCTAAGAGGCTAAATATTAATGTTAATTTGTCCATAATTAGGAAATGACCTTTTAATTTAACAGTCCTTGAAATGATTTCTCATGGCAACAATGCAAAAGCAAACTTTCACTCAAAAAATGATACATCCAATTTTCTGTGGTCACAAGTGATTTTCGTGAACCCGACCTAGCAGTGTTTAAAATTTATGAGGGGGGCCCTTCCAAACAGTTCTTCCCAGTATTCACCTATATAGTTGCGAAAAAGGCAATCGTGAAAACCTGGTTTAAGATGGTCAGTATTGCATGGATGGAGGAACCATCACGAATTATTAGTTCAAGTTTTTCAATTAAAAATTGAGTTTTTCCGTGTGAGTTACCATTTTCTTTGGATAAGAATCTAATCACATTAATTAGGGCTTTTATACTATAATATATGAAATATAATATGACCAAAATTGAACTTAACATGCCCGAGTTAAAATAAATTTCATCTTTTATTCGCTATTAAGCTCTCTTCTCGTCTAATTTCCTCTTATATGTTTAGACGTGTAAAAGATGGGTTGAAGAAGTAATTTTTCAACTAGGGTGGGTTTAACTAAATTAGAATTACCTCCATTTGTCCGATGTGAAGATTGCGGCCGGCGACTTTTAGTTTACCACTTGGAGGTCTTCTCGACTTTTATTTTGTGGCTCGCTTGGCCGGCTTCCTCAAGTTGCTCTACATACAGGAAGATAACCCAAATCAACTCGCGCTGCGGGCTGTTCCAGACATATGGCCGTTAGGCGATATATTTTTTAGGGATACACCCCTTTGAGCTAGAAGGGAAATGAATTCGGATAAGTTAGGGGTCGGAAATTGGTCACTTGAATGTCTGTTACGCGTCCCAGCATTCGCTGAGGTGAGACTGAGGGAACCGTGGAAAACTTCAGTCAGGACGGACACCTCCATTTTGTATAAATAAATCAAGGTGATATCCAAAGCCTGGGGAACCACCCACACACAAGTGCATCACTGCACTGGGTGGAAAGTGAGATGAATTTACCCCAGGAAGGGAGCAGCGTAACTTTTACTTGAAACGGTCACCCATCCTAACAACATTCTCGATGTTGCTTGGACGGATTCACGATGAAAGATATCAAGTCACGCATACTACCACTGAAGCTGTCACAAACCGCCACTTATAGTAAAAAATCTAGATCGCCCAGGACTGGTAACATCGTTTTATTTACACAAAACTTTCAATAATTTAACCTTTTAAGGGGCATTAACAAACGCCACATTTAGGACGCCTTATATTTTGAGTATGAAATTGTGTCTAAAATTGAACCTAAAATCGGGCCTCAAATCGGGCCTTAAATCAGGTCTTAAATCGGGTTTGAAATCGAGCCTTCCAATGTTAAATGCATTTTAGGCTCTGCGAATGCCCCTATAATATTTAAAAAGCCCAGCTAGAATCAATCAATAAAAATACAGCAATCAATCTTAATATTATATATAATTAAAACTGTGTGAGATTTTCACTGTACATCAAAACTCGAATTAATTATTGCTTCAGAACACTTTTTTTTTTTTTTTTTTTTTTTGCTTTTCCGGCGTAATGAAAACACACCATCATCAACTATATTATAATATACTTGATAAACATTCAAAACATTACAAACATTCGTAGCGCGCAGTGAAAATACAAAAATACATCTTGAGGGTTTTAAATATCATGCATGTAAAAGCTGCATGCGTGCGTTTTAATTGTTCGTACGTGACATAAATGCACTGCTGCAGTTTTGAAATGTGAGTGACGTATGCAGAGGCTAAGTGACTTTTCACTTGCGGCTTGGCAGCTTGGCGGCTTGCACAGACACGCGGTGATTCACGCGGGCTCACTCGCTGGGAGGAAACGATGCACTATCTCGCAACAAACACGGAGCACCAACACTATTGAAAAATTTCATCTTCAACACATCCGAACCTAATCTTATTACAGTTCTTATTACCTCTAAAATATATCTTCGTTCCTCTTCGCTCAAAGTGAGGATGAAATGAAGACAATATTTGTAACATTTTATGCTCAAGAAGAAGAAAAAAGACGTAATCTCGTCTTTTCCACACTTTTCCCCTCTAAAATGTTGCAAAATAGGAGGGAATTAGACTTGGAGAGAGCTTAATAGTGAATAAAAGATGAAATTTATTCGCCATTGAGTTCTCTTCTCGTCTAATATATAGAGTATTGACCTCAATTTTTTTTATTGCAGAAATGGATAAAGGGTGCAAAGTTATGCTACCCTGATTTTTTTCAGATTTCTTAGAGCATGGGAAGTATTTTAAAAAAATTATTGAAAGTTCTTTTTGTGATGTCACGAGACGCCGCTTCTTAAGAAAAAGATAGGACTTACCACCGCGTGACGTCACAAAAAGGACTTTCAATATTTTTTTAAAAATACTTTCCGGGCTCTAAAAAATCTGAAAAAAATCAGGGTAGCATAACTTTTCACCCTCTATCCATTTCTGCAATAAAAAAAATTGAGGTCAATCCTCCATTCTCTCGTATTTCGCACCATTTTAAAGTGATAATATTTTTTTCCTCTTATGGATCATAAAATGTTGGAAATGTTAGAAATATTATCTCCTTTTCATCCCCACTTTTTGAGGAGGAAATAAGATGTGTTTTAGAGGTAAAAAGACGTTATAAGATTGGTTTTAGTCGTGTGATGAGTGGAAGATGTTATTTTTCAACTAGGGTGTGTTCTTTCTCAGGCGCGGATCCAGAAAAAAAATTCGGGGGGGGGGGGGGGGCTGCCTCCATAAGGCCATTGTTGAAAAAAAATTTGGAGTGGGGGAAATGCCTATATTGCCCATGTTAAATCCAAAATTTCGCCCCCCCCCCCTTCCCCTGGATCCGCACCTGTTCTTTTTGATGTTTTCGATTTATTTCCACTTTTAGTTTCTTGTTCGTAAACTATTGTCACATTTTTTGTTACTCAACATAATTTGTAAATTTAAAAAGAAAAAAAAAATCTGGTTTTAATTGTTGTACCTTGCTGTATAGCTATTTTTGGACATGTCGCTTCTTGATAAAACATGAAAATGAAATGTTTGCCAAAACATGAGAAGGAAATGAAAAAATAAAAGTTAAAAAATAGAGTCTATTAATTTTTTTTCCTCATTTTTTTTTTATATACAAGTCCTGTGAGCAGCTTTCAGTTCTCTCTATTTATATCTGCAAGTTGATAAAATAAATTGTGTTGGCTCGTCCCATTTCTTGTCACGTCAATCACTTCATCAAAACTTGATTATTATTTTTATAAAAAAGTATTTTTCCTCTCAAAAATGTTAATACGTCATTCTAACCGCTTCACAATGCAAGTGTGGATCAGAATAAAATTTAGGGCAAGGAGGGGGTGCCTTCATAAAGCCAATGTTAAAATAATTATTTGGAGTGGAGAAATGCCTATATTGCCCATGTTAAATCCAACATTTCAGGGAGGGGAGGGGGGGGGCGACCTTAAAGAGACTCCTCTAATTTGTCCGCCTGATAGAGAGCGAGGGAAAGACAAAGATTGCTTGTTGGATCTGAGAGCTTAATAATAAATTTAATTAAGCCCCGATTTGATTTAACACGCACAGTTCACCCTCATGCACAAGAAAAATAAGGATAAATTAATTAATAGTACTTTGAATATGCATGCCTCAAACAACAAAAAATACGAGAGAATGGACAACCAGCATTTCATAAAAAAAAATATATATATATAATATATACATATTGCAAAAGTGAATAGAGGGTACCAAATTCTGCTACTCTGAATTTTTTCAGATTTATTTGAAACCCAGAACTATTTTTAATTAATTATTGAAAGTGCGGCCACGCCCCCTGGAGGCGTCAATAGGCATCTAGGTCCACTTTATTAAGGATTCAGGGGTACCAACTTAACTTACAGAACTTTTATATAACTTTTTATATGTTTAAAAATTGTTCCGGCCCTAGTTGAAAAATTACGTCTTCAACTCATCCTTTACACGTCTAAACCTATTCTTTTTAATCTAAAACATTTTATTTAAGTGGAAAAAGAGGGGTTTTATTCAAAAAATTATCCTTATTTCCTCCTCGTTCACAGTGAGGATGAAATGGACTACTAGTAAATGGAGACAGTGGGCGCGATTCACGAAGCAGTTAGCCAGGTTTCTAACCACGATTAGCTTAAACCGCGCTTAATTATACCTGTTTTACATGTTAATTAAACCACCTAGTTAAACGTGTTTAAAAGCTATACGTAGTTAGAAACCTCTGGCTATATAAGTGAATCGCGCCCAATATTTCTAACATTTTATTCTCAAGAAGAGTAAAGAAGACGTAATCTCATCTTCTTTCCTCTAAAATGGTGCAAAATAGGAGGAAATTAGACGAGAAGACAGCGTAATAGCGAAGAAAAGATGAAATTTATTTTCACTCGAGTTACGTTGCACTTCACAGACATGAATTCGATTTGTGACGTGATTACTTTAAACACAACAACAACGTACGCCTGTTGAAAAAGAACATGTTAAAAATATAGAATATTTTTATCCCACTAAAACTTTTTTTTTTCTTTTAGGTGGTGGCGGTTGGCTGCTCGACTAGAGCGTCAGAGGCTGTAGAATCAACGTCAACAAGAAAACGCTCCAGAAAAAAAAAAAAAAAAATCATCCTCCCTCTCACCATGACGTCACGAGAGTTGGCTCCGAACATCACGACGTGACGAATCACGTGCACTAATCACGAATGTCATTTCATTTGAACCAAATATGCTGTAAAATTATATTAAAAATGATTTCATTTTATACAAAATCACGGACTAAAAGACTTTGTTTTATTGCTGTTATATTAATAGCAATATTATTTTTAATTAATGTCGTTTTAATTGGAAATGGTGTTTGGCCTGTTAAAAATTCGCCTTGGTTTATTAATCCAAATGAACCGAATTCTCAGCCAGATTTGCAGTTATTGAAACTATCCCACAACATGTCTCAACATGTCCTCGCACGTCCTGGCAAGGTGGACAAGATGGACCTGTGGCACGAAGGGGCACCTAGTGAGCACAGACACACTTTGCCTCCGGAATACCGTGTGGTTCACCTCGACTTCAAAGGGGCCCCACCGAAAATTAGTTTTATCAGGATATTATTTCCACTGATAGCAGCGGCAGGTGCCAATGCTCTATTAATAGAATATGAGGACATGTTTCCGTATCATGGAACGCTACGTAACGTTAGTGCCAAGAATTGTTATACCCAAGCTGATGTCAAACAAATTAACAGAATTGCATCCCAAAATAAATTGGAAGTTATTCCACTTGTTCAAACTTTTGGTCATTTAGAATTTGTTTTAAAGCTTGAAGAATTTTCCTATCTAAGAGAAACTTCGGATCTTCCTCAAGAATTGTGTCCAAGTCATCCAGATGTCATGGATTTGGTCAGAGAAATGCTTCGCCAGGTAACTTTCTCGATAATATTATATTTCACGACTAGCTGAAAATTTTACAATAAATGAACAACGCGCATGATTTTTTTTTTACTGCAGAAATGAGTACAGGGTAGGAAATTATGGTGCTCTAAATATTTTCAGATTTTTTTTAAGCCCTGAAACTATATTTTTAAACGTTCTGCAAGTCAAGTTGGCACCACTGAATCATTAATAAAAAGGATATGGCCTAGACGTCTATTGATATCTTCAGGGGACGTGGCCGCACTTTCAATAATAACTATTTAAAAACAGTTCTGGGATTAAAAAAAAAAATTTGAAAAAATTCAGAGTAGCATAATTTGGTACCCTCTATTCATTTCTGTATAATAAAAATTTTCAGGCAGTTTTTATGTAATATACAGTGTGCATGCAATGTAATATATTATAAGAAATAAAAAAATAATGTACGTACATCAGTAAAAGTTTCAATGCATATATACGCTTTTTTTTCCTTGCAGACACCACAAACTTTGCTCCTTTTGTGGACGTTGTCAATGGACGAGTGGGGAACTAGAACTATTTTCAAATTCAAATTTGGGAAAGACTAGACTAGTGCTCTGCCCCCAAATTTCAAATCTGCATCTTTATGTTTTTTGGAGCAACTCGGGGAGGGGTTATGATGAAACTACCGTGATATAACGAAGGAGCATGCAATTGAAACCATTGATTTTGAAATTTGAGCCTGCATGCATATCGCTTTCAATATGGCGTGAGTCTCCTACCAAACGGTAAATTCCCGGCGGAAACTCCATTTAACACTTTTCTAACGTTTTACAATTGAAAGCAGTCGGTGATTTGCTGGCACCTGACTCCGTCACTTACCTGAAATTATATAATTACCCGCGTCTGGTTTTCCCACCTGAACACCGTTGATGCTTCAAAGAACGTTCTCTTGTTAAAAAATTACGTCTTCAACTCATCCTTTACACGTCTAAACCTAATCACTTTACCTCTAAAACACATCTTATTTCCTCTTTGCTCAAGGTGAGGATGAAATGAAGACTATATGTCTAAAATTTTATGCTCAATAAGAGGTAAGAAGATTTTTCCCTCTTTTTTTTCGATTTTTTCCCTCTTAAATAGTGCAAAATAGGTTAGAATAAGACGAGGAAAGAACAAAAGATGAATTTCAACTTGGGTTGTTTGAACGGAAGATCACACCGAACACAGCGCCAAATACTGATCGCAATTTCAAATAATTAAATAAACTTTTTATCGAAAACAACAAACATAAAACATTATAAATCTCAGTTCAAAAATTTCTTTCAAATCTCAAACTTTGCTTAAATGCTCAATATCAGTACTTGCTATTGTGGGTTAAAATATGCTTTTAAAATAAAATGAAAATTATCATTTATAATAGCCAGGCACACGTAAAACTCTGATTAAAGTAGCATTTCCATGGAGCGATGTCAAGCGAGGCTTGGCGGGGTGGAAAAAGCGCACTTGCTTCAATCACGTATGGCGGCCATGTTGGCGATAAAATCGCTCCCCGCAAGGCGAGGAAATCCCGAGCCTCTGGTTGGCTGTGGCACGCGATTTTCTCGCTCCATGGAAATGCACCTTTAGTATCACTTTCTTGCCAGCGCTGGTGACATTTATTTATAAAAGATATTTTCCCAACGTTCATGAAATTTGTTTATTTCGATCCAGTTAAAAATGTACTGTCAAAATTTTTGTCCATTTTTTTTTTTTTTTTTAATTTTCCAACATCCTCAAAATCGAGAGGAAAAACGTTATGACGTCATAGTCATACAAAGTCTTTACATAAATATACTTTAATGTTGAATATGACAATGACTATGACCTCACAGCGTTATGAAGCATGATTTTAGAGATATTAATTAGATGTAGGTTGAAAAAATTCTGAAAAAATATTGACAGTATAAAACTCGAATCTTTCCCGAATTGAAATAAATTTTTGTGTTTTATTCGCTATATTAAGCTCTACTCTCGTCTACTTCTCTTCTATTTTGCACCATTTTAGAGTAAAAAAACAAAGAGAGAGAGAGGGCAACATAAAATATTAGAAAAATTGTCTTCATTTTATCCTCAATTTGAGCGAAGAGGAAATAAGATGTGTTTTAGAGGTAAAAAGATTAGGTTTAGACGGGTAAATGACGCAATTTTTCAACTAGAGTCTTTACAAATATGCAATAATTTTTATACAAGGTTGTGGCTCAGGTGACAAACGGCAGGTTGTTGCTTCAGGTACGGGCTCTACACCCTGAGGCGCGCTTCATGCACGTGGGGTGTGACGAGGTGTTCCACCTGGCCGTGTGTGCACGCTGCTCGGCACGTCTGCGACACCACGAGGCCACCATGCCTGCCACGTCACTCTTGTCCAGTGACGCGCGCTTCGCACTCTTCGCCAAGCACGTAGCACGCGTCGCGCGACTCGTGAGTATCGGGCAGACTTATTTTACTTTTTTTATCAAACCACAAGTGGGTACTTCTAATTACTATAATTACTCACTACGTTTGAAACCCTAACTTGAGCGTTTCACGTACTCTTCGGGAACGGGGATGGCAATGAAATTTGCCTGTGACTGAGGAAAACGTGGAAACCTCAGCCAGGATGGGACGCTACAGCTTTTTCAATGAACTGGAAGTGCAATGGTCTAAAGCTATAAGGGGAATCACATAGTGGAAAAGCGTATTATATAATATATTCTATAATAACGATTAAACCCTGGATGAGAAACATGGTTTTTATTTCATCAGCATCAAAATATTTTTTTCTGGAACTCGAGGAGTAGTAATGGGTACCCAGCATTCACTGAGGCGAGACTGAGGGAATCGTGGAAAATCTCAGTCAGGACGGACACCTCCACTTTTTATCAATGGACCAAAGTGATGTCCAAAGCACTGCACTGCATGGGTGAAAAGCGACATGAAAAGGGTGGGAGTAACGTAATTTTTATTTGGAACGGTCATCTATCCGAGTAACAACGACGCACGACATTGCTTGACTTCGGTGATACATGAGAACTGTCCACATATTGCACTTTGATCATGTTACTTGAGAATTAACCTCGAACGATAAGATGTTTTGTTGTTCTTAACGTTTTTACACCAATAAAATACGAAGGAAAAATCAATGATGGTCGGTGCGTTTTATAACTTTGAAGAATAAATGTATATACCTATAAAACATGCACTGTGTAGTAAATCTATAAAATGGGAATTATGGCCATGTGGATATATGCATGTATTGGAGATATAAAATTTATGTTGCTCTAACTTTTTTTTCCCTTTGCTGCAGTCAATATTTTGTATTAGGCATCGAAAATGTAAAAAAAAAAATATATATATAAGAAAAAATCGATGCAATGCAAAACACTAATTAATTCCTAACTTATTTCCGCTGGTTTATATTGATTACAGTATTTGCTATGAGGCTTCTTTAAACTTTTCACTCACAAAATTCAGTTCAATAAGGAGATGGGCTGGGGTCAATAGATTTCGATGAATTTCACATAATTATGTTACACATCTGACCTAAGTTGATGAGGTTTAGATATTATTTTTTCAAATTAAAAAAAAAAAAAAAAAAAAAACGAATTTCAGAGCGTTTGTGTGTTTAAAAATTGAGTATAGCTTGGACGGTGATATTTCTTGAAATTTAAGGACGTCTTCATTAAATATATATATTATATTGCTTTATTTTGAAAGAAAACAAACACAAGAGCTCGCGGCGGGGAAATGGCTAGGGATAGGAGAGGGAAAGGATGGTGGCCACGACCTGTTACACGTCCCAGCATTCGCTAAGGTGAGACTGAGGGAACCGTGAAAAACCTCAGTCAGGACGGACACCTCTACTTTTTATCAATGCACCAAAGTGATGTCCAATGCCTGGGAAACTACACACAAGTGCATCACTAATACTGGCTCAGGGAAGCTAGAGACCTAGGAGGGGAAGTTACAGCCAATCAGAGGGCGTGATTCTTGTCACGTGACAGCAACTACGCCCGTTGATTGGATAAAAAGTGGAACAGTTTGCGAGCAAAATTTGAAAATTGGTGATCATGACTGCACTCAGAGACCCTACAGAGACCTTCGTGTCTTCTGGCCAGAAATTCGACCAGCTTGGCCGAGCTTCATTGTAACTGTAGCCATGCCGAACATTTAGCAGCGCCGCCACTCACAGTTACAGTGAAGCTCTGATCAAATCCCTGGCCATAAGACACGGAGGTCTCTATAGAGTCTCTGGACTGCACTTTAGTAAAGCCACCATGCACTGGCTGGAAACCGAGATGAATTTACCCCAAGGAGGGGGCAACGTAAATTTTACTTGAAACGGTCACCCATCCAGGTACTAACCACGCTTAATGTAGCTTGACTACGGTGATCTAAGGAGAACCGGTGAATGCACTGCGCCACGCTCGACCAATTGCGCATGTTTTCTTCAACACTTGAATCAAATCCTATTTTTGTTCTCGAAAATTGAAAGTCTCGGAGAGTAGAAAACACCATTGAATCTACAAAACTTTTCCTAAAACTGTCTTACAGTAAAATCTAGATTACACTAAAAGGCTGTCTAATTTTTTTAGATTGTTGATATTTGAAGGAGCCTGGTTGCAGAAACTGAAAGTTAATATCATTATATTGGTTTCACTCATTTTTTTTTTTTTTTTTTTAATATTTGGAGATGACGGTCTATAAAAGTTTATGTTCCCGACATTTTACACGTGATCCACCATCTCAATCAAAAAGTCACCGCATTATAATGATAACTTTTGCAAGCCAAAACATGTTTCATCTTATAACTAGCTGCATCAAGTTAATAGCATGCACGTACGTGAATAAGGTCAACCATTGTTGGGCAGGTGTTACATTGTTGGGTGTGACTTGTCCATTAGCGGAAGTACCCGTGACGCTCGCTTCGAGTGTAGCAAAACGATGTGCGGACACAAGCGAAGATGTTGACGATATTTTGTTGTGACGAGGTGCGAGACGAGCTGGGAATGGTTGCCATCATGTGGGACGACATGTTACGTCAACAAGGCCCCCGACTGCTCGGCTCGGAGCTGACCGGCCTCATCGAGCCCATGGTGTGGGTCTACACAGACGACATCACGCGGCTCGTCCCTCACTACGTGTGGCACGCCTACGCAGCCGTCTTCCCTAACATCTGGGTCGCGAGTGCATACAAGGTAACTTTCGGCATCACAATGTCTGGATAAAATGGATTATCTACTAGGTGCTGCTCAAGCCATGCTGGTAAATCTGAACCAAGGTTATAGCTCTATACAGGTTGAGCCACCGATTTGACCAGAAGAATGTTAAATGCATGTCCTACATAGCGAGAAAAAAAAAGGAAAAAGCGTTTGCACTGCTTACTCCCAAACAAGGTCCAACAATTGTAGAGTTTTGATTATGATTGATTCAAGGTAGCCACACGTTCCCCCTACAAGGATCCATGTTAAAAAAGTGTCACCAGCTTTATTAAAAAATATCAACCTTATGTAAATCCCATCTTAAAAATAAGCGTTAACAATTTAACCCACAAATATCCAGGTGTGCGTTTCTTGATTTCTAACATCCAGCAAGAGGTGTAGAATTATCGTATCAGGCTGTAAATTTTGATTCTGTGGAAAAATTTGATGGCTGATGGCAAATCGCGTAGTGACCTTTAAATTAATGTAGTTAGCTCTTTATGCTCAAATCGTTTATTTTTATTTTATGTATTTGTAATTTTATATATTACATAAAAAATGAGATAACTATAGCTCAAAACTATAAATGGAGTATCGACCTCAATTTTTTTTATTGTAGAAATGGATAAAGCGTGCAAAGTTATGATTCCTGATTTTTGTTCAGATTTTTTAAAGACCAGGAACTATTTTCAAAAAATTATTATTGAGAGTTCTTTTTGGGAGGTCACGAGACGCCGCTCCTTAAGAAAAAGATAGGACTTGTCGCCTCGTGATGTCACAAAAAGGACTTTCAATAATTTTTTTAAAAATAGCTCCCGGTCTCAAAAAAGTCTGAAAATAATCAGGGTAGCACATAATTTTGCAGGTTCTATCCATTTCTGCAATAAAAAATTTGAAATCGATACTCCATACTGATTAAATTGCCCTATAAGCCTATAATGAAATATATTATTTATAATGTGTGTATAAATATATATATATATATAATATATATATATATATATATATATATATATATATATATATATATATATATATATATATATATATATATATATATATATATATATAAATAAATTGCATATATTTATGTATGTATATAATTATGAACATTTATAAAAACATAATATTATATATGAAAAAATGATTATTGTAATAGACTTTTTGATCGATTACATTCAGTATAGAATAAAATAGTAAAATATATTTCTTGACAAATCATAAAAAATAATTGATACTTTTATTCAGGAAATTAAAATGCCAATTTATAATTATATTTTATGAATACATCCTTTTTGGGTTGTATTTTAAAGGGCTAGAGAGCGAACACGTATTATATGCGACACTGAATATACATCGTTGGATTGATGACAATGCATGGTGGGAAAGTACCGATTAAAAACTACATATTATAAATATGAGTTTCTTTGTTTTACTATACACTTAGAAACAGGCTCTAATTGTCAATTAAAATTTAATTATTGAAAGTTTTGTACAAGATTGAAAACATAAAACAAATTTTTCTTTTCTCATGACTGCATGTTTTCAACACTTTTATTAATTTTTGTTTCAACTTTGTATTTGCTACTCTAACGTTGTCGACGAATTAAAATGTATTATTATATATTCCTTAAATTCTTTCTGTTTATTTTTTGTGATTTGATAATTATCTTTTGTTAGGATTAATTTAATGGTTACTTAAATTGTAGCCGCCGGAACAATAAAACATTTCGAAAGAAGTAATCAAAAATATTATCAAAGATACTTAAATTATATTTTATCGATTACACGATAAATTAATTTTTACACGATAAATTAATTTATTCTTCACTTGAAACTGACTTGGTTAAAAAACTTTCATTTAAAATTTCCTAAATCAAAAGGAAATCTTTATTTAAAGGGTTTGGGTGAATCAGGTAGATTTCAGCTGTGACGA
Organism: Siphlonurus alternatus; assembly: GCA_949825025.1. Lineage (NCBI taxonomy): Eukaryota > Metazoa > Arthropoda > Insecta > Ephemeroptera > Siphlonuridae > Siphlonurus > Siphlonurus alternatus. The sequence continues at coordinate 68,398,041 of OX463788.1, forward strand.
ATTTCCACAACTTTAGTTATTTGTTTTGTAATTTTTTACAATTTTAAACTTGCAATTAGAGCTTTGCCGGTTGCAAGAATTTTGAATTTCTCTAAAAAAAAATATATATTATCACTTTTATTTTAAAAAAGTTGTAAGTTCAAGTAGAGTATTGACTTCAAAATTTTTTATTGCAAAAATGGATAGACGGTGCAAATTTATACCACTCTGATTGTTTTAGATTTTTTTAGAGCCCGGGAAGTATTGTCAAAAAGTTTTGCCGAGGTCGGATTTGAACCCGCGCTCCTTTTAGTCCCTATCTTTTCATTAAGAGAGGCGTCAATATTTCAGTAATTTCAATAAATTTTTCCCGGACTCTAAAAAAATCTAAAAAATGCATGTCAGAGTACTTGGCACCCTCTATCCATTTCTGCAATAAAAATTTTTGGAGGTCAATACTCCCTTTAGTTAATTAAATAAATTACGTTGAAAGGTTAACATTAAACATCAGATGAAATTTGACTGTAACAAAAACGTGTCTTCAACCTGAAAATAGCTGTGATGTTATTAATTATTGAAGACACAACCTGATATTACTGTTGCAGAATAATTCCGGGCGTGTTGCAGGGAGCGTCAACCTGAAAATAGCTGTGATGTTATTAATTATTGAAGACACAACCTGATATTACTGTTGCAGAATAATTCCGGGCGTGTTGCAGGGAGCGTCAGGTGAGACAGCGCTGGTTCCTGACGTGGCACGTCACGTGGCTAACACGGCGGCGTGGCTGCGCGTGGTGGGCGGTGAGGAGATGACTGGCCGGAAGGTTCGACATTTCCGTGGGCTCGTACTCACGGGCTGGTCGCGCTACGACCATTTCGCCGTGCTGTGCGAGCTGCTGCCGGCCGCCGTGCCCTCCCTCATCACGGCGCTGGCAATGGTCAGCTCGGGACGCTCGGCGCTGGACGACGGCGTCAGGAGCACGGCCGCGACCCTGCTGGGTTGCGGGACTCTCCCTGACCTCAGGTAACGTCAGTCAAAAAAGTCATACAAACAGGAGTATCGACCTCAAAAACTTTTATTGCAGAAATGGATTATATAGAAGGTGCGTGGGTTCAAATCCGGCCTCGGTAAAACTTTTTAGCAGCTAGTACTTCCCGGGCTCTAAAAAATCTGACAAAAAAAAAACAGTGGCATAATTTTGCACCCTCTATCCATTTTTTCATTTTTCAATAAAAAAATTTGTTATGGTCGTTACTCTTTTCTAGTTCTAAGAGATTTAAAAAGCATTTTTAGAATTTGTTTTTTGTGTCTCTTTAAAAATTATTTTACTGTGCAGGCTATACTTGATACCTTGTTTCTAGACAATGTACTTGAATCTTTAATTCCTAACACCAGTTACATGAATATTTTTTTTTCTATTTAATGATTGAACAATTTAAATGCATCATGTTGTTAATGTTAATTACAATGTTGTTTTTAATTTACACATAAAGACGAATATAAATTATTGTTTCAACTTGAAGTGAGGTTGTAATGTAGTATTGACCTCAAATTTTTTACTGCACAAATTGATAAAAAGTACAAAATTTTGCTAATCTGATTTTTTTCTGATTATTTAGAGCCTGCATGGAAATTATTTTTAAAAAATTATTGAAAGTACAGAGAACGGCGTCAAGAGGCATTATTATACTTCTTTAAAAAACCGATATAAGAGGACCTAAAAGAGGCATGGATTCAAACTCGGTTTCGGCATATTTTTTTTAGCAATATGGGCTCTAAAAAAATCTGAAAAAATCAGAATAACCTCTATCCATTCCTACAATAAAAATTTAGAGGTCGATACTCGCTCCATTTTCCATTAACTAACTTGATGCCGTGACAGGGCCCAGGCTGAGCAGTCTGCACTGCCACTTCTCTCCGCCGCGTCGCTGGCCGCCGACCCTCACCAGTTCTCCGTGGCAGAGGCGTGCAGCTTCCCCGGCGCCAACGTACTCGTGTCCATGCGACAGCTGGCGACGTTACGGCGCGACGTGGACGAGCTTTATGCCGAACTGACGGAGCGCCAGGCGTGGCTCACCGCATACAACGTGCGCCACGCATTCTCCAGCCCGTGGCGCATCGCCGAGGCCCTTGGTGAGTTAGACGAAGAAACCCGAGTTAAAATAAATTTCATCTTTTCTTCGTTATTGAGCTCTCTCCTCGTCTAATCCCCTCCTATTTTGCATCATTTTAGAGAAAAAAGGAAGGAAACAGACGAGAGTACAGTACGTCTTCTTTCCTCATTTTGAGCATAAAATGTTAAAAATATTGTCTTCATTTTTTCATCCTCACTTTGAGCGAAGAGGAAATATCATGTGGTTTTTAGCTTTTTAGGTTTAGACGTGTAAAAGACGATTTGAAGACGTAATTTTTCAACTAGGTAAAAAGATTAGCTTTAGACGTGTAAAAGACGATTTGAAGACGTAATTTTTTAACTAGGGAATGCACCAAAACTTGCCGACAATACAGTCAATGGACAATCAGAATAAAAAAAATTATTGCATATTTGCAAATATTTTTCAGATTTGTTTGAACCTTAATCGTGCTGCAAAATACTGTGACGTCATAGTCATGCAAGTATTTAACATGGAAAGATGTTGCATGATTTTGACATTACAGCATCTTTCCTTTGGATTTTGAGCGTTCAAGAAATCTGGAAAAATATTGACAAATAATATAAAAATATGCAATTAAAAATTTCATGTCCATTGCACAAATAATGTCCCGTTGTATTCACAGCATAGATCCTTTTCCTCGAACCTTTTTGTTACAGTCAAATTAATTTGATATTACTTCCAGAAGTAGCCGGAAGTGTAAGATTTCTGGTCTTTCTATTCATATTTCATATTCATATTTGGGAGCTATTTATTTGCATGCAGAAAAGCCTCTGGCCACCACCAACTTTACTCCTCCTGCCTCACTTGCTAGAACTGCAGCTCCAATAGACAGAGAGATGCACATTTGTAATTTTGGGGGATGTAAGAAGTGTATCCATGCCCACACTTCCATAGGCTGCGTGACAACGTCCACAGACAGGAGGGGTAACGGAGATATTTCGTGCAACTTAGAAAGGTGTCTTATTCAGCCTTAAATCACATATCTGAAAAATAACAAAAAAATTCTGCTCGTTAGCCCAGCTGTTTGATCTTAAATTCACCGAGCAATGAAAGCTTTAACAGAAATTAATGCTCTTCGGTGTACAGTACAATCAGAGAGAGAGAGAGAGAGGGGGGACATACCTATTCTCTGGTACAATATAAGAATGAAGTCTTAATATAAAAATAAAGTGTTTTAAAACTAGCCTCTATACTTTTATTTTGTTTATATATACTAAAGCCATGATAATGGTTTCAATTAGAGTGTTCTTAATTTAGTTTCGAGCCAGCTGTTGCTCTCATTGCAGATGTTTTGTTTTAGTGAAGCAACCGTTCCTCATGTCCGCGCTCGAGTCTCACCGCAACTCGAGCCAGCGCGTGCTAAGTCAGTACCTGGACGCCAGCGCCGTCAACGAGTGGCTCGAACAGAGGGTCGAACCCCTGCACCGCAAGATGAGTGGGCTGCAGAGAGACGCCAGGGCGCTGATGGCGCGCACTCACTGGCCGCGTAGGCCACTCGACTAGACAGCCTAGCTGTCTCAACAACTCTTTACTAAAAGGACGAATTTACTTTCAAACCAGCCATTTTTGCCGCTTTAAGGTGCTTTTACATGGAGCGTTGTCGAGCGAGGCTTAGCGTGGCAAGAAAGGCACACTTGCTTCAATATTGTTGGCGATTAAATCGCTTCCCGCGAGGCGAGGAGTGATTTAATCGCCAACATGGCCGCCAAATGATATTGAAGCAAGTGTGCTTTTCTTGCCCCGCCAAGCCTCGCTCGGCATGGCTCCATGGAAAAGCACCTTTAGCCGCCGGCGCTGTCAACTTTAACGTCAACAGACACACCGCTCGAGCACGTGGCTTATTTGGCGGAATATCCCGAAGCTTGACGAAAATTGTCGAGTATCGAGGTTTCCCATGTCCTCCGTCTTTGAGTTTCTTCTCACTCCCAGTAAAATTCGTAAACAGACTAAATATAACCAAGTGCGTTAAACAGACTCTTAATTGTCATGCAGAATATTTTAATTATTTAGTATACCTCTGGACACCACGAACGTTACCCCTGCTCTGTCTGTGGACGTCACCACGCAGTCTGTGGAGGTGTGGGGAAGAACTTTTTAGAGTGGCTAGGCTGCGTGTTAACCTCTCTCAAAATTACAAATCTGCATCTCTAGCTTTGTCTATAGAGTTGATTGCGCTGACGTCATGCCCCTGTAAGTTAGGCTGCCCTATGGAGGACGAGAATGCACAGACTAGTATATAAAAAAATTATGTATTGATTTTTTTTTCACTTTATTAAACAAAATAAATCAGGTATAAAAAATTGTAAAAATACACCAATAAACGATATATATAGCATAAAAAATAGCATCATTAATAAGAACAATCAAAACCATTTTATTTCAATTTTTTTTGTCATTTCTCCTATCTAATGCGATAGTAGTTGGACCTCCACTTTCTCTTTTCTACCCTCCTGACCTGCTATGCTATTTTCCCTCGTAAATAAAAACAAAAACTCTATTGAAGCTTCAGCTCTAGCAAATGATATATCGGTAACGTTCGTGCAGCCGTCGTGGGGTGTACATTATTTATATGCAGTACAATAAAGTGAAAATGAATAAAGACAATAATAATTTATAACATATAGCATGATGTTAATATTATATAGAATCTTAATTGCAACTCTTAAATCCGCCTTTAAAAAAAAAAAAAATCACAGATGTTTTTAACTGAAAATTAAAGACAGTCAACATATTCATGCATTTAAAGTAAAATGACTAACAAGTGTTAACAAGTTACCAAGCAATACCTGGGCTTGTATTGGATCTATGTGCTTTAAAATGTTCATAATAATTATACTCACTTTCCTTTTACGACGAAATTTAGAAGATCGGTTGGATCTAAAAATAGACCATATGTGATCAGTATGACACTTCTGCATGCAGCCCTGACCTCTATGTACTCTTATATATAATTATGCAATAGAGAACCGAACTCAAAATTATTTATTGCAAAAATGGATACAGGGTGCAAAGTTATGATATTTTTATTTATTTTTTTTTTTTTTCAGATTTTTTAGAGCCTGGGAAGTATTACTAAAAAGTTTTGCTGGGATTGGGTTTGAAACCACGCCCATTTTAGATCCCATCATTTTATTAAAAGAGGCGTTCATTGCAGAGGCGTCACTTTCTCTGTACTTTCAATAATTTTTTAAAAATAGTTCCCAGACTTAATTTTTTTTTAAAAAAAATCAGAGTAGCATAATTTGCACCCTCTATCCATTTCTGCAATATATGTTTTTATGTCGATACTGCATTATTATGTCTTGTGGGGAGATTGTTGTCAACTCTAATATGAGTAATATTATGTCTGATGAATGTAGCTTGGTGACACCTTACCAAACTTTGGTGGTGAAACTTTGATCAGTTAAGCGCTCTGTTCAAATTTTGTGTGTATTCTTATAACATAAATAAGTTTAATATTTTTATGTAAGAAAATAATTATAGTTATGTTAACATACTAAAATATAGCAAATACTGTTATCATTATTTAACCTTTACTTAATCTTTACATTGATTTAGATGCTTAAATTAATAATAAAAAAGTTATGTGCATTTTAATGCATAAAATCTGCATAGACTGTGGTTATATTTATAAAATCTTTTAATTTTGAGTTGACATTTTTACAAATTAAATTTTTAAGTCTAATTTTAGATATCTGGAAGCACGTTATTAAAATAATGAAATCTTGTGTTAAAAGTACTCAGACTTATTATATAGCAAGTCTTTTTGCACTTACTGAAGTACTGATATCATTGATGCGTTCTGACCAAAACAACAGTTCGTACAGTTAAGTGCAGTGAACGAAAATGTCTTTTATCTGTCAACAAATTCCGTACTGTACATGTTTAATTAATTAAGACTGGCCTCTGAATAATCCAAAATAATTCAAACTTTTTCCAGATTTTTTTATTTTAAAAAAATCCTCATGTCTACCTCTATTTTATTTCTAATCCTTTAGTTAGGCTATCTCTCAGGTTTTTATTTTTTCACAATTATTCCAATACTTTCAAGTTTTAAAATATATTTTGGCTAGTTAGATCGATCGCAGTGGCTAATATTGTCAACACCTTAATTCCGACTGTTCTTTGTTATAATGTTATAAGATATGTGACTATCAATAAACATAAGAATAAACTGGAAACGAGTGTTCTTCCCACCTCCCTGGAACAAAAAATTATCATCGTAGCAAAAGCACAGTTTCTCTACCCTCGCTGATAGTTTACACTTCACACAATGCACTTAAAATCACACACACACAGTTTTGAAACGTGCACAGTTAACACATAAAAACACATTAGACTTTCCACAACACACCGTGGTCCTCTTCAGATGTAACTTTGACACTGAAGTGTCAAAGTTACTATCAGCGAGGGTGACAGCCCAGTTTTTTAAGGTAATTGTTATTACTTTTTTATTCATACATATGATACCTCGCTTGAAAATATCTGTTTCTAATATAATATAATATAATATAATATAATATAATATAATATAATATAATATAATATAATATAATATAATATAATATAATATAATATAATATAATATAATATAATATAATATAATATAATATAATATAATATAATATAATATAATATAATATAATATAATATAATATAATATAATATATATATATATATATATATATATATATATATATATATATATATATATATATATTTATATTTTATATTAAAGCGGTAAAGCGGGAAGGATTTTGAACACTGCTCCAAAAAGACAGAAAAATATCCTTAGTTAACCAGTAAGCCTATATATTAGCAAAACAAAACTAGTGAAAAAAGAGAACTTAACTTTAATGTAGGGATTTTGACTTGAACATATTATGTTTGTCTTGTACTACAACCAAAATGAAGTTCCAAAATAAAAATAAATAAATAAAAATAAATAAATAAAAAAAATATAAAAAAAAAAATCAGACTCTTTATCTGAGAAATAGCATTGTTTAACTGTAAAGAGCTTTTAGTCAAATCAGCATATTTTTCACGAAAAATTAAATCACTTATAATCTGAAGTATAATTCTGAACCAAATTTCTTGTTATTTTTTTACTATTTACATCAGCAGATTCACTTTTTTTTTTTTTTTTTATTTACTTTTTCCGTATATGTCTAACCTGTCTACTCAAGAGCAGGACCAATTAAACAGGGACGGAGGGCGGTCAGGAGCGGCTCGCAGAGAGCCTAATCTATGTATACTACATAGTACTACATACTACATATGTATACTAGGGTGCCTGCATACTCCTAGAATGTATAGGAAAGGTGGTGCAGTTCGCAAACCTCAAGTGTAGCGCACTCCAGCCAGGGGTATCCGGCATTTTCGATGTAAGACATTTCGGTGTTATAGGAATGTTCGGTGTAAGCGTTCGGTGTAAAGAGATCTTGGTAAAAGGAAGATTCGGTGCAAGGAATTTTCAGCGTAAGGAAAATTTGGTGCAACGTTAATAAAATTGTTAAATATGAAATAATGTAATTGTTTATCAATTTATTAATACTTTTTCTATTTGAAGTCACAATTATGCTTAGAAGAACTTATGCTATATACATAAAAGGTCAGTACATGTTGTCAATAATATATACAAGTCCTATGAATCACTCAATATTATCAATATATTATCAATGAAACTTATTGTACGGTACAAAGCTAAATGTTTCAAGTTCTCGCCGTAGAGGATGGAACGCTGTTCACAAGAATTTTACTTACACGAAAGAAAGGATTTATAAAGGCACGGAATCCTTGCTAGGCCGGGCTAGGCCCTCAGAGTCGGTAGGACATATTCGAGGGGGCCTATATTCCTCAGAGGTTTTTTATCGATGAGGGGGACGCCTGCAGCTGGGAGGCGGTGAGGTCGTATTGACGGTTAAACCATGAGTGCGTTTGAATTCACGGGCCAGCCCGGGCTGGGTCCCGGGCTGGGTAAAATGGCGGTGACCTTGGTCACGTGGTATGAAACGTCATAATTTCGTCACAGGCCACTTCCCAGTCTCTCCGCTAGGTGTCATAGCTATTTTTTTCTTCAGTTGTGAAAAAAAAAAAAAAAAAATCTTGCTAATTTGATTTAGGTGCAGTAAAATGTAAGTTAATTCAAGTTGGATGTCCAGTTTCATCCTGTTCCTAAGTTCCCCCCTTGTTTTGTGGCTAAGTTTACGAGACGAGGTGGCGCAGCCAGGATGACGTCATTGGCTCGCAGCCATCTCGTTGTTGTGGTGTACTTTGTTGACAAGCAGACGCTTATTTTGAGAACACCTTGAATTAATTATAGAGACCATCAAGTACTCTAAATATATTCTACATTGTTATGTCAATATATTTTTAGTTCTTCTTTTAATATATTTTTTTCTTTTATACTGTGGGTTTTTATATATTTAGATTATGATCATAATTATTACTAAAACATTTATTATCATTTATTATTATATAAGAAGAAAAAATGCTATTCAAATTCTTAACTTTTCAAAAATTATTTCTGTTAAAATAGAATTCGCTAATAGTTCAATTATTGAAGTCCCAATACTATTTCTCGTCTACTTAGGGTCCCTAAATGAGCTTTCCCCTCCCCTCCAAGATGGCTGCTATATAAGAAGGGTGCATATGATGCGCCCTAAATTTGCCGCCATTGTAGGGAAGGGTAGTAGACGAGAATATGACTATTGGGACGCCACCATATATTGTTGGTAGCTTTTTAATTATTGTATAATATGCTCATTGTTGGGGAGTATATTTAAGTGCTGATGGGCTAGATAGCCGTCTCTTTTGGTGTAGATGTAATCACAAACTTATTTAGACTAGCGGCCATAAGACTAAAATAAGCTTCAGTGGAACGTACAAGCTGCATGGATTTTATTAAAATTATAATTTATAGAGGTGATATGCAAGGACTGAGAGAACGGAGAACAATTTATTGAAGAACCTCGATCGATACTCGACAATTCTCGCCAACCTTCGGGGAAGTCCGCTAAATGAGCCACGTGCTCGGGCGGTTTCTTTGAGAACGTCAAAGATTTGACAGCTTGACAGATTTGACAGATAGCTAATAAAGTATAAAGCGGTATTATATCTTTGACCGCGGTATCTTTGTAGCCTACTCTGGGCAATATAGTCCTTGGGTGATGTGAGCTCTTGCAGTGGGCTCTCTTCCCCTATTTTACACCATTTTAGAGGAATTAGGAATTAGAAATTAAAAATATTTATTTGATCGTTAGGCAGTATACAGTGAATAAATCACAATACAAACATAGATCTTGTCAATACAAAATATAAATTTAATATATAATATATAGATACTAATTATATAATGTATATGAAAGCCCAAATATGTTTGTCATTTCCAGATTTTTAAATATATTTACATTATTTTAATATTTAGTTTGAATCACAAATATATAATTTTTTTATACAATAGATTATTATGAATATTATTCAATATTTTTTCTGGAGACAAATTTAAGTATATCGATCAGTACATGTTATTTTGTATATAATCACAGTGAAAATAATCTTTTACATCATAATATTCTTTAAGGATTAGTACTCTTTTTAATTCATTTTTAAATATTTTTAAAGTGTTATTTTTTACATTTCGGAGTAAGACAGGTAGAAAATCATAAAACTTTGCCGATTGATAGTATGGACTTTTTTCAAAATTAGCAGATAAATGCGATGGTACTAATGTTTTATTTTTATTGCGTGTATTATATAAATGAATATCCTTATTTTCTGTACATTGCTCCATATTTTTTTTCTTTTGAACATTATTAAATTAAAGATATATATAGATGGCATTGTCATAATACCTAAATCAGCAAAATGTGATCTACAAGATTCACGTGGCTTTAAATTTTTCAGACGAGATTACGTTTTTTTTTTTTTTTTTTTTTTTTTTTTTTTTTTCTCCCTTCTTCATTAGTACAAAAAGTTAGAAATATTGTCTTCACTTCATTCTCACTTTGAGCGAAGAGGAAATAAGATGTATTTTAGAGGTAAAAATACTAGGTTTAGACGTGTAAAGGATGAGTTGAAGACGTAATTTTTCTTTAATACGGTGGGTATAGGAAAAGAAAAATGACGTCGCATTGTCGGGAGAGACTTTCGTTTCTTGGTTGCCTAAGTGGCAGGCACGGTGTGGCGGCCATTGCACGGCTGTAACTTGAAAAATAAAAACATTGGACTTCGATGGATATTTTTTAAATTTTACATACTATTTTATTTAATCATTATTCATATTTACCCTAATTGTCCTCCTCTTTGTTTGATCATTATATGACGAACTTTTTTTATAGATATTAAATTTGACAAAAGTGACAAGTGCTATCACAATAAAATTACGGCAGTAACATCGTGGTTGCATCTATATCTCTAAATGTGCATCCCTCTGTCTATTGGAGCTGCAGCTCTAGCAAGTGAGGCAGGAGTAAAGTTGGTGGTGGCCAGAGATCAATGCTATAAATATAAATGAAGCAACTTGCATTAAATTTCTTCTCAAGGAGGGGTATATAGTAAGAGAGGAATAAGGTATAATATAGCCACGGCCTGTTACGTGTCCCAGCATGCACTGAGGGAAACGTAGAAAACCTCAGTCAGGACAGACACCTCTATATTTTATAATTAAATAAATAACAAAATGTTGTACATAAAAATATACATACTCATTAAACCCTTAAAGGGACAGGGGACCATAAAAATAAGTATTTTTTTTTTTAAAGTTACCCACTAACATGTTCATGTCAATTAAACCAAAATTAACAAATATACATAATAATATTAAAACATCCAACCATAATACACACATACATGACTTTTATCTAAAACAAAGAGAAAAAAAAGAAGTATCAAAAATGAATAATTTATAAAAAATATTAAAAGAAGCTTTCAAATTATAAGGATACAACACTCTCAGGCAATTTATTGCTCTCAAAAGCTTTAACTGAATAGAACTCTTCACTTACAAGGACATTTTTTTAGCTTCTTGCGGAACAATTTACAATAATTTATAATTATCTTTTAGGCATTTTGGCAGAAATTCATATATTCTGGCCGTTTGATACATTGCACAGGATTTAATTACTTGTATAAATAAGAATTCAACTTCGAATTGCATTATTATAATATAATTATTGTATAATATATACATAATATATATATATTGCAGTCGTGGGTTGATTAAACATTAAAACATAATAATAATAAAGGACAAAAGAATAATAATAATAATATATAATACATTTTAATTAATTATTTTTAAACAAGTACGTAATAGATATATGTTTTATATGAGAATAAAGAACTAATTAGCTTTTGAAAAAATAGTTTTATAAATAATAAAAAATTAAATTATTTAGAAATTACTGATATTACTAATTATATTCCGTATAGTAAAACTAAAGCAGTGCCTATTTATTTATTTATTTATTTATTTATTTATTTATTTATTTATTTATTTATTTATTTATTTATTTATTTATTTATTTATTTATTTATTTATTTATTTATTTATTTATTTATTTATTTATTTATTTATTTATTTATTATTTAATATTTACCGTAATAATATACCTCTTTCATACCATCTAGCGGTCAGTTTTTACAACTAACAAAAGAAGTTACGGGAAAGTAAAACTTGTTTCAAATTATAGATGCACGTGGGCTTTTTAATAATTAGGAAAAGTGAAAAGAAAGTTGCATAGTTCAAGTGTTATATCATTTAACTTGCTCTATATATAGAATGAGTATAATATATATCATGTGTTTATATCGTGACAGCCAGTTAATGTATACGCATCAACCAAGAAAAAGTGCATGATGTGGGTTATTTATTTGAAATAATTAAGGAGTTCGTCATAAAGTGGGAGTGGTAGGCGCGAGAGGCTGCAGTCGCTCGCTTGGTATCGCACTCGTTGAGCAGCGGTCATCGCAACATGTCGAAGAAAGGAGCACCAACTCGCGCCTCCGCCATGACGGACATCCGAGGGTGGAGTGTCCAAGATGTGGCGGCCGCACTGCAAAGAGTGAGTTTTTCTTTCATCAACTTTCTCGACTTGAAATAAATTTCATCTTTTACTCGCTATTAAGCTCTAGACTAATTTCTTCTTATTTTGAACCATTTTAGAGGAACTAGCAAAGTAAATAAATGCAGTTACAGACATGAAGGCGCGCGAAGGAAACTAACCAGGTTTCTTCATTACCCACGGTCAGTATCGTTGACCTTAGTGAGGAGCATGGTTATCATACTAGATTAATATTTTATACTGTATAATTATCGAACTTGATTTAAAATTGTATATTAAGCTAGCGTGCATCAACATGAGTTTAAAAGGCTATCAACTGAGGTCATGTTCTTCTGTAATAAATTGAATGGATCATTTTCTAGCAAGATTAGATAAGGTTTCATCTCACTTTTTTTTTTTTTGTCAATATTTGTTAATAATAAACGTCCTTTTGTTAATACAAATAATATAAGTTGTTTAGTACATCGCTACATACGCGGTACTTCCTCAGAGCTTTTTCTCGATAAGCAACAACGGAACTGTGTTTCCTGCTGCAACAACTCACTTCTTCCGCTTTTTATTAATGTAATAATTATAGCTGATTATCTCTTGATTCATTAATACTCTTTTTATTCCCGTGTGTCCTCTCTAATTTGCTCTTATTTTGCAATATTTTAGAGGCAAAAAGAGGAGAATAACCCGGCCAGAATAACGAGCTATCTGCATACTTAATTGCTACGATCTCGTTGCAATAATTAGCCATCTGTTTTTTGAAGTGAGCGCATGCAATTATGAGCGGTAAGTATTCAAAAATAAAGCTCATAATTGCGCTCACCTGAAATAGCAGATAGCTTAATTATTATTCCAGACGAGGGCCGCCGATATATACTTTACTCTCTGTGCATGTATTATGATGTTACTTATAACAATCACAGTGTGATTAAACAATAAAGCGATTTTGATATTAATTAAACAGATTAATTAAGCAGTAACGTAGGTAAGTCCCAGCTAATTGTTGACTAATAATTTTTAATCTTGCAACAATAATTATTATTGTAAGTCCCAGCAGTAATTGTTGTCTAATAATTTTTAGTCTTGCAACAATAATTATTATTGTAAGTCCCAGTAATTGTTTTGTCTAATAATTTTTAGTCTTGCAACAATAATTATTATTGTAAGTCCCAGTAATTGTTGTCTATAATTTTTAGTCTTGCAACAATAATTATTATTGTAAGTCCCAGTAATTGTTGTCTAATAATTTTTAGTCTTGCAACAATAATTATTATTGTAAGTCCCAGTAATTGTTGTCTAATAATTTTTAGTCTTGCAACAATAATTATTATTGTAAGTCCCAGTAATTGTTGTCTAATAATTTTTAGTCTTGCAACAATAATTATTATTGTAAGTCCCAGTAATTGTTTTGTCTAATAATTTTTAATCTTGCAACAATAATTATTATTGTAAGTCCCAGTAATTGTTGTCTAATAATTTTTAGTCTTGCAACAATAATTATTATTGTAAGTCCCAGTAATTGTTGCATAATAATTTTTAGTCTTGCAACAATAATTATTATTGTAAGTCCCAGTAATTGTTGTCTAATAATTTTTAGTCTTGCAACAATAATTATTATTGTAAGTCCCAGTAATTGTTGACTATAATTTTTAGTCTTGCAACAATAATTATTATTGTGATAGGGATCGAGTCTCTCCCAAGCGACATGTCCTTCTCGGTCGACATACTTGTACATTTATTCAGTGACGTCATCGTCGCTACAAATATTGGTGGGCGGCCGCGCGGCCAATGTGGCACAAACGTGATGAGCATACAGGTCATACCGAGCTAGCTGCCACTCGGCAACACTTGCTCCAATCCGACCCTATAATATATTTGCTTAATATTAAATTTGTTTACTGAATCCAATACAGTAATTGGTACAGTATTTCCGTAAGTTTGGATACATGCATGGAGTACATATACAGTATATTATGTAAAGCTTAAAACAATTTCCACATGATAATAATATATGATTTTAATATACATAATTATAATTAATTATACCTACATAATACATACACACATTTATATATTATAATTATAATACACCACATGAATTGTTATGTTTACATTAACGCATTAAATATTGCATAAATTATTCTGCTATTGTCGAATTATTCAATATCTTTTATATTACTCCAATAAAAATAAAAACAATTAAGGGCATTGGGTGTAGCACCGGTAGTTGGCAACACTGACATATCTTCACCATGTTAACATTTGATCATTGCTCCTCGGAGTAATTTTTATGCTAGAGCTAAGCTGATTGCTGTAGTATCAAGATAATTAGTAGCCCAAGTGCACAATTTGGCTAAATAAAGCCTGATTTAAAGAAAAGTATTTTTTAGTAATTTTTTAAATTTACATGCATTTTTCTAAAATATAAAAAAAATATTTTTCTTTAAATCAGGCTTTATTTAGCCAAATTGTGCACTTGGGCTAATAATTATCTTGATACTACAGCAATCAGCTTAGCTCTAGCATAAAAATTACTCCGAGGAGCAATGATCAAAAATTAACATGGTGAAGATATGTCAGTGTTGCCAACTACCGGTGCTACACCCAATGCCCTTAATTAGAAATATTTATTTGATCGTTAGGCAGTATACAGTGAATAAATCACAATACAAACATAGATCTTGTCAATACAATATATAAATTTAATATATAATATATAGACACTAATTAATGTATATAAAAGCCCAAATATGTTTGTCATTTCCAGATTCTTAAATATATTTACATTATTTTATTATTTAGTTTGAATCACAAATATATAATTTTTTATACAATAGAATATTATGAATATTGTTCAATATTTTTTCTGGAGACAAATTTAATTATATCGATCAGTACATGTTACTGTGTATATAATCACATGCATCAGTGAAAATAATCTTTTACATCATAATATAAATAATATTCTTTAAAGATTAGTACTCTTTTTAATTCATTTTTAAAGTGTTATTTTTTACATTTCGGAGTAAGACAGGTAGAAAATCATAAAACTTTGCCGATTGATAGTATTCACTTGTTTCAAAATTAGCAGATAAATGAGATGGTACTCATAATTTATTTTTATTAAGTGTATTATATAAATGAATATCCTTATTTTCTGTACATTGCTCCATATTTTTTTCTTTTGAACATTATTAAATTAAAGATATAAATAGATGGCCGGCATTGCCATAATGGACAACATACATGAAAATTTTTTATTGCAGAAATGAATAGAGGGTACCAAATTATGCTACTCTGAATTCTTTCAGATTTTTTTGAGACCCAAAACTATTTTTAATAATTATTGAAAGTGCGGCCACGCCCCCTGGAGGCGTCAATAGGCGTCCAGTCTCTATCCTTTTTATTAAGGCTGCAGGGGTGCCAACTGAAATCACAGGACTTTCAATGATTATTTAAAAATAGTTCCGGGTCTCAAAAAAATCTGAACAAATTCAGAGTAGCATAATTTGGTACCATCTATTCATTTCTGCAATAAATTTTTTTCATGTATGTTGTCCATTCTTAAATCAGCAAAATGTGATCTACAAGATTCACGTGGCTTTAACTTTTTCATTATTCTAACCGATCTTTTATATAATTATTATATAATTAAGACTTTAAAGAGAGGACCATGAGCTCCACCCTCGTATTGCAACACATGAATCTACAAGAGGTATATTCTTTTACTTAATCAATAACGCACAAAGCTAGAATGCTCTTAAAGAGATATCAGAGTTTCAAGAGATCAGATCTTCATAATTGCAGTTATAGTTATAATTACAGTTACAATTTGCTATGCTGCTTTAATTTTATTTTTTGCCGTATCAATTATATCGCTCTTGTCCTTTTGTATTGCTGCCTGAATGTTAAGTTTATGTTTAATAATAAGTTGTTTATATTTAGATATTTAGGCATTAAAGATTTATCAGTTTATTTTGAATATTTATGGAGGTTTCTTAAATATTCCCCATCCAAAATTATCCATGGGTTATCCATGAGCCATTTTGGTTATTTAATGAATTTGTAATTTTTTTCCTTATTATAGGAAAACAATTGTTAAAATTATATTTTATTATAGAAAAAAAAGAGTTCCCATTTTTTTTCAGTATCAATATTTTTATCTAATATTTCATCCCAACTTTCTAGAACGCCATGGGAATTTTGCAGAAATGCCCAACGCGGTGGGATCAAAATCATGAAGCTCCGAACCTGAATTTCACGTCTAGGAATTTCTGCATGGTCCCAATGCGTTTTGGTATAAAAAATTTCGCATCCGAAGTGAATTCATATATATATTAATATTATTATAATGCAATCATTTCAATGGAGTTACTTGTAATTAATATACACTATATTGTACAATTTCCCCCCTTTAATTAATAATAACACAAAATAAGAAAAGCAGATGTGGTAAAGTTTGGACTAGAGTCTATAATGCCATATAAAGTTCGTTTTCGTGAAACTTTCGATAGCATGATGATGCAGGCACGGAGTAGCGGTGCCCTATCCCTCCCGATATGTAATTTATCATACTTCAGGGCGGAATTATTGCCCCCTTCCCTCCTTCCTCCGTGGGTTTTTCATAGCGACGCGAAGTCAGCTGATTTTGCGGTGTTGCTACCATCCTATCCAAACCTATGTTAAAAAAAAAAATGAAATTTAATTTTTGGCATTCAAGATTTTTTTTAGAGGAAAATAATTTCTTGGTTCATTATCAGATCCCCTAAATGGGGGAAGATGGTTTCAAATTAATAGCTTTAATAGTTACAGAGAAAGAATTCAAATTTTCGAGCATGGTGGCTTATGGAGAAAATTTTCCCTCCTAATAGGACACTACAAGCCTCGGCTGCGACTAAGAAGCTATTACTAACACACAGGGAAGTAAAAATGTGTCGGCACGGAAATCACTGGCGATAACAAACGCCTGGTGTTCCTGGTGCAAGTTGCCACACGGCTTGTGGCAGTAATAATTATTTCAAGCATTTACACATGAACACGCCCCACCAAGTAATAATTGTTATTGGTTGCATCACAAAGTGTAATAATGGAGTGGTCTGCTGGTTGCAATAATGAAAAGTACCCCGAGTTGAAATAAATTTCATCTTTTATTCGCTATTAAGCTCTCTCCTCTTCTAATACCCTCCTATTTTGCACCATTTTAGAGGAAAAGAGAGGGAAAAAGACGATATTACGTCTTCTTTTCATAATGGAAAATTATGAAAATAATTCATAATTCATAATGGAATGTTTTTTTATTTTATTTTTATAGGGAGAAAAAAAATTACATGCCGACAAACGTTTACTTTAATTTTAGGGACTCTTAAATTTTTTCATAAACCCTAACAACACAATTTAAATAAAGATCGTGTAACGTACAGTGTGGCAACATCAGTTAGGTGTCGGATCGTATCCAGAGCTTGCGTTCACCCCCTGCAGTTTGTGAGCGTTCTCGACACTGAAATTCACTTTGGTGCCGTCTCTTTTCAAAAAATGGTTGCTGTCAATAACCCGGTTGAATTTCAGGGTCCCTAACAAAGTCACATGGTAACCTCGTCACTCCTGTCATCTCGTCTCACCTTTCCTGTCCCCTCTACTCTAGATTCTACTCTTATAGAGAAAAAAACTTACACATTTACGGGAAAGTTAATGAAACAAGAAAATCATGGTAATATTTCATGAATACGTGTTCGAACAGTGTGGTGTGCGTAGTTTTTTTGTTTGATTTTTTCTATGTTCTTTTCATTTTGGTTCATTGTAATGATGACGCTAATTTTGCAAGCAAATTAAATTTTTGGAGTGGTAATGAATTTAGGGCGTGATTCACGAAACAGTTAGCCAGGTTTCTAACCACGTTTAGCTTAACCACGTTTAACTAAGGTTGTTTAACACGTAAAACAGGTATAATTAAACGTGGTTAAGCTAAACGTGGTTAGAAACCTGGCTAACTGTTTCGTGAATCGCGCCCTTAATGTCTATACTAGGCAATAAAAAATTATACCAACACATTTTCGTCACGAGAATTATTCAGACCCGAGTTGAAATAAATTTCATCTGATTTCGCTATAAAGCCCTCCTCTCGTCTAATTTCCTCTTATTTTTTGCACCATTTTAGAGAAAAGAAGAGGAAAAAAATACGTCTTTTTACCTCTTCTTGAGATCTTGATCATAAAATGTTAGAAATATTCATTTCATCCTTATTTTGAGTGAAGAGGAAATAAGATGTGTTTTAGAGGTAAAAAGAGATCAGATTAGATTATAGGTTTCAAAGACGTGTGAAGGATGAGTTAAAAATTAAATTTTTCACCTAGGGCTTCATTTCTTTTGTTACAGAATAATCTCTCGGCGTGCATTGATTTTTTCAAAAAGAAAGAAATTGACGGCGAAAATTTTCTGGTAAGTGCACAACATAATATCAAGTTTACGTTGGTAAGACTGTTTTAAATTGTTTCAGGACCTCACTGAAGTCCAAATTGCTTTATGGAAGAAAGAGTTGGGACTGAGTAATACGAGGTAAGAACAGATCTTATAAGTTTTGAGATCGGACTAATAATTTGTGAAATACAAAACTCTGAATAAGAAATATTCTGAATTTTAAAAAATCATGATAATCAACTTTTGAATAAAATTATAGATTTGAATTTGTAGCTCAATAGAGTATTGACCTCAAAATTTTTACTACAGAAATGGATAAAGAGTGCAAAGTTATGCTACTCTGATATTTTTTTTTATTTTAGAGTCGGTATTATAGAACTATTTTTAAAAAATTATTGAAAGTACAGAGAACGTCTCTGATGGAAGCTTCTCTTAAAGGGGCGTGGGTTCAAACCCAACCCCCAGCAAAACTTTTTAGCGATACCTAAAAAAAGTTTAGATCGATATACCCCGATACTCCTTTATCAGGCTCATCAAAGAAGTGACTTGGTGATACAATCCATGAAAGTCATTGAAATATTTATAACCGTGTATAACCGTAATTCAAGGGACGTAATCGTATTCATCTTGTTTTTCACCGTGTATAATATGTTGTATGTGGGTAGTACACTAGAGCTCCCTTCAGATAAAAATGTTCGATCCTGCTTTAAACATGTGACATTAATTTCTGAATGTACACTTGTTGTTAACACGACGATAAATACGACCCACCCGCTCACTTGTGTGGACGGGCCGGATTGTCCAGCCCGGGCCCGGTGGTTCACCCTCGGCCCGCTCGTAGATCGTTATCGTGCATAGAAGTGCATAAACTCAAAGTGAGGGGGGGGGGGGTTGGGGGAGAACGCACAATTAGACTAAAAATCACATGCAAGTATCCGATTCTCTTTCCGGCAGTTCGTTAAAAGAAATTCAAACTTTTTTTTAGTTTGTGGCATATAATGACGTATTTTAAAGGTGTTGTACGACCCGACCATTACAAAACTGACAACACCAACTTACTTGCTTGCATTTTCGCTCACTCGCTCTCTCAGTAAAACAAACATAAATTGACATCGCGATTCGAAGATCAAAATTTACAACCTACATGAAAAAATTTTATTTCAGAAATGAATAGAGGGTACGAAATTATGATAATCTGAATTTTTTCATATTTTTTTCAGTCCCAGAACTATTTTTAAATAATCATTGAAAGTACGGCCACGTCCCCTGGAGGCGTCAATAGGCGTCTAGGCCCTATATTCTTTTTATTAAGGATTTAGGGAATCCAACTTAATTTACAGAACTTTCCATAATTATTTAAAAAAAAATCCCGAACTCTAAAAAATCTGAAAAAAATTAGAGTAGCATAATTTGGTACCCTATATTCATTTCTGCAATAAATACGCGTATTTGATGTAACCAAATTTTCAAACTTTTAAATATGTATAGATAAAATATCACGACATTTTAATTATTAATTCTGATCCCTTTCGCATGATACGAAAATAATAATTTAGCATCACAATCACTGCAAACAAATTTGACTACAGTTCCATTTGGTTACATCATGGCACAAGCGAAGTCTTTTTAAAAAACTTTTGTAACGAATACATAAGATTTATTTATTTTTATTCGAACATCATGGTTGTGCGTCATGAGGTACAAGGAGCCCAAGAACTATATACTGGGAGGACGGCCTAACTTTAACGCGCTGACATTTCCTCAACCCAGTGACGTCACGATCTTGACTTTTCTAGCGCATTTGATTGGTTGCTGAGCCGAGCCGGCCGAGCGCGCCTTATAATATAGTTAGAGTTTCCGAACTCTACCGAGTATCGAGGTTTCCCAATTCGACGTTCTAGGCCGTCCTCCAGTATATATCACAGTCGTTGCAAGGAGCCAACATTTCTGCACATCTATTTGTCTTTAATATGAACGTATTTGCATGCATGCCCTTAAAGTATGCACAAATTGCGGAGGCACTAAAACGTAACTCAGAATAAGTGAGCACCATTTCACAGCAATGTGGGGAAATGATAAATTCAAAAATATGAAATTATTTAGCTACTTATCAACAAGTCAGGTTGGCCGAGCGGTTAAGGCGCCAGACTTAAGTTCTGGTTCCCGGTAGGGAGCGTGGGTTCGAACCCCACACCTGACAAATATTTTATTG
Source organism: Siphlonurus alternatus (assembly GCA_949825025.1). Lineage (NCBI taxonomy): Eukaryota > Metazoa > Arthropoda > Insecta > Ephemeroptera > Siphlonuridae > Siphlonurus > Siphlonurus alternatus. The sequence goes on from OX463788.1 coordinate 68,418,858, forward strand.
AAAACAGAAATAACAAAATATATTTTTTAAAATTTGGTTTTTGTAAATATCTTCAATTTATTATTTTCTGAATTAGTGAAATAAATCTTCCATGTGTCTTATGTATTAACGAACAGGCCGAGAAATTTGTGCACATGTTTTTGTAAGATAAAATATTGATTTAGGCAAGTGGTTGCTTTGCCGCTTTCTAGATGGCAGGAGATACATTAACACTTGGTATTGTCGTTTGGTACTTGCAGGATTCTGAGTCGCCTCTTGGATAATATTCGCAAGGAACCAGAGAATTACGTTTCTTCAAATCCAACCCATCAATCAACGTAAGTAAACTGTTGGCTCTAGAAAAAATCTATATCCTAAGCTAAAAAACAAATAATGATAATAATAACAATAATAAGCCCAAGATGCATCCCCACCTCTAAGTGCCCTGGTAAAAGGCATCGCACTCCGAGTGCTCGCGGAAATGTGTCCCATGCACTGCGCCTAGGAGAGGACCTGCCCGAAAGGCTGTGTGATGGGCTATTTGCGGGTGTACCCGGGAAGCCCTCATTGCCCGCAGCTGAGTAGGAGACGCTGGATCGTAACATCACCAACAGGATCAGCGGGCGCCTTCATCTTGGCCCAATTGGGCCCGGTGCTTGCGCTTAACCACCCCAACTAGGTTGGGAGATAAAGTCACAAAAATAATAATAATAAAATAACTGCATGATATGCAAATCTCATAATAATTTTAATGTTCTCCAAAAGGAAACTGAACTATCTTTATATAGCCAGCTCTTTATATTGAAGGGGAAAATTGGCATAAAGCATTATTTATTTTTTTATTCGACTTATTATTCAATTTTCCTTGTGCTAAAATTACAAGTCCATTTTCACTGTAATCAAGTTTCTGTTAAATATTTTATGTACACACCCTAGTTGAAAAATTACGTCTTCAACTCATCCTTTACACGTCTAATTTTTTATTTTTTTTTAATATCTCTGAAACACATCTTATTTCCTCTTCACTCAAAGTGAGGATTTTAACATTTTAAAACATTGATAATATTTTATGCTCAATAAGAGGAAAAAAGACGTAAAAATTGGAGACGTAAAAATCTCCAATTTTTACCTTTTTTTCCTCCTCTAAAATGGTGCAAAATAGGAGGAAATTAGACGAAAAGGGAGCTTCATAGCGAATTAAAGATGAAACTTATTTCAACTCAGGCATCATATATTAACTAATATTCAATTGTGACTTGACAGGGGGGGGCAAAACTACTACGTTAAACGCGAAGAAATGACAAAAGCCTCGAGTGTGATGCCACCTGCAAGTTCGACCGTCCACCGGGCCACCACCCCCAGTAACGGACGTCGTGACTGGACCCCTGCATTTTCACCCTCATCCTCCGTGCCGCCCGTCAAGCCGTACGTCCCTCAGGGTGCTGCCTTTCGTCCTCCTGTCAGTAGACCGCAACCTGCAAGCCCGAGTACCTTGGAGGTTGGTGTCCCTCGTCCACCGGCCGGCAGACCGCGACCTGCAAGCCCGAGTTCCTTGGAGGTTGGTATCCCTCGTCCACCGGCCGGCAGACCGCGACCTGCAAGCCCGAGTTCCTTGGAGGTGGTCGCCCTCCGCAGCCGCCACAACTCTGACGACAGCGACAACAGCTCGTGGGCCACAGACTTTGAGGACGGAGATGACGTGGGTGCAGACCTAGACTCAGAGGAGGACGATTACATCGAGAGCAACGTCAGTGAGAAACGTGGCGACAACGATGACGAGGACTCGTGTTACCAAAATTATGAACCAAAACCCGAGTCTGATTCTGAAGTGGAGTACGAGAATTTTGAAATGGACAGATCTGCTCAAGCAGACAACCACAGTCCGGTAAGATATTAACCTCTGTTGATACTTGAGTTAGTTTCAGGTATATGTGTAGTGTGTCCCTTGACACGAGTTTTAAAAAGTATCCTGGGCTTGCCGAGACTCGAGATGTAAGGTGAAGGTAATGGGAAGGACGATTGTGAAGGTGACAAACGGCTTTCACCGTAATGGCTACTTTCCGTCACCGAGAGGGCGAGTGAAAATGAGAGGATTGTACCGCTGCCCGGAGAGATGATGGTTTTTAGATGGAAATGGAGGAAATAATAGATTTATAAGGAAGGTATATATTAATTTGAAGAATGGAAATTTAAATTTTAAAGGACTGGAAAGATTTCAGGAGCGGCACAGGAAAAATGATGTAACAGGTTCCAACACGCACCTTGAGGAATTCCACCAAGCTTTTTGTTTTAAACAATTAACATAAGATTAAAGCGCGCCTTGATGAATCACTTTCTGATTATGGTGGTTAATTTGCATTCATCATCATTCCTCACTGCTCTCAAATTTGTTTATTGTTAAGAGTTTTAACATTTACGTCATATTATTGATAATACCACAACAATATAAAAAAAGTGGGAGGTGTGGCGCAGTGCGCTTGACCGGGTCTCGTCAGATCACCGAAGTCAAGCAACGCCGCGCGTGGTTAGTAGTTGGATGGGTGACCATTTTCAACAAAAACCACGTTTCCCACCCAGGGGTAAAACGTTGCGCTTTTCCACTATGTGGTTCCCCTGGCTTTGGACCATTGCACTTCCGGTTCATTGACAAAAGCTGTAGCGTCCATCCTGGCTGAGGTTTCCACGTTTCCCTCAGCCGCAGGCAAATGCCGGGATGGATTTGCAAGGCCGTGGCCGCCCCCGTTCCAGAAGAGCCCGCGAAACGCTCAAGTTAGGGTTTCGGAAGGTTCGGGGTTTCAAGTAGTATGTAATTAGTAAATAGAAGTACCCAATAGGGTTTAATTAAAAAAAAAAAAAAAAAAAAAAAAAAAAAAAATATATATATATATAAAAATTAGAAAATGTTGCATTTATTTATTTTCAATATTTTTTTAGCTTTTTCGTTTTACAAAATTTGGCACTCGTGATTTTGTGTTTCAATTTTTCAATAACTTTTACTTATACTTTCGTTGTGGCAACATGTGGCCATTTTATAAAGGGAGCAATTCACGAAAGAGTTATTCAAAAAATTATCCATGCTTCTCACTAACCGTGGTTAGCGCCAGCTTAATTCAATGACACTAACCGTGGTTAGCGCCAGCTTAATTCAGTGACACTAACCGTGGTTAGCGCCAGCTTAATTCAATGACAATAACCGTGGTTAGCGCCAGCTTAATTCAGTGACAATAAACGTGGTTAGTGAGGAACGTGGTTAATTCACATCGTGAATTGAAAAAAAAATAATAATAATAATAAAAAAAGGAAGTCGTTCAATGGAACCTCAATTTTTTTTATTACGGTATAGAGGATGCAAAGTTATGCTACCCTGTTTTTTTTTTCAGATTTTTTAAAGTCCGGGAACTATTTATAAAAATTTATTGAAAGTTCTTTTTGTGACGTCACGAGACGCCGCTCTTTAATAAAAAGATAGGACTTGCCGCCGCGTGACATCACAAAAGGACTTTCAATAATTTTTTTAAAAATACTTCCCGGTCTAAAAAAAAAACTGAAAAAAATTAGGGTAGCATGACTTTGCATCCTCTATCCATTTCTGCAATAAAAAATGGAGGTCGATACTCCATTTTAACTCTTCAACAGAATGTTATCCATTATAGGATAATAATTATAGGTTAATAGGTATGAACGATTATATGGAATGTAATTAAATAAAAAAAATATATCATGCATATTTTGTTTGTAAAAAATTAATCAAGCTTTGCTATCATTATTACTATATTTTATCATAAATAATCATCATTTATAATTTTATTATTATAAGTAAAAATTAAAATAAAATAATTGTAAATTATTATTGGGGAATTAGTATAGTAATATTATTAGAATAAATTAATCATGTAGCAGATAAATATATTATAATGAATGCATCGATGCTAACCAGCCATTATATGGAATTCTGACTGAAAGCTAATGTTATATGAGATTCCTCAAGGCGTGTTGGAACCTGTTACATTATTTTTCTTGTGCTGCTCCTGAAATCTTTCCTGTCCTCTTTTAATCCTATTTTCCATTTTTCAAATTAATACATTCCTTTTCATTTCCATCTAAAAACCATCATCTCTCCGGGCAGCGGTACAATCCTCTCATTTTCACTCGCCCTCTCGGTGACGGAGAGTAGCCATTACGGTGAAAGCCGTTTGTCACCTTCACAATCGTCCTTCCCATTACCTTCACCTTACATCCCGAGTCTCGGCAGGCCCAGGATACTTTTTAAAACTCGTGTCAAAGGACACACTACATCGGGACCTGTAACTAACTCAACTATCATGGCAATCACCCATAATAAATAAGTAATATTAAATAAAATACTATATTGTATATAATATATACAGTGTATAATTGTTGAATTAATTTGCAGGAGCCGCCGGCCAAGAAGTCCCCGTCTCCCCCTCCACGCATGGCCAAGCCGAACCTGCCCGCGCGCCCCACCAATCTGCGCTTCAAGGGCCCCCCTGCTGGCAGACCAGTGGTGCCAGCCCACGCCTCGCCGGTGGCGTTACGTCAAGAGCCAGTGTTGCCACAACCCCCCGTGCGAGGGTGAGTCACACCCTTTTTTCAGATTTTTTTAGAGCAAACTATTTTTAAAAAAAATATTAAGAGTTCAGAGAGGGCGCGTCACTTCTTAATAAAACGATAGGACCTGAAAGGGGCGTGGGTTCAAACCTGACCTTTACCTGAGGGCCAAACAGTGATGTTTGTTTGTGTATTTTGCCCTTTGACGTGTCTTACCCATGCGCAATGCTTTATTTTTACTTGATATTAATATAATTATGCATAAATTTATTTGGAAATGGACGAATATAAAAAAAATTGAAATTGACTTTTTAGCAATATTTTTCGTCTCTAAAAAATCGAAAACAAATTCAGGGTAGTATAATTTCATGCCTTCTATTCATTTCTACAATAAAAAATTTCATGCAGGCTTTTAGTATCACATTTAAGTTGAAAAAATCTGGAGGTTGAAATATAATAGAATTGATGGGCTCTATTCGTTGCACATGTAACCACGGTTGTCGTCTGTTGAACTAACCACGGTTACTGACGAGAAACATGGTGGACATCTGGATCGTGTGAATCGCACCCACTGTTTCACTTGCACCGGAGGGAAAATGATTTTTCTTTCTAAGAGAAATTTCGTCAAGCAATGAGAATGCCACGTGAAATGAGGAAATCATCTTTCAATAGGCTACGCTAATTTTTCATTTAGGTTATGGTCGGAAGTATATATTCGACCCGTGTTGGGCCAATTAGATCCTTCGTTGCAAACTGTCAACCAATGACCGAGGACGTTACAAACAAGACGAAAACCTAATTAAATGTGACGCGCAGTGTAGTTTTATTTTGGTTTGCAACTTATTATGCAGGGTATAATTTTGTAAATTATTCCATTTGTTAAAATTTGTCAATCATTTATGTTGCAGTCTCGAAAGGTCGGTGATGGACATTGTGAAGGACATTAGGATACCTTCAAGCATAGGACAGCTGGACCAGGTACATACATTCTACTTACCACTGAATTTTGTAAATAGCCCCTCTTCAATGGAAACTTGTTTTTTTTTTTATGTAAAAGACACTGCTGCATGACGCAATAAGGAGAAACGTTAACTTTGGTCAACAGTCAGCGGCGCAGGGGTAGTTACAGCCCCTCCTTACCCGCAGTATAGGGAAATAAATAAGTGGGTTACTTTACCCCACCCCTATTTTATGGCACCCACCGAAAACTATGAACCCTTTGTGATTTTTTCCTTGGCTAAGTCACTGCGCTAACATAGTATTACTATATAACTGTTAGAGATATATTTTTTTCTTTATTAATAACCACTTCTATTTACTTATAAGTATAAGGTTCGGGGTTTCAAACAAAGTGAGTATATATACTCACTTTGTTTGAAACCCCGAACCTTCCGAAACGTATTGCAATACTAAAATATTGTAAACATGCATTTTGTACCTTACGGTTCTATATGTGCAATAAATAAATACAAATACAAACCCTAACTTGAGCGTCTCGCGGGCTCATCCGGAACAGGGCGGCCACGATCTTGCAAACCATCCCGGCATTTGCCTATGACTGAGGAAAATATGGAAACCTCAGCCAGGATGGACGCTACAGCTTTTGTCAATGAACCAGAAGTGCAATGATCCAAAGCCAGGGGAATCACATATTGGAAAAGCGCAACGATTTACCCCTGGGTGGGAAACGTGGTTTTTGTTGAAAATGGTCACCCATCCAATTACTAACCACGTTGGGCGTTGCTTAACTTCGGTGACGAGACCCGGACAAGCGCACTGCGCCACACAAATATATTTAACTTAAACATGCTTGCTTATTTTCCAGTACGATTTTGACGACGAAGAGTACACGAGTATTGACGTCCACGGCGAGGAGTTGATGGGCCCTCCTGCTGGTAACTCGGACATGTGGAGGAAGCTCGCGCAGTTCACTGAACCGCAGCAGCCTCCGCAGGTCCCCTCTGGTCCTCGTCCCTCCGCCGCACCTAACCAAAGCAGTTTTCTGCACCAAGTAAGAAAATTACAAATAAATAATATTTAATTAATCAGAGAGCTTTAGTATATTGTTCCAAAATCTCTTGTTCTTGATTTATTTTTAAGAATATATAGGTCAAAAACAGCCATGCACTCAGGTACTGTCAGACATCAATTACAGCAAAAATGTTTTCAATTGTTGTAATGGACAACTTGCGTTATTCTTTTTTTTTTATGGAGGGCATCAAATCATATTACCATGATTTTAATAAAATAATTTCGAGGCCAGAAAGTATTGCTAAAAAGTTTTGCCGAGGTCGGGGTTGAACCCACGCATCTTTAAGTTCCTGTTCTTTTATCAAGAAGTGACATTTTATTAACGCTTCTCTCTGCACTTTAAATATTTTTTTTAAAAATAGTTCCAGGGCTCTAAAAAGTCATAGTAGTATAACTTTGCATCTTCTATTCTTTTCTGCAGTAAAAAAAATCATGCCGGTTGCCCATGCTAAGATTCAAATGGAGTATTAACCTTAAAAATTTTTAAAGTAAAAATGGATGGAGGGTGCAAAGTTATCCTACTTTTATTTTTCTCATATTTTTTAGAGCCCCGGGAAGTATTTTTAAACAATAATTATTGAAAATACGGAGAACGTGATGCCTCTCTTAAAAGAATAAATTCAAATTCATTTTTATTCATCCAATTCCAAATACATGACATTTATGCATAAATAACAAGTATAAATAAAGCATTATGCATGTGGGTTAAGACACGTCCGACTGCAAGATACAGAACACAAACAATATATAATTATTAAATATCACTGTAGAAAGTCTTTAACAGAGTAATAACATTTTTTATGGAGAAACTTTTTAACTAATTTCCTGAAATCTTCATTCCTTTCTACATTAAAGAGGCGTGGGTCGCGAACCCGACCTTGGCAAAACTTTTTAGCAATACTTCCCGGGCTCTAAAAAATCTGGAAAATATCAGAGTATCATAACTTTGCACCCTCTATGCATTTTTGCAATAAATATTTTCAAGGTCAATACTTATCATACAAAAGCAGGGCACTAATTTGCAATGCGTGTTTCAGAGAAGCGCCAAGCCCCAAGCACCACCCCCGGCGGAGGACGACTCCACTGCGACGGGCTACGACTCAGATGACTACTACACGTCCATCGACATCTCTGTGAGTTCCTCAGCAGCAAAATGTCTGCAAACCAACTCATGTGACATCTCCAACCTATTTGTAACCACAATATTTATCAACATTTCGGTAGTATATATACATACACGAGGGACAATATCTCTGATTGGCCATCTCGGATAACGTCATTGGTGACGAGTCCGATGATTGATCTAACGTCCCCAGAGCTCGTGAATTCCTCAAATGTTGATCCAATTTGTAGCCATAAGACAGGGAGGTCTGTGGTGCCATGCAATTATTGAGTTGAACCAATTTTATATTTAAAATGGATTTGAGATCATGACAATTGGTATTTTTATCGTATATCAAGGCTGGCAATAAACTTAAGACAAATTAACCAAAATGTTCTATGGAAATTCACCTTAAATCCCGCCGCGATTTTTCACGCCAACGTGGCCGCCATATGATAATGAAGCAAGTGCGCCTTTCTCGCCCCGTGACATCGCTCCATATGGAACAACACCTTTAGTAACAAGCTTGGTTGGTATTCACGAAGAGTTAAGGAACGTTTTAAGGTGGATTTTCATGGGCGATTTCCAGCCTGCGACGCGACGCGAATAAAGCGCACTTGCCGTAACATCCATTGGCGGCCATATTGGGCGATTAAAAGAAAAAGAGCATCGTAATTAACGCGATTACCGGCGAATTCGCCGCCGCATAGGATTTCGCAGCTTTTACGTCAAATCGCGCCGCGTCGCCGTTGTCGCTCATGAAAATCCACCTTAAAGGAGAGATATTTTAAGAAGCTTTTTTTATACCAGGTAACAGGTAAGAAAAACGCTTCTTACCCTAAAACGCTCTTCGTGAATACCACCCCCATGTATCTACTAACTTGTACTAACTTGTTCAGACGATGCCAGAGAGTGAGAACTACCTGGAACCCAGCCCGGAGTGGAGAAAGCCAGCGCTACCTTCAAGAGACGCCTCTCCAGGACCGGAAATGCCCCTACAGCCGCCGCCAATACAACCCAAAGGTTGGCCATCAAACGTGCTTTCCCGACCATAATTATTGTAACAATATGGTATACAGTCTTTAATTTGTTATGCATGTTCTTTTTTTTATTTGTTTATATGAATCGCGGAAAAAAAACCCTCGGAAAAAAAACCCTTGTATTAAAAAACCCTTGAAAAAAAACCCTAGGAAAAAAAAAACCTCGGGGATAAAAAAACCCACGGAAAAAAAAACCTTCGCTGAAGGAGCAGCCCCACCCAAGGAGCATTCGTGGCGTAGTAGCGCGGTAGCGAGGTTTCACGGTGTGGGGATTCGAGCTCATCAAAATGTAGAAGTCTACGCGGCGATGTTGTGGAAGTTAACTATTATCTGTATAGTAATTCCAACTGTGTTTTTAGTTAAAAATTATTTTAAAAACATATTTTTTCTAACTTCGAATATTATATATTGGATATAGAATAATTAAAATAAAAAAGTAATAAAACAAAAAAAAATCGTCGTCAGTCAGTTCATTCAAAAATGAACATTTGAAAATTATATAATATCTAATAGGTTTAAGTGATTCAATAATTATTATTAACATGACTAATGAGACTAACCAGATATATATATGATATCTTATGTAATATATAAATTATTGGAACATATATAATGATAATCTGTCAAAATAGGAAAAAAAAAAAAAAAAAAAAAAATGAAGATAGACAAGTTTTAACTTAAAAATGCCGCAGCGCCGCATTCTGACATCGCTTCGTCCGTAAGGTTTCTTACGAGAAAAATCTTATTTATTTTTTCATTCAAATTCTATGCTGCACAAAATCTCGAATATTTTTTATGTCGTGTAAAGTGATCTTTCCAGTGGCTCATATAAATTATTAATCTTGCCCTTCATAAGAGACTTCTACATTTTGATGAGCTCCCCACACCGTGAAACCTCGCTACCGCGCTACTACGCCACGAATGCTCCTTGGGGCTGCTCCTTCAGCGAAGGGGTTTTTTTCCGTGGGTTTTTTATCCCCGAGGGTTTCTTTTCCTAGGTTTTTTTTTCAAGGGTTTTTTAATACAAGGTTTTTTTTCCGAGGTTTTTTTTTCCGCTTACCGTTTATATAAACCCTATAATACAGTATATAGTACAGTATTTCCATAAGTTTGGATACATGCATGGAGTCAGCAAACCTTCTATTCGCATGATTCGATCGGATTAACTCAAATTTACGTAATATTCCCTCAGAAGTCCAAATATTCCTAAATTTTCGTATTTTAGCGTTGCAATTTCACACATAGGTCACTGTAAATACTTCAAACTGTTCTGAATTAAAAGTTATTTAAAAAGAGAATTTATCTACTTCCTTATGGAATATAGCTCCTCTATTTTGTGCCACAGTGACTCGTATAATTCGTTTTTACACTCCGTTCGAATAAAAATGTCTGATCCTACTTTAATGTAGTCACTTCACTCTCAGAAATAGGTGTTTCACAAAGTGTTTCAGAAACTTTTAAAGTGTTTCAAAATTGCCTCCTTAGTTAAGACACATTAAGTGTTTCAAAAAGTGACATTTGAAACACTTAATGTGTTTCTGAAACACGTTAAGTGTTTCTGAAACACTTCTGAAACACTTTCTGAAACACGAGATGTGTCTTAATGTCTTAACTAAGGGGGCATTTTTTGAAACACTTTAGGCGTTTCTGAAACACTTTGTGAAACACCTATTTCTGAGAGTGTTGACGCCCATGATTCTGTGCTTAATTTCATTCATGATTTGGTTCCAAAGTGATTAATATGTCTGATTGTGTTAATTTTGATTGCAGCAATTGTAGTTCTGGATCGACCGAACTCTGTAAGAAAGAAATCGGTAAGTTCGGCTGCAGCTTAAAGAATAATACTAATTAAAATTCAAACACATACGTGTCATGAGTTTCAGACCACAAACATTCGGCAGATAGATTAAAATTCATGTTTATTTATTTATTTATTTATTTATTTATTTATTTATTTATTTATTTATTTATTTATTTATTTATTTATTTATTTATTTATTTATTTATTTATTTATTTATTTATTTATTTATTTATTTATTTATTTATTTATTTATTTATTTATCATGAAGTTCATAGTTTAAAGTAGAGTGAGCGTTTGCATTTTTTTAATACTTTATTTTTTTAAAAATTATCTGATTTGCCCTCATTAAGAAATGAAAAAAAAAAATCCATCTCAAATAGCTTCACCACAAAAATTCCTGAATTTGATTTTTCGGAGGCCTTTAACATGCAACCTTATGCTACAGAAAACAGTTTTTTTTTTTCACGCCAACTTCGTCTGAACTATGGTTACACCAATTAAAAAATACCTACGTAATCGATGATGAATTTTTAATAGATTTTCAAATAAAAAAAAATCCGGAAAAAAGGCTCTGTATTTTATTTCTTAAATTAATTGATAATCCATTAAAGAATTGCTCATCAGGTACTTTTAATTGGTACTATATAATTCACACAAAGTTGACATAAAAAGCTATTTTCTGTACCATAAGGCTGCATGTATAAAGACCTCCGAAACACCAACTTTGGAATTTTTGTGGTGAAACTATTTGAGATGGAATATTTTGGTTTTCATTTCTCAAAAGAAGGCATTGCAGGTTAAAAAAACTATTTTTAGAAAAAAAATTTAATCGCTGACTCCACTTTTAAATGTGGCAACAAACAAGCGGTGTGAGTTGTGACTGAAAGGTCGCCCCTTGCAGGATGAGACGAGCAGGGCAGCCCTGGAGCTTCCCCTGCCCACCAAGGAGGCCCCCGCCCCCGGGGGACTGAGGAATTTCATGAACTTCAAGTTCAGCCCCAAGCCGTTCGAGTCTGAAGGTACTTGCCGCAACTTGTCCTCTTGTCAACTATGGACAAGCTGCATGAAGATTTTCAGAAATAAATACAGTGTTACAGATCTTAAGGGGTGCGATTCACGATCAGGTTTCTAACCATGCACGTTTAGCTTAGCCACGTTGAAATATACCTGTTTTACGTGTTAAACTACCTAGTTAAACGTGGTTATATATGCTAAACGTGGTTACAAACCTGGCTAATTGTTTCGTGGAACGCGCCCCTTATTGTATTTAAGTTTACGTGTATATTCGACTGCTCACGGGGTTCCCGGACAACTCGGAGCGTGGTCAACTGGGAGCCGGACAGCTCGGAGCCAAACGTGTTTCTAGGACAACTCGGAGCACGGACAGCTCGGAGCGCGGACATCCTGGAGCCAAGGCAGGACAACTCGGAGCACGGACAGCTCGGAGCGCGGACATCCTGGAGCCAAGGCAGGACAACTCGGAGCACGGACAGCTCGGAGCGCGGACATCCTGGAGCCTAGCTAGGACAACTCGGGGCACCGTTTTATTTAAATTACAATTAATTAATTTTTATTTCAAAATAAAAATTTATGTATGCCGAGAATGTATCGTTAATCGTAACATTTATTGTTATATTACTTATATTTATTACGTATGTACAAAAAAATTATCAAGTTTTCTGATCTGTTGTATCTGATAAGAGATAATCCAAAAATTTTATCATGAATTATTATTATATGATTAAATTTCTGCAAATTAATATTATACAACCTATTTTTTTTCTGCCAAAAAGATTTCATTTTGTTATATTTGCATGCTTTTAAACTTTTAACTTTTAAATATATTATGCAATATTGATTTTATAAAAAAAGAAAAATAATGAGTTGGACTTATCTAAAATATTTACAGAAATTATCTATCTACTTTTTAGTCTCCTTTCTCAAAGTTTACCAACTTAAATTCATTTTTAAGTTTATTGTATATCTAAATTTAGTAATTAAATAATACAGCACAAATATTTTATCAAAACTGTGTACTTTATTATTTCACATAATATTATATTAGATTATCAAAATGATTCCTAACTTATGTGATGTCATTTACTATAAACAAAAGTATTCACAAAGTTCAATTAACAATGATCGTCATGGGAAAGTTGATACAGCATGTGTTGCGTTAACTTACTTCTAATTGAATCATTAATCAGCCTAGGAATTAATCAGTCATTAATCAGTAAGATAATGCCACCAGTGTTAAAAAAAAAAGTGAACATTTGACCGCATAAGGTAAACTTTACTTCCATATATTACACAGTAAAACGTACCTCACTGTTGCATCATCAGAAACGTAATAAATATAATTAATAAATAATATAAGTAATATAACAATAAATGTTACGATTAACGATACATTCTTGGCATATATCAATTTTTATTTTGAAATTCATTAATTGTAATTTAAATAAAACGGTGCCCCGAGTTGTCCTAGCTAGGCTCCAGGATGTCCGCGCTCCGAGCTGTCCGTGCTCTGAGTTGTCCTGCCTTGGCTCCAGGATGTCCGCGCTCCGAGCTGTCCGTGCTCCGAGTTGTCCTGCCTTGGCTCCAGGATGTCCGCGCTCCGAGCTGTCCGTGCTCCGAGTTGTCCTGCCTTGGCTCCAGGATGTCCGCGCTCCGAGCTGTCCGTGCTCCGAGTTGTCCTGCCTTGGCTCCAGGATGTCCGCGCTCCGAGCTGTCCGTGCTCCGAGTTGTCCTAGAAACACGTTTGGCTCCGAGCTGTCCGGCTCCCAGTTGACCGCGCTCCGAGTTCTCCGGATACCGCTCACGGCGATCGTCTTTTGCTTTATCCGCCCACCCAGACATACAGCTAAACATGTCTCGAAGCCAGAAGCAATAAATCGGGCGTAAACTAAAATTTGTTATACCGTAGAATGTAACAAATTCTGATACTCTGAATTTTTTCAGCAGGAAAGATTTTTAAAAAAATCTAATTGAAAGATCGATCGGCAATGCCCCCTGCAGGCGTCAATAGGCGTCTAGTTCCTATCCTTTTTATTAAGGATCCAGGGGGCCAAGATAACTTGTAGAACTTTCTATACTTTTAAAAATAGTTCAAGGATTCAAAAAATCTGAAAATATTCATACTAGCATTATTTGGTATTATACTCTCTATTATTCATTTTTGCAATAAAAAAATTCACGTAAATTGTCCATTAAGGAAACCTTGGAGATGGAGAAACGCTCAAACCAAGCAGTCAATCGGTTTTGTGATTGACGACTTGTAATGTAATTTGGATCGTCTTCGGAACTTTTTTGTTCAAGAATTACAGCTAATTAATACTTGGCTCTTAATTAAGAGCTTACAGCTAGTGGCGGGGTAACATATAGGGATAAGGTAGGGAAAGGATGGTGGCCACGGCCTGTTACACGTCCCAGCATTCGCTGAGGGAAAACTGAGGGATCCGTGGAAAACCTCAGTCAGGACGGACACCTCTACTTTTTATCAATGAACCAAATTTAAGTGATGTCCAAAAAATGGGGAACTATAACACACAAGTGCATCACTGCACTGGGTGGAAAGCGAGATGAATTTACCCCAGGGAGGGAGCAACGTAATTTTTACTAGAAACGGTCACCCATCCAAGTAGTATCCACACTCGATGTTGCTTGACTTCGGTGATCTAACGAGAACCGGTAAATGCTCAACCTGTATAGATTGTAGAATATATCGCTTGGATAATGCAGCTAATCACGATAGCAGTATCATTGCCAGCACATTCGGTGTCCTTACCAAATTTGTACTTCGTGTGAAATTAGGAGAACAGGTTATCATTTTTTTTCTATCATAACCTGAGTTGATATATACATACATTTCATCATTTATTCGCTTTTAAGCTCTCCTACTTTGCACCATTTTAGAGAGAGAGAGAGAGAGAGAGACGAAATTACTTTGCTCTTCTTGAGCATAAAGTGTAAGATATATTGTCTTCATTTCATCCTCATTTGAGCAAGGAGGAAATAAGATGTGTTTTAGAGGAAAAAAGATTAAGGTTTAGACGTGTAAAGGATGAGTTCGAGGCGTAATTTTTCATCTATGGAATACTCTTGTTTCTTATAATATATTTCAACCGTAAATACGTTATCATATAATATATAATTTAAGATCATGTTCTAAATGATATATTAACATCGCTCCCCTCTTCTCTTTTTCCTCATCATTTCCAGCAGCTGTTGTTCTTTTGGCGGCCCAACATTTTTTTGTCCCGTCAACTCGGTAGTTCACATGGGACAAGCAGCCAGTGGTTCACTCGAGTCGGGGCACGTTTTAGGGTGGTGGTACTAGCGTGGCGCTAGGGGAGGGGGGATCAAACAGTGGTGGGCTAGGGACCATGTGAGCAGGTGATGCAGCCTGCGAGCACCCCGCTCAGGTGTGACAGTCGCCGCGGTTCCTCCGCATGTCCCCGGGACGGTGTTAGTCAAGTTTGTTCGTGCTGGCATTACACGCGCCTGGCGGGATCTCTCCTGCAAAACTTGCTGCACCGACTTGGATCGGAAGCAATGGACTCTTTCAGTGCAAGTAAGGAGAGAATGAGGGCCGCTGTAAGAAGGATTCTTCGCTCGTACGATGACGTGTTACCTGAAGATCATGATGATATAGGTATGTCTTCAAAATATTACCGAGTTGAAATAAATTTTATATTTTCTTCACTATTAAGCTCTCCTCTCGTCTTTTATCCTATTTGCATTATTTTAGAGAAAAAAGGAGAAAAAAGAAGAGATTACGTATTTTTACCTCTTCTTGAGCATAAAATGTTAGAAATATTTTGTCCATTTCATCCTCACTTTGAGCGAAGAGGAAATAAGATTAATTTTAGAGGTAAAGAGATTAGTTTTAGACGTGTAAAGGATGAGTTGAAGACAAAATTTTTCAACTAGGGTTACAGCAATTCAGTAAGAATATCAGCAACATCTTTGAGACAAAATATTGACGATAATTTTCAGCTCGGCATGTCTTTGCTTTATGTCAAATGATATTTAAACTTTGTATAATCTTCTTTTTTTTTAAAAAAATTGGCATTAAAAATGCATTTATGTGACAAAAGCACGCAGTTAATTATAAGTAAGCATCTGCATGAAGGTCTGCAATAATCGCACAGTGGCACAATACAGTGTTGCCTCGAGTGCAAGTCACACGCTGTTGATAGCACCGCTGCCAAACTTAAAAAAATGTGACTTTTTCATTTACGTTTTTCGTTAACGTATAAGAAAACTCTGCAAACTCTTATAAAAAAAATTGTTACGCTTTTCCCCTCTCCCTAAAATGCAACAATTGAAGCTATAAACAATATAATTATTAAATCTAAAAATAGATGAAAATATAACATAACTAATCTACTAAGTTTATTTTTACTGTTGCACATTCATATTATATTTAGAAGTTTGATGATTGATAAAAATACACAAAAAAAAAAATCTCCCACGTTGCGTCCCCCACAAAGTTTAAAGGTCTGCTGTGTTCAGTGTGCACCACGTTAGCGAGTGATCAAGTTCGGTGCTCGAGTCTCACGATGGACGCTGCTGTCACGAGCACCAGTAAACGATTCATCAAGGCCTCGATTGCCCCGTGGGGTGCCCCGTGGGGGTCCCGGAGGGGAGACCGAATGTCTGTGGCGGTGGTGGAGGATGTCTGCGGAGGACATCAGCCGCCTGTTCTCAAACGGAGCTGGTCGCTTCAAGACCACCACAGCTCGTGGGAGCTGCCCCCGCCGTGCATGTCCAACCGTGCCCACTACGTGCTCATGACGGCCAAACACAGCTGGGGTGAGAAAACCAGCATCAAAATTTTTATTTGGACTTTGAATTCAAATTCAAAATTTTTATTCAATCGTTTAGGTTGTACATAGACAAACTTAGATCATGTCAATTAAAAAAACAAAGAAACAGCCAAAAGCAAAACACAACAAAATAATCACAGTGCACACAAATAACATACAATTACATCTCAAATATATATCTATGAATATTGTATAAAAATATTTTTATTACTATGATAAATAAATTAAAATACATTTTGTACACTCTTAATAAAATTTGGCTGAATGTCAGTATATTCCTGATACTGAAATTGACATCTCATATTCACTGGATATTATTCCCCTGAATATTATTCAAGTGTTGGTTTTCAGGTGTTAGAAACCACTGTCAATTGACGCCCAGTGTTCAGTGTTTTCTTTAACATTAAAATCATGTACGATTTACGAAATTGAGAAATATGTAATTTTTTAATTTATGCAACAAAATAAAGTTTTATTTCTATAGATTTAATAATATATTAACTTATTATAATTTTATTATACCATGGTACATAAATTTAATATAATATCATTCCATTGTAAAAAAAAAAAAAAAAAAAAATGCGAAAAAATTGTATTTTTTAGTATAAAATTAGCTAGAAATATTAGCAACAATAAATAAAACGGTAAAAAAAATGGTGAAAACTACACATATAAAATCATATTAATTTATAATTAGACCGATATTATAATGCTAATAGCAATTACTAACCTAAAGCAGGCATGGAGGGGGTTTGGGTAACTGAATTTGCATCTCATCTCTTAATAAAGCACGATTTCTTAAAAAAAATACGCCACAAAGTATAATATCGTTGCAACTTAGTGAATATAAATATTACAAACTTTTGAACCAATTAGAGATATTTCTCGTCATTTTTCATCAATTTCATGACATGACGCCATCATCGCGTTCACAAAATTTTCCACTGCAGCTGACTAAATTATATTTACGGTTTGCGTTCTTCATTTTTGCTTTTTAATTTCACCTTAATTTTTGTCAGGTTATAAATTTTTTTCAGTACATATTTTTATTTTTCAGCACAATTTATTTTTTCAGCATATCATTACACTGGGATATATAATTGAGGTGTTAAAACAGAATTTTTTTCGAAACTATTGAAAGTCAGTAGTTAAAAATATACTGACATTAATTTCAGCCAAATTTTATTAAGAGTGTATATTTATTTAAATTAAACAGAAATCTTATGTACAATAACGTAAATTATATTAAGAGTTCCTGATTAATCTGATTATGTTTTCAGGCAATTGAGCACTAAAAAATGCTTTGACTGAATAAAATTCCTTTTCATTTAAAATTCGTTTCAACATGTTTTTAAATGCTTTACCATTTTCAATATTTCTAAGAATTTCTAAGACTGGATGGTAAAAAGTCATATTATATCATTGCTGATTTATACATAGCACGATTTTAAAAAAAAACTTGATCTATGAACGCCTATTGCTACCTTATTGCTATTTCTCGTATTATATGAGCTAGTGCATGTCATTATTCTGTGAGTTACAGACCGGAATTGGTTCTTTTGAATAATGCACACTTTAGGATAATAAACAATTAAGGGCAAGGTAACGCCCAATGTTAAAAATATTTCCACACATGAAAATTATGAAACGTATATAGTATCTTAAAATGTTCTCCTCGACATCCCCTATTAGTAGCTAAAATATCAGGTATACAAATTCAATCTATTTTTAAGTTATTAATTTTTAAATTTGACTAATTTAATTTGGAAGTTCCATTTCTCCATGAAATTAGTCAACTTTAAAAATTCAAAACTCGAAAACAAGATCGAATTTGTAAACCTGATTTTTTATTTACTGATAGAGGGGAACATTTTAAGATTGGTTTCATAATTTTCAGGTGTGAAAATATTTATTTATTATATTTATTAAAAAAAAAACAGACTACAGGTTAGGTAATTCGATTATAAAGAATACAAAATCATACAAACAAATTCTTAGTTAAAATACACACGTACAAAAATTATTATACAATTAAAATCTTGATAACATATAATACATATATATAATATTTATATTAAATAATTAAACATGCATTTGAGTTATTTACATATCCTTGCAATTTCTTGCGAAGATTGATGGAAAATGTCAAGCTCGTATTTACTGTACAGTTCATTGCAAAATGATTGAACTCTGGAAATAAAAGAATATTTATCAATATTAGGGAGAAGAGATGCCCCTGTGGCAGTTTGTGATCGTACGATCGTGAGCGAGGAAGGATCCTTAATACGACTAGCAGTCACAGATTGGTGCGCGAGCACCATGATAATTCGCTGCATTATTCTCTCCTACTAGAGCAAAACAAACCATATTCGACATTCCAACTCGCGCTCTAGCAGCCACTAT
Organism: Siphlonurus alternatus; assembly: GCA_949825025.1. NCBI lineage: Eukaryota > Metazoa > Arthropoda > Insecta > Ephemeroptera > Siphlonuridae > Siphlonurus > Siphlonurus alternatus. The sequence continues at coordinate 68,437,615 of OX463788.1, forward strand.
ATAATTAAACATCTAAGATCTAAGCGGCTAATTCGAATATGCAATTCACATCGTGCCTGCTGTCGCTCGATGTGAGTCGGGAGGGAGGTGACAGCCTTGCAGCGATCTGGACCTCGGTTTGTGGCTGCAATGCTTGAGTGTATAAACAAACCATGCATATATTGTATCTTCCGTAATTGGGCTATCATAACATCTTAACAATAGTCTGTCCTGGATATAATAATATACATTAAAAAATAATAATAATAATTCTTGGGTTTGGTATGTAGAAAGGGCGAGATGATCTGTTTTGTCTCGCTGGTACATTTAGATGAACTCAGCCAGAACATTGGCCGTGTAACCTTACCCTTAAGGATTAATGTCACTGCTAAAAAAAAATCAAATTTTTATTTGGATCTATGTGTATTTGACGTTCCCCGTATATGAGTTTCTAACTCTTGGGGTTTAATTACCATAAAATTATATTGTATTATGTATTAATGTATATGTGTTTTCTTCATGAATAAACAAATTTAAAAAAAAAAAAAAAAAAAAAATGGTAAACTGAAAATATTTTTAGTCGATAAAATAATGGACGAAATAACCATTAGTTTGCTAATGTAAAAAATCTACAAAAAATTTGGTGTAGATTTTGAGAAATTAATATTTTCATGTAAAAAAATACTGATTTGACTAAAAGTCACAGCAGTCCCCATTTAAAACAAATTAAAACAATGAAATTTTCAGTGATTTTGGTCTAATTTTTTTTCATGACAAAAATCATTTCATGATGTGAGGAAATTTTGCTGAAAATTTCATCTACGAAGCCTATTTTTTATACCACTGCTTAACCCTTAAATTATTTTTGACAATTTATTCTCATGTATTTTTAAATCTCAAAACCCCTCAAAATCGAGGAGAAATTTACTGTGACGTCTTAGTCATGCAACGTTTATCCTATTGCGTATTTAATATTTGCATGACTATGACGTCATAGCGTCTTGCAGCACGATTTTAAGACTGCTAGAGGCTACAGGATTTAAAAAAAGAACAAAATTGACAAAACCTTACCCGAGCTCCTCTATTCAAATATACAACACAAAAATGTCATGTTGTCCATTAGTAAAACGGTGCTATTGGCAAGTTATTTTGGTGCAATGTCAGCTGGTGCGAGACACAATATCGTAATACATATCATTTACTCGTAATTCTGTGCTATGTTTATATTATCTTACACGTAAAGCGCTCCAAAACTTAAACGCGGCGCAGTGCATTGACTGGTCCTCGTAACGTAACTGAATTCGGTGATCTAACGAGGTCCTCGTTAGATCACCGAATTCAAGCAACGTTGAACGTGGTTGGTACTTGGATGGATGACCGATTCAAGTAAAAATTACATTGTTCTCTCATTTTGCTTTCCACCCAGTGCAGTGATGCACTTGTGAGTGGTTCCCCAGGCTTTGGACATCGCTTTGGTCTATTGATAAAAAGTAGAGATGACCGTCCTGACTGAGGTTTTCCACGGTTCCCTCAGTCTCACCTCAGTGAATGCTGGGACGTGTAACAGGCCGTGGCCACCATCCTTTTCCCTCCCTTATACCCGTTTCGAACTCCAAGCTCATAGAAGTGTATCCTTGTAAAAAAATAAAAATGCAGGCTGACATGTCGCACATTAAATGCTATACTGTCGCTCGTGCTCGTTGATCACACAGAGTTTGGCGAGACACCTTGACACAAATTACGCTTATAACGTTTATATTCTTTCTATTTTTATAAAATTAACAATAAGTGATTTAAATAACATTAAGTCGGTCGGTGGCGCAGTGAATTCTTGTATGTCGCTCGGGAGGCTCGGGTTCGCTCTCAGGTGCAGATAGCTTTTACATTGCAAATGCCTCTGCGCTTCGAGCGTGTGCCCGTGCTTTCCAAGTGATGGCACTCGCATGTTCTTTACTGTGCTGCTGATACGGCTAGGATCGGTGTGTAGGCTTGACAGGTCTATGCATTGCTCCGGCTAGTTCAGGTCGTGGTTGTAGTGGCCCACACCACACAAAGAAAATCCCGGGACAGTTCACCATTCCACCGAATAAAATCATCAAATTTTATTAAATTACATTTTTTTGGGCTTGTCCATTGTGCGATACATTTCATAGAGCTCGATCATTTTCATATTGGAGGCTATATATAGTGGTCTTCTCTAGAGACCATGCAGAATTTGTTATTCGTTTTTATATATTTGTTCCCCGCGCAATATGATCACATTAAGATTGTATTTAATTCCAATTCCAGTATTTAATTCCAATACAATTCGTAATTTTTATGTCCCACGAGAGGAATAAGTTTTTAGCTCATATAATTCATGCTTAAATGATGTGATATTTTTACTTTATTTCTTTATGTGTTTTTATTTTTATATTTACTTTATGTATATTTTACAATTTTCACATCAAAATAAATTTTGCTTGACCGGAATTTCAAAACTATTCAAAACCTCATGCACAGAAATGTCATTTCTATTAATATATATATATATAGAAATAGAAATGTCATAATATTATAGCATACCAGGGAAAAAGTATATTACCCATGCTACTAACTTTAAGTCAGCTAGGCTTAAATCAACAACGTTAAGCTCGTCTAGGTCAGGGGTGTCAAACTCGCGGCCCGCGAGGCCGTTTTCAATGACCCGCGATCAGCGTCGGTAAAAAATATTGTAATATTCTTAAAAAAAAAATGAAAAAAATATTAATAATAAATAAATTTTCAATTATTTAAGCATAAAGTATACTATAATATTATTTATTCAAAATATTGCACATCTGATCTCAACATAATTTTAATTCACAACAGCAATTCAGTTTTACATTTAATAGTAATTTTCTTTGAGACAAATTTTTTATCCTGTTGTTCTGTAATTAATTTTTGACTTCAGCTTGACTATACTTGGTACAATAATTTGTATGAACTACGAAAATGAATGAACAAAGATATAAAATTTTTTCCATAGTTTTATTCTCAAAACTGACACGTGATCTTAAAAATTTTTGAGCCTGCGGCGAGCTATTGGGTGGCATAGCCCCCCAAACCCCCCAATGACGTGTTTTCGATCTTGAGAAACTCCTCTCTTCAGCAAATCCAGGATACGCCACTACCTGCTAGCATTGCTTACGAATTAATTATTAAAAATAAATGTGTGTGGAAAAAAGCGAGCGAAATTATACATCCCACCCCCCTTTCCCGCGGAAGTCGGTCGCGCCCATGGCATTGCGGCCCGAGGTCAGTACGTATTTTTCTTATGTGGCCCGCTACTAAAAACGAGTTTGACACCCCTGGTCTAGGTAATCGGGTGCATAATTACACTAAGTAAAAATCAGAGTTGTATTTAACAAAACAAAATATGGAGCTAGGAGGTCAGCTGATTTTGCGGAAACCGTTTTAATAAAAATTACTAAAAAGTTAACCAATTTCTTTTTTATCATTAAAGCAAGGTCTTATCGTTAGAGTAAAATAAATTCTTGGTTTGAAGCAGCCTGTAAATGTAGCAGATGTTTTCAAATTAATGGTTTTCAATAGCCATCGAGCTTGCTGGCTTGTCGAGACAAATTTCGCGCCGGCTAATTTGAAGCAACTTCGCATGACATGCAGCATACAAAAAGCATATACTATAAATAAACGACACATATATTATAATGGGCGCAGATATAGAACATGCATGTATTTAACAACTGTATATATAAAATACAAACGAATGATTTTTTTTTAATATATAATATTTACGTTATTTAAAATTTATATCGACCCAAGCAAAGTCGAGCGTGCAGGTTAGTACTTGGATGGGTTACCGTTTCAAGTAAAAATTATGTTCCTCCCTCCTTGAATTAAATTCTTCTCACTTTCCACCCAATCAATTAATGCACTTGTGTGTGGTTCCCCAGGCTTTGGACATCGCTTTGGTCCATTGATAAAAAGTAGAGGTGTCCGTCCTGACTGAGGTTTTCCACGGTTCCCTCAGTCACACCTCAGCTAATGCTGGGACGTGTAACAGGTCGTGGTCACCATCTCTTCCCTCCCTTATCCCTAGCCATTACCCCGCCACGCAATGTAAGCTCAAGTATGAAGAGAAGTAGAAAACGAGCGCAACATGTTTGCGATGTATGTACGCGAGAAATAATGCAGACAGTTTTTGTGCGAGCGGCTGGTACAGATCCTGTTCCTCCCCGTGCAGCGCGCATTTGGTGGCGGGCCACAACCGCGACTAGTGTGTCTGCAAATTGTAGATCTTTGATGCCAGAAGAACATATTGAGTGTCCAAAATGAGCAATCCTTTAAATTCGTTGTAACTGATGTGCGCTACTGCACGGAGGTATCCATGTTGTGTTTTCGAAGCAGTAAGTACAGAGGCGTTCTTCAAAATGTATTCAATAATAGAGCATTGTTATACACTTGTACATTGGTCTTAATTATTAATTCTAAATGCAAGTATAAATATAATGTGGGATTTGCTAAATTTATATTTGGTTGAACTTGGTATGTAATAATGCTAATAATAAATTGTGGTTTTACTATTTAATAGCTACAGCTGTTAAAATATTATTAATTTTTATTAATACTTAATTAAGGAATTAGTTAATTAATTAGATGGGGGGTGGGGGAGGATGTTTAAGTTGCCTTGTGCAATAATCAGAAAACACAATGTATGTCATGAATTATATAATTATATAATATACGTAATATTATAATATAGTACATTATATGGCCTTAGACATGAATATATATATAATTATTATCTTTCGGCTGCACATTTTTTGAAAAGTCATATTTGATAACAGAAAAGTTCACATGCATGGGATAGTAAGTTAATTATTAATGTTAAACCTTGCCTGCATTTACGTAAAATGCAATGATTGCATGCACATGCAGTTTTCTGCAAGACTGTGTATTTCTCTCATGAGGAACATCCAAATTAGGGGCGGGAGAGTCCCAAAAAATAAGGACAGGAGGTTTATTACAGTACTTGAGAAGTATTTCAGTTAAGTCACCAAATTTGAAATTTTGTACGAATGAGCTCAAGGTGCAAAGTTACGCTACTCTCATTATTCTCATAGTTTTTAGAGCCCAGGAAATATTTTAAAAAAATTAGTGAAAGTTTAGAGAGAGGCGTCAATAATAGGCATCAAACTTTTTAATAAAAACAAAGAATTATTATCTACGTAGATATTAATTCTTTGATAAAAAGATAGGACCTAAAAGGGGCGTGAGTTCAAACCCGACCTCGGCAAAACTTTTTAGCAATACTTTCTGGTCTCTAAAAAATCTGAAAAATTCAGGATAATAAAATTTGATGCCCTCTATAATTAATTTCTGCAATAAAAAATGTAATCAGGTTGTCCATTCTCTTAACTAATACGATATTTACTGTACGCATCGAGGGCTGGATGGAATTTCATGGTGCCCGACTTAAAATAAATTTCATCTTTTATTCGTAATTAATCTCTCATCTTTTGTCCTCTCTTATTTTGCACAACTTTTATAGAGGGAAAAAAACGAGATTACGTCTTTTTTCCTCTTCTTAAAATGTTAGAAATATTGTCTTCATTTCATCCTCACTTTGAATGAGGAGGAAATATGATGTGTTTTTGAGGTAAAAAGATTAGGTTTAGACGTGTAAAGAATGAGTTTTGAAGACGTAATTTTTCAACTAGGGTTCCTTCTCTTCCAACTTCCACACAAAATGTTGCTTTGTGTTGCAGAAAAGAACGCATCCCCTGGCGAGATGGGCGTTTCCAAGAAGCTGCCCCTGCCCGTGTCTCCAACAAGCAGCGTCGGAGGACAGTTGCCCCCACGACCCCTGCCGCCACCCCCCGGGAGTAGCACACCCCCTCTCCGGCAACCCCAGCCCGTCCCAGTCCCCACTACCCCTGCCCCTGAAGCCCCTACTGGTCAACGCCGGCACCAGCGCGCACCCCCTCCCCCAGGGAACCTGCAGTCGGCACCCTGGTTCCATGACGTTGATCGGCGGAGAGCTCTGGAGTCCCTGCGTGCCTCTGGTCAGTTGCTGGGCTCCATTGAATCATCTGGGGTCCAAATTGAATTGTGTCAGTAGAGAATCACTTGCGAGAACTGACCATTTCGATTACATCTGGACTTTTAAAGTGCAAAATTTAACACCCAATGCTGAATACTATAAACTTAATTTCTAATGTTAATATATACATTATTGCTTACGTGATTTGAAAAATTGAACCCAAATATCAGTGATGACAAACAAATTTGTCAACAATCTTGCCGACCATCATATTTTATTAAATCACGGTACATAAATGGTAGTGTTTTTTAAGTTACAATTTTGAGTCATTTGGAAGCCTCTTTTCTATAATTTCATACACTCAATTTAATTTGAAATTCCCTCCGATGTTAGCTGTCTCTGTTAGTAATTTAATTTTGATACTTCATAATTATATACAAACAAAACATGTGACCTATTTTGTGAAATTGAAATGCTGAATTACAATATGGTGAGGAAAGCCGGAAACTCTACACTTCCGGCTACTTCCGGATGGAATATCATGTAAATTCGACTATACAGCTAATTACAGCAGCTCGTTGCTCGTAAGGTTTATTTAACTAGCCCAGTAAGTGGTCCGGCTTGTTTTGTCACGGCTAACGTATGTGGTGTGCAGGCAGGGACGGTTGCTTCATGGTGCGCCCCTCCTCACTCACCAACAACCCCCTGACGCTGACGCTGCTTTTCATGGGCCGCGTGTACAACATCAGCTTGCGAGTGCGGCCCGACGGGTTGTACGCTCTGGGCACGGAGAAACGGAACGAAAAGGTGACCACCAACCCTGGCTGCAAATTGTAGCTCGGGCCATCAGTATAATTATTTTATCAGAGAATATAAATATATATACGATATAATATATGTATTATATTATACTTATTCTTTATTTTATAATAATATGTTATATTAGGCTTTGATGCAATATCAAATGACTTATCATCCCATTATCTCATTTTTTATTCACGGATATCAGAATTCTCTTTGTAGTATTTAATTAAAATAGATATACTGTACATTATATTGAATAACTATATAGTTACATTTGCAGATTTCTCTAAATTTATTATTATAGGCTTTTATGTGCTGTAATTTCTATCAATTTATTTTTCATTGTTTTATTTTTAGAATATTTTTGTTTTTTTGCATAATATTTTGTTAACATATTATACAGTTCATGAGTTCATATGCAATTACTTCAATTTAATATGAAAGACCTGTGTCTTATATGCCCAGCACTTACGCATTTTTTCATTGCATAATAGAGGACCTCGGGTTATTCATTTTAAATTTTTGTCAGATTTTTTTTTAGAACCCTATAACACCCTTAAAATCAAGGTGAAAGACGCTGTGACGTCATGGTCATGCAACATCTTTCCCTTTTTTAATGTTAAATATTTGCATAACTATATGACATCACAGCGTTTTGCAGTACGATTTTAAAGATATTAGAGGAGTCCAAAAAATCAGAAAAATTATTGACAATACATAACTCAAAGTCCTGTATCCAAATATGCAATAAAAAATTTCATGCAGGTTGTCTGGTTGACTTGACCAAAAATTGGCTCTCAAATTTTTGGTCAGACGAGAGGGTCAAAAGTCACCGAATTGTTTGTTCTGCGTTAAAGATTAAAGGGGTACCAAAGTGAATACTTTTAATACATATTCGGGTATGTAAGAATTATTCTGATATCCCTGTGGCTCAATATTTTCGTACAATGCCTAGTTATTTTACAATTAATTATTTAGTTTGAAAGGTGATTCCAAAAGTCGTTGATTGATTCATGCCAGCGCATGGCCGCAGTAGCCACTGAAAGGACAAGCAGGGGGCGGAAGGGGGTCCCCCCGATTCACCCAAGATTTTCATCGTATCAGTAGTGTCTGCTGCGGCCGCGCGCCGGCTTGAAGCAACAAACGACTTTTGGAATCACTTTTCAAACTAAATAATTAATTTTAAAATAACTAGACATCGTACGAAAATACTGAGCCACAGGGATATCAGAATAATTCTTAATACGTACCCGTGGTACCCGAATATATAAACAAATTATTCACTTTGGTACATGTCTCTAACCGAATTGCTTGTTAGGTTTTCTCGAGTGTGGAAGAGCTGATCGAGAACTATCGGAGCGAGAAGCTGGTCCTCTACAGCAACAATGAAAAGACCGGCCGGACGGTCCTCACGGTGTCTCCGGACCGCCCCCGCCCCCGCGCCCGCCCCACCGAGCCCTCGTGACCCGCCCCTCGCTTACCAAAATGCCAACATGTACATACCACTGTATTATAGCGTTTAACTAAAATTAAAAAAAAATATCATGACTTTCTTAATTGTGAACTTTCATATCTAGTCCCAAAATCTTCATAAACATCTTTTGAGTTTATTTTTTATTACATCTAAACAAAGGGTTTAATTGCTATCATTCGTACTCAGCCAAATATGTATACAGTTATATAAAATATATATGTATGAGTCATTTCTAGCATACATTAATGTCGTAAATTTATTGTGAAATTAATAAGAAGTCAAGTAAGCATAATTATTGCTTACAATTTTGTTGACATTTTTGCACAAGTCAACATACTTTCTTGCGACAGACGAGCTTTATTATGAAACATTTAAATTCCGTCCACATCAGCAAATCCTTCCACGGTGGCATGTCGTTGCCCCCTCCGCGCACCGAAACCCACACCACGAACTGCCTGTCTTTCAAGAACCTGCCATGAACCTTGCCACGCGACTTCTGCTGCTCGCCGCCGCCATCTTAGCCATCCTCCACAGGTAAGGTTTCCACACCTCCCTCAGTCACATGCAGGTAATTTGAAAGTATCACAGATGATTTTATAAGAAATTAAAAAAATAATAAATAATTTAATGTAATTATTTTGAATAGCTTTCAGCTTTAAATTTCCACATTTTTTTTTTTTTTTTATTCATTATTATAGAATACATAATACAATTTTAGAAAATTACAATTTTATAGTTTTGACCTCTATGAGCTTTAAGCTCGAGCAGAGGGAAAAAGAAAAAAATTAATTTAAACTGACTTGATGGCGGAAGTACAGGAAACAAACTATATATTATATATGCAATTATACAATAGAAAATAGTATAATATTTAGGCTATAATATATTAAATTATATGCGGAAGTTAATAATTAAATAACATAAAACAAATTGTTTCCAAAAAAAATAAAAATAATTAAGAAGAAAAAGTTTCAGAATAAATACAAAAATACAATTGAATGAACCAATAATAATATAAAAAAAAAGAAAATAACAAAACAACAACAGCAAAAAAAAAATACATAAATTCAATTGCATAATCCTATATTAAAAAATTAGGCATAGTATATTGATAGAGAATTTTTACTTTTTGAACTATTATTACTCAAAGAAAATTGGCACAAATTAAAATACTTTTTAACATTATCTGTGAACATTTTAACAGATGGTGATGATTTTATATTTTCCGGTAAACCATTGTATAAATAAATAGCTTTGGACATAATTGAGTATTTTCCAAGATTAGTTCTTGTGAAATCAATATGGAAGTAATTAGATCGTCTTGTATTATGATTATGTACATCACTATTTAGTACTAAAGAACAATTGTTTTTAATTAAGTTATTGATTATTTTATAAACAAAGGTACATAAATTTTTTGCGTTTAGTCCTTGTGATATTAAGCATATTAGTATCATTATAAAGTTCAATAGTATTTTTCCTCCGATTTGCTAAACCTAGTAACCAAATTCAAATTCAATAGTTTTTATTTCCATAATCTCCTACAGTCAAAAGTATTATACAATAATACAATATCTTGAGGTTCCAGAAACGTCAAATATGATACACAACACAATACATATAACATTAAAAATAAAAACACTACAACATTTCGGCGAACAAAATTTCGCTGATGCTCCAGCGTTTGTATTAACTTAATTAACTACAATATTTATGTTCGCCTGTATGTTTTTTTTTTTCTTTTTTTTTTTTTTGCGACAGCAAAAATTATTGCGATCGTGAAAAATTTGTGCTGTATAGTTAATTATTAATTAAGATAATTTGGTTCATACATAATTAGTATTCAAGAGGTTAATATTGGTATTCATATTTCCTTTTTGTTCTTCTATATAATTTGTAGGAAATATCCAAACGATCATCCTCATTCCTTGCTTTCATTTTGTTATCATAAGTGCCGTTGTTTTCATAACAAGAAACGACATTATTTCAAATGTATTCGTGAATTCCCATGTAAACAAAACACGTGCGAGCAAAACAGGAACTATAACATTTTATACAGTAGAGGACAACGTACAGACATAAGAAAATAGATCTTACTAGAAAACAAGAATTGTTTGGTTTTGCATTAAGCTTGGTGGAGAACCAAGTGGTAACAATTGGCACAATATACGTGCTCAAACAAGGATTGTTGTATCTGATTAAAAGGATACACACCTCAAATTACAAATTAGACAGTCACCAAGCGATGTCAGAGTATACAATAATAATTAGAATAATAATTACATATAATCAATATTCGCATTATTTTTCTCTACGTGCGATGCAGGCGTGCGAAGTTGAGGTGCAAAGTAAGAAATTTAATTTAGTCCTTGCCTACGTCACAACTCAATGCTAATCGGCGGGGCTGGCTGTGAGTTGTGCCGTCAACAAGGACCTTCTTTGCAGCGCAACTTCGCACGGTCGCATTAAAATAATACGAATGTTGATTATTAACTCGAGCACCACCTGGTCATGTCTGTCTAATTTGTAATTTGAGGACTATAACCCTTTAACTTTATATACGTTCACACGACATATAAATATGTTAGCTATTTGCTGACGATGCCTCATAAGAATAACATTATCCGTATCATCAACGAATTATATATTACGAATACGTCATGTGAACGTATATAGTGTAAAATGATGTAATTAAGGCTCTACCAGCAGCCACTGCAGCCTAATTTTACAGAAATGATAGCACCATATAGTGCCTTAATTCAGAGAAGTATTGAAAAATAAAATAACTTATCATATAAGTGTATAAATTTTATTGATTACGTGATTCTCCCAATGGTATTTCCGTATCCTTAAGAGTAGGTAACACGGATCAGCTGATAGACATGTTCCCATTTGATTGACATGATGTAAACCCTAGCAGACACACATATATTCTAAAAAACTTTTGAAAAACAGATTTTAGTACCTAAAAGCCACAGAAAAAATTTCAAAACAATAATTATTCTAGGTTATTTTTGAATATTATTCTTAAAAATTTTTATAGCATAGTATAGAGGGCTTTCTCATAGAGAGCCAAACTGAAAAATTAATTTAAAAAAAAAAAATCAATCAAAGAATTGTTTTTTTTTTTTTTTTCTGTGATGGCTTTTAGGTATACTAGCTGGTCTCTCAAAAAGCTTTTAGAATTTTTGTGTCTCTACCAAGGTTTACATTTTAATCAAATGGGACTACATTGATCAGCTGATCCATGTTACTTTATCCTTAAATATAACAAAATGTGTGCTCACATAGGCATCTATATCCCTAATTATCTTCAGCTCGTGGGGCGGCAAGAAGGACGAGCTGGACTTGGGCAGCGACGATCTCAGCACCAAGACACCGTGCACCTGCGGGGTATTCCTCGACCGACACCTCCACAAGAACGCCCTGCGGCCCGAGCACAAGGACAGCAGTGTCTTCAGCTACCCCATAGAGGATGAGGACAAAATCCACAGAGGCGCAAAGGGGCGCAAAACATGCACCAAGAAGTGCGTTGAGATGGTATGTATGATAATAATATTTTCATAATTTAGGTTGCACAGTAATAATAAAATAGCTGTGCTTATATCAATGGAGTGTCGACCTCCAAAATTTTTTATTGCATTAGAGGGGGCAAAGTTATGCTATTCTGATTTTTCTTCACATTTTTTAGAGACCGGGAACTATTTTTAAAAAATTATTGAAAGTACAGAAAAAGTGACGCCTTTAGACGCCTTTCTTAATAAAAGGAAAGGACCTAAATAAAGGGGCTTGGGCTCAAACCCGACCTCGGCAAAACTTTTTAGCATCAATACGTCTTCTCTTGATCTAAAAAATCTGAAAAAAAAAGAAGAAAAAGAGTGGCATAAGACATAACTTTGCACCCTCTATCAATTTTTGCAATAAAAATTTTAAGGTCGATGCTTTATTAAAACTGACCCAATCAGTGATTGTCTAAAAATAGAATGACCCCCCTCCCTTTCTGCAAAAGGTGGCCTCTTTCATCCAAAATAACGTCAAATGTTACAACAGTACATTCCAATTTGTGTACCCCTTGCGAGATACTCGCCGCGGTGCGGTATCGCATTAACAAAATATTATCTTGTCTACCTATCTACTTTTGTAACAATGTTTATATTAATTTTATTATATGTGTACACTTTTTGTGTTTAATTAAAGACTAATAATTTGAATTAACAAAATATTAATAATTAAGGCAAACAGTTTTTATAGAGAAGGATATGCTCATAAAACTAATTTAAAAGAAGTAGCATCAATAATAAATTCTCTAAAAGTTAATACCAGCCCTGGAATAGATAGAATTACTTGTAAATGTATAAAAATTTGTTCTTCGTGTCTATTATTACCTATAATTACAAATATAATTAATTTAATGCTATATATTATAGAGACAGGAACTTTCCCGGATGAACTAAAAATTGCAATGGTGTACGCAGTTTATATAAATCAGGAGATCCATGCCAAGTATGTAACTATAATACAGACCAATTTCAGTCCTGACAATAAAATCAAAAATATTTGAAAAAATTTTAGACTTGTAACTTCAAGCTTATCTTACTGCAACTCAATTTATAAGTAGTTCACAATTTTGATTCTGTCCAAACTCAAATACGGAGACTGCTGCTTACGATGTTATTAATATATATTACAAACCTCTCTAGATGAGCACAAAGATAATATTGATGGTCTTTTATTTATCGACTTGAAAAAAGCCTTTGTTCATCACGTTACGCTGTTGAATAAACTTGAGAGTATTAGAAACAAATTCTTAAAACTTTTTGAATCATACCTAACTAGCAGAAAACAAATAATTGTCAATAAGGATAACAAAAGTACAGAACTTAATATTACATACGGCATCCCTCAAGGGGGTAACGTTTCACCAAGACTTTTCAATATTTATATTAACAGAGTATAATAACTAAACTAAAATTAAAAGGTAAACTATGGAAATTTGCTGATGATATTAAATTTGTCTAGCATATAGCTAAAAAAAAAAAAAAAAAAAGAAAATATAGTAAATGACATACAACTGATACAACATGATCTAAATATATTAAATACTCTTAATGCAAATAAAACTAAATTTATGATAGTAAAAAGAGGACAACAAATATTATATGTGAAGTCCCTCCTTCAATAGATAATTTAATAATAGAATAAATTAATGAATATATAAGTATCTAGGCTTTATTATTGATTCTCAATTAAAATGGGAAAATCATATTAACTCAGTAAAATCTAAAATTTTGCCAGTAATTGGAATATTATGGCGTTCTCGGCATTATATTCCATCAAGTGTTAAAAAACAAATATATTACTCCTTAGTTCATTCACATTTAAATTACAAGGTAGGAAATTGGGGTAATGCTTGCAGAAATGTATTAAAACCTTTAAAAATATTGCAAAACATAGTTCTAACAATTCTGTATAATTATGAATGGAGAAAAAATATATACTATTGACCTATATAAGCCTAGGAAAAAATGTTGCTGAACATTGCAGGTTTAAATTCAAAAAATCTTTATCATTTTATATATAAGATAAACAACAATCTAATCAAAAATAATTTTTCCCTCACACTAAATATTAAAGATGTACACAACCACAATACCAGGCGATCAAACAATTTTCATATAGACTTTACAAGAACTAATTTAGGCAAATTTTCAATTCAATGTAAAGCCATTCATTTATATAATGGTCTACCTGAAAATATAAAAAATTTAACTACGGTAAAAATGTTCTCAGATAATGTTAAAAAATACTATATTTCCCAACAATTTGCTCAAAATAGAAAAAATCAATCTTCAAAATATGCTGTAACGGTATATTATACATAATAATTTTATCTTATACGTCTTATTATGTATATTATGAATTTGTATAAATAATGTATCTGTGTTTATACATTTATTATTATGTTGTTTTTGTTTTTTGTTATATATAATATATGTTGGCACCCAAAGCCGAAAAAAAGGGGCAGAACTAGATTGAAGCATCGCGGGATGCTCCAAACCCGAAATGAATTCGTTTTTTGGTTTTGGGTCAGACCACGATGCTCCAATCTAGTTCTGCGCATTTTTTCGGCCCTGGGTCGAATTCGGCTTTGGGTGCCAACATATATATTATTTTGTATTTTTTTCTTTTATTACTTCCCTTATCAGCACCCAAGCTTATAGTGTGTTAAAGGAAATCTAAATTATAACTTCTAATTTAATGTAAAATTAATTCATATTTATTTGTGTTGTCTTACTAATATTTTGCTTATCTTATTTTTCCATGCAGGTATTATTATTATTTTTTTTTTTCCTCTTCTCGAGCTTTAGCTCATTGAGGTATAAACAAAAATCCTGTAATCTACAAAATATATTATGTATATTTATAAAGAAAAAAAAAAAATCCTATGCAATAAAAATCACGCTGAACATTTGCTTGCAGTGATCCAATAAATTATATGAAATGCATGCAGACTCCAGTATTTACAACGTATCAAACTGCCGAAACTCAATTTCTTTTTTTTTTCTGTACAGCTGCATGCATAGATCGAGACAAATATATTCATAAGATATAATACCTACATAAATACAAGAATATTATTAAACTATATTTTAAAAAACAATAATAGTTTTTTATATATGAATGTATCAAATGAATACACTCTTTCCTCAAAACGAAATGGGCTGAAATTTGAATTTTGGGACAGAAAAAAATTATTTGATATTTTAAATAACAATAATAGTTTCATAAAATTTTGTATGTGAAATTGGTATTTTTTTTAAATGCTCCAAGCCATGTATAGATCAATACAGCCTAGCAGAATATGTCCTAACACGAGAGGCAAGCAGGATATTATACAATGTATTATGCAGCTGTCGAAAAAATACTTGCATGTACTTCTCTACCAGCATGAACGTTACTCCTGCCTCACTTAATTGCTAGAGCTGCACATTTGTAATTTTGGGAGATGTAAGAAGAGCACCCAGTCTACTCATATCAAAAAATTTTAGGTTCACCACGCCTTCATAGACTGCGTGGTAACGCCTACAAACCTACAAACAAAAGAGGAGTAGGTTCGTGGTGTCCAGAGGTGTATATATCAATATGTGCATTTTTTTGTTCAACATTTCTACTTTTTTTAAAATTTCTTATATATACATTTTTAAAATACTGGAAGTGTAACCATGTTATATGTTGATCACTGCATGTGGTGCTTGCAGGCGATGCAGCTATAGTATGCTAACCGGGACCCAGATGATTAAATTTGGGTCCCGATCAGTTTAATTAACTAAAGTGGTGCTTGCAGGCGATGAAGTACGTTAACCGGGGCCCCGAGTTGCTGTGCGCTGCGGTGGACTACGACGTACATAGAGAAAAGGCTCACCTGTTCATCAAAAACTACGAAGACAAATGGTACAACACCAAACTCAACTCGGGCCGGGAATTCTGCTGCAAGGATGGAATAGCCGTCAAATGTTGATTTTATTAACTGCTCTCTAATTCGAAATATGATTATTTTTTATAAACTTGATGTTTTTAAGGAATTTGAGTTTTAGAAATAAAAGCATGTATATGAGTAATGTATTTTAAATGTGGTTAATTAGTACATTTAATGTTTTAGTAAATTTGAAAGGAAATAGTATAAAATCACTGAACCTATCACAAATAAATATTTAAAAAAATTAAATTTAAAATGTAGAATTGATAAATGATAAAAATACATTTTATGAAATTATAATACTAGAAATAAATGTTGCGGTTTTAATAAAAAGATTATAAAAGTAAGAATATTTGTGATTTCATTTAATTAACAAAACTATGCCCGAATAAAGGAAAATTTCAGGAGAGAAAACATTTATTTGTTGGTAAAGTCTAACAGATCTTTGATTACCTGTAGACTCAATGGCGCCTAGCTTTGAGACATGTCTAGACGTACGTATGTCTGTCTGGCCATGTTAAAAAGCAAAAGATGATCGCCGCGCAGTCGAACCACACGTAAACTAAGATCTGTAATACTGTATATCGGATGCCCCAAAGCCTGTATTCCACGAAATTAGCAAATATTTCGGGCTTTGCTCATTTAAATTTGCTCATTTCTAAATCTTAAGAAAAGCAAATTTTGACGAGAAGATTTATTTCAAGCTTGCTGACTTAAATTTGACAACTTCTTATGGAAGTGATCAAACGAAAAAATGCAATATTTCGAGGTTCGCGTGAATAAAATTTTCTCGTTATACTCAATTTACTGTAAACTGCGCTCTAATATGCCTGTTAAGAATAAAGAAGAAGAATTAATTATAGATCTAACATAGGGTGACCAGATATCTTGATGTCCAAAACGGTACATGCCCCCAAGATAGAGGCCTGAAGGGCCAAAACCCCCGCCGGAGGTGCGATTTTTTTGGGTGCCACGCCCCCTTTTTTACTTTTTTTTCTTATTAGATTTTCAAATGAATTTTTTTTTTTTTTATGAAGCCGTTTTTTCCGAAAACATTTATTTTATTTGAAAATCCGTTAAAGAATTTTCGACATAGATTATACGTAAGTATACTTTTTAATTGGTACCATAGTTCAGACGATCGAAGTTAGAGTAAAACGCTGTTTTCTGTTCCATAAGGCTGCATGTTTAAGTGCTCAGGAAAACAAACTTAGGGATTTTTATGCGATGAAGCTATTTGAGATGAAATTTTTTGGTTTTCATTTCTCAATAAAGCAGGGCAGGCTAAAATATTTTAAGGAAATAAAATAATAAGTAATGCAATCGCTCACTCTACTTTAAATAATATAAATAATTGCATTTTTAATACATACATTTTTCATAGAATTAGAAAAAAAAATATTTATTATAGTTACCATGCAAGAAAACTGTGCCAGGGAGTTGATTTCCTAAAATTAACCTTTTTTCTTGGCCTGGCCACGATCCTATTATGTTGTAAAGTTGCATGTAAAATAAAAAGAAACAAAAGCAATAAAAGAAATTTACACTTAAAAAGCATAACTTCGAAGGATACTTTTCCAATAAAAAAAATATATTTAAATATCTTAAATTGATTTTTTTTTTTTTTTTAATTTCGTTATCAAATTTTCCATTCCCATTCACAATATTTCTAAATGTACATGTTACTTAAATAATGCATTATATATTTGTTTATAAATAAATAAAACTTAATATAATGTCACGAGATAAATTATACATAAAAAAAAAAAAATGAGTATAAAGCAAGAAATTAATTTGAATTACTTTTAATCGAACTGTTCATTTTGCAAATACATAGTGTGAACTATTGTTATATAGAGTACGTGAAATAGCTGTAGAAGTTAAATTGAATTAATTTATAGCATTCAAATTGGACTTAATAAGGGTCATTCACAAAGCCTTAAGGCCACATTTAGGGCTCGATAATTTAAGACCAGAAATTTTGGGTCTAAAAAGCATGCCTAAAATCGGGCTTTAAATTATCGAGCCCTAAATGTGGCCTTAGGGCTTTGTGAATGCCCCTTAATAACAGCTAAAATTACTCGATTGTATGAATAACATTTGTGGCGTTTTTCCCTCATATTATTTTCCATTTATTTATGTAATATCCATGCACGATTATTGTGAAGAAAAAAAAAAAAAAAAGAAAAAGAAAGAAAGACATAGAAATTTTTGTCTAAGCCACGACACAATGCATAAGAATGATTTTTTCAATTTTATATTTTATTGGAAATTTCCATCAAGTGAGTATCATCAATATCAAGAGATTATATTTTTCTGTAAAGTTTTTTACTTATTTTTTATTCAAAATTTAATCGAAAAGTAGTGACTTCATTTCACGTAGTATAATATGCATATACTTGCGCGTATATACAAAATATATCTATTCCGCAATTTTGTAAGAAATATGCTGTTTTGCGAATGCGATCGAGAAAAAGGGGCATGGAGTTGCAAAATCATTTGCGTCCGTACATCTTCGTAAATATTCACAACCACATTCCTATGAATTTTTTTTTAATGATAAAAAATTTAAAAAAATGTCCCTTTTTTAAATTTTGTCCGAAAGCGGTACATTTAGGCGTCCCGAGAGCCTCTTTGGGGACACCGGGACATGGTACTCTAAAACGGTAAAAAAAAAAAAAAAAAAATTCTAATAATAATTAACACATAAGATCAGGGAGTGGAACCGGATCCGGATTTCGGATCCGGTTGAGAACCGCTAAAAATCGAGGAAATCCGGATCCGGATCTTTGGAACCGCTTTTTAAACAAGCGGATCCGGATCCGGATCTCGGATCCGCTTAAAAAGGCGACCGGTTCCACTCCCTGCATAATACATAATAATACATTCCAATATATAATTTCCTGTAAGGGATTTTTTTTTTAACATTGGGCATGTTACCTTCCCCTTAACCTGGGATTAAAAGAAGTACCTTTTTATAAGCCATCTTGGCCAGACCAACAGCTCCCTGATGTTGAGATGAAGCAAAACATGTGTTGATGGACTTTACCACATGAGTGTAGAACTCGCTTGAAGTTGTGGCACACAGAGCAGCAGTAAGAACAGCATGTTAAAGGAGAGCATTTCGGGGGAGTTAAGTTCCAGGCGTTCCTGTGTGCAGCACATCTCACGCTTAGGCAGGTCCCTACCCTGCTCTGGTGTTGATCCTGTCAAATAGGCTGTAAAAGTACTTAACAAAAAATATATGTATAAGCCAGAGCCCTATCTGCCAGAGAAAATATTACTGCAGATGACATAGTCTATTTGTATGATAAATTCTGTATTTAATCTATCATATTTAAAGTAACTCCACAAGAACATAAAATCTAATAACCTGCAATAATATTTTCTCTGCCCACCTCCTGCGACGAGGACGCTAGGGTTGGACTTTAGGAAGCAAAAATGTATGTATGTGTATAGCTGCTTCACCAAAGCTGTAAATCATAAGGCTTTCTTTTTTCAAGTTAAGAGTGCAATGAACAACATTTCTACTCCATAATGCTATTCACACTCAGATTCTTACTCCACCTGCCACATCAATTAAAGATGGGTTCACTCTAGCTACAGCCACGGACATAATTTTAATTCTGGAATGTTGAAATTTTACCAGGGCAGTCTTGATATTATTGGTCAAATATCCTGAAAGAATTTTGTTGTTGACATTCACACAGACTGACTTATTGCAGTTAGTGTTGTAAAAATGTGAAAGTTCACTGCGAACATTCAAGAAGTTCGCTCGCGAACATATAAAGTTCACTCATGCAATGTTCGTTCGCGAACTTGTGAAACCTAATTCAAAAATCCCGCGTAAATTTTAGCGTTCTGATTGGTTACATCTGTGTTCTTAAATAAAAAGTTAAAATTAAATAGAAATTTGAATTAAAACACCTTATTTGTAACTATTACTACTATTTTGGGTGCCAAAAATGAAAGGACACAATACTAAATGTATATTTTAACTCCCACAGGACAAAAAAAATAATTACTTTTTTGCGAGGGTAAATTTATTCAATTTATATCTTTAACTTGCTTTCATGAAGTTAATTGTCATTAAATGTGAACATCTTGCTGTTTAGTTTGCTGAATATCGAATTAAGTGTACTTTTGTACAGAATTCAAACGTTCCCGGTTTTTTACATGTTCGCGAACTTTGTAATGTTCGCGAAGTGAACTTGTGAAAGTTCACTCATCAGAAGTTCCTTTCGTTTTTTACAACACTAATTGCAGTAGCAAGAAGAGAAAAATGTTGCATAGGAAAACAATGTTAAATACTTGGCTTATATTGCTACTACAATAAGTCAGTCTGTGTGAACGTCAACAACAAAAATCTTTCAGGATATTTGACAAATAGTATCAAAACTGCCCTTGTAAAATTTCAACATTCCAGAATTAAAATTATGTCCGTGGTTGCAGCTAGAGTGAACCTATCTTTTGCAGGGATTTCCCTATACCGTCGCTGCAGTATGGGTACAAATGACGTCACAGGCGCCTTTTCATCGGCTATTATCTCTGTTATTATTGCTGCTGGAACAATTTTTTTATGCAGCCGTATACTAATATATTAGGCAATACTAATTAACGACTTGCAAAACCCCATTATTAGCAAAAAGTAAACAAACAAAAGTGACCCCACAGGGCCCACAGTTCATTGTTGTTTTGATTATGTGTACAAATTTTGCTTATACATTGGACCTTATGGGAAATTGACGATTTTCACACACAGATTTCAAAATGTTACAAACCTACGATTCTAAATATAAAAATATCAACAGAATCTGCAGTTTTTGGCCATTTATAATGCTGAAATGCGTATCAGAAGAAGTTTTCTTTACTCTAATATAGTAATTTTAATATGATACCATATCAGCCAATAGAGGCTTTAAGTCAGCTGATTTTTCGGTGATCCCACCCGCTATACCAAAACTATGTAAAAAAACGTGAATTCGTTTTTTCACCAAGAATAAGATTTTTCAGAACTTTGGTCCAAACTGAAAAATAAAGTAGATAATTCAAGATTTAGATTTTTTACTTGATTTATAACCAAGAAAAGTTCAAAAAACACTTTGCTTCATTTTCAAGTGCAAAATAGACCTTAGCGACAAACAGTTGCGCAGCGAAAGCGCATCACTTGAAGCCTCCATTGCATGGGGTAATTAAGATACGTAACCAAGGAAGCTCCAGATTGTTGATTATTGCAACAATTAAAATCAACAAACTGGAGTTTGCCTAGGGAGATCAAGATGGCGCGCCAGAGTGAGCAACGCCGACGTGACTCTCCACTCAAATAGGCCATATGTCCTTAAAGTGTTCCACCGCCATCTGTGAGTGGCGCTGCAACTCCGTGTACAGTGAGGAGGTGTTTTTGCGAAACAATGTGTTACGAAGATGGGGGGAAAATTTTGTGAACCGCGAGGAAGGTACGAAAGAAGATAAAAAGTTAACATTTTTCACTGCCAAAGCGTGGTACATATCTTCTAGTTTGCTTCAGTACAATTGTTTTCAC